>LPNX010023943.1:110989-241356 GCA_001517045.1 Pseudotsuga menziesii | reverse complement strand
TCAGATTAGTACTTGCTCTGGCTGTAGTGATGAAATGGAAGATACACCAGATGGATGTCAAGACTGCTTTCTTGAATGGTGTAGTGGAAGAGGAAGTGTACATAGAACAGCCACTCAGTTTTGAGACACATGACAGGGAATCTCATGTGTGCAGATTGAAGAAATCCCTGTATGGTTTGAAACAGGCACCTAGGACATGGTACGACGGAATTAACAGCTTTCTATCCAGTTTGGGCTTTACCAAAAGTAAAGCAGATTCCAACCTTTACTACAAGGTTGAAGATGGCAACCCAGTGATGCTTCTATTGTATGTAGATGACCTATTTGTGACAGGTATGGATGGGTTGATTGCTGATACGAAGAGAAAGCTTGCTGCCAAGTTCGAGATGAAGGACTTGGGAATGATGCATTATTTTCTAGGTATGGAGGTGTGGCAGAGTGTGGATGGAATCTTTCTTGGACAAGGGAAGTATGCAGTAGAGATCCTAAAGAGGTTTGGGATGATGTACTGCAAGGCTATGGCCACACCTATGGAATAGAACCTGAAGCTATTGAGTGATTCTTCATCAGAGTCGGTTGATGCTACTATGTATCGTTAGATGATTGGGTCCTTGATGTACCTGATGAACAAGAGACCAAACATTTGCTTTGCTGTGAACACCTTGAGCCAGTTCTTGACAGATCCAAGAAATGTTCACTTGATTGCTGCAAAGCATGTTCTGAGGTACCTGAGGGGTACAGTTGATTATGGGATCAAGTACGATGCGAATCAAAAGATTAACCTAGAGGGTTATGTTGATTCAGATTGGGCAGGCAATGCCATCGATAGGAAGAGCACTTCAGGGTGTTGCTTCAGTATGGGATCAGGTGTGATCTCTTGGTTTAGTAGGAAGCAATCCTTTGTGGCACTGAGTACAGCTGAAGCAGAGTATGTCGTAGCCTATTCAGCTAGTTGTGAGGCAATATGGCTAAGGAAGATACTGTTTGATTTATTTGATATCCAGATGGATGCTACTTGTATACATTGTGACAACCAGAGTTGCGTGAATTTGTCAGAGAATCCATTGTTCCATGACAAGTCAAAGCATATCGAGATCAAGTATCACTATGTCAGGGATATGGTGCAGAGGGGAGCAGTGAAGCTCCAGTATGTTGCGACGGATGATCAGATAGCTGATGTGCTGACAAAGCCACTAGCCAGAGTGAAGTTCGAGCACTTCAGGGAGAAACTTGGTGTTCTCCAGATTGAGGTCCCTTCCAAGGGGAAGTGACAAGTCCAGAGGCCATTCTAATGAACAGGTCAGATGTAAGGGCTAAGCCATTCTATCATGGTGAGAGGATTGATTCCTTCCATGTCAGATATGAGTGCTGAGATCCATAGCCATTTTGATGAGCAGGTCAGATGTAAGGGATGAGCCATTATGTCATGGTTAAAGGATTAAGTTCCTCCCATGTCAGATGTGAGTTCTGGCCATTCTGACGAGTAGGTTAGATGTAAGGGCTATCGTCATTTTGACGAGTAGGTCAGATGTAAGGGCTGAGCCATTCTGTCATGGCTAAAGGATTAAGTTCCTCCCATGTCAAATGTGAGTGATGGCCATTCTGATGAGTAGGTCAGATGTAAGGGCTACCTCCATTCTGATGAGTAGGTCAGATGTGAGTGCTCCCCATTCTGATGTAGGATGAGCTCCTACATAGATGTAAGGGCTACCGCCTTTCTGATGAGTAGGTCAGATGTGAGTGTTGGCCATTCTGATGTGACTATAGGATTAGGTCCTATATGATCAGATATAAGGGCTACCGCCTTTCTGATGAGTAGGTTAGATGTGAGTGCTGGCGATTATGACAAGTAGGTCAGATGTAAGGGCTACCGCCTTTCTGACGAGCAAGTCAGATGTGAGTGCTGGCCATTCTGACGAGTAGGTTAGATGTAAGGGCTACCAAAGACCTACAAGGAGGTAGGCATATACCCAACATGAAAGAAGGCTAGCTCTGTAGAACTTCCTGTGACGAGAAGAATCATGAGATAGCACATATGATGGTGACCAGAGGAGATCCAGATCGAGCTATGATCCAGATCTAGTTATGATGACTCCGAGAGATCCAAATTGAGTGATGATCCAAATCCAGCAGTGATGATCCAGATACAGTGATGATGATCCAAATTGAGTGATGATCCAGATCCAGTGATGATGATCCAGATCCAGTGATGATGTTCCAGATCGAGTATGATCCAGTGATGTCCCAAATCGAGTATGATCCAGATATGTTTCAGATCAAGTATGATCCAGTGATGATGATCCAGATCCAGATGAATATGGCATGAAGATAAAGATGACTTGAAGACAAGATGACTTGTAGATGCAGATGATGAGAAGATCCAGAGAAGAAGACCAGTGATGAAAATTGTGTCGAGAGAATACCTTCCTAGTTAAGAGGGAGTGTTGATGTAATTGTAACTTCGGAATGTATTCACTTGTATTTATTATCTATTATAACCCAATGTTTATTCTGGGATTTTATCATGTCATGTCATGCCCTGATGTTCCGATCGGGAGAATCAATAATGTAAACAAGTCATGTCAAGTCATTGTGGGTAACCGTCCAACTGTCTAAGGGTTAAAGTCCCCACAATTCCGGGGCACTAGGGTTATTAGACTCTCCTAGTAGAGGTCGGCCCTAGTAGGGTTTTAGTCATGTTGGGATTAGTATAAATAGAGAGTTGGACTCTCTATTTAGCACACATCACATACACACTCAAGTGTAGCGCATAGTTGAGGAGGAGAAGATACTGGGGCCAGACAAGAAGAAGGTTACTGTTGTCGGGAGTGCATCTTACTATTTTGGGGTTTTACCTTTTGTGCTAATTCTATCTCTGAGGAAGTTGCAGGGTTTTCTCCATTTATGGTTTCCTCGAGGAAAAACACTGTGTTCATTGTCTCTTGTGTTTGATTGTTGTGCTTGTTGTTCTCTTAGTTAAAGATCCATATAATGCTAGCTTAAATGTTGAAAAACTAATAGTAGTTGTATCTCTAAGAAGAGATGTGGAGGCTACGCTCACTCATGAAAAGATGAATACAAAAGGAGGTTGAAGGGACTTTATCATAGAGCATTGGAGATGCAAAAACCCTAACCCTAACCCCAAGATATGAATCGTCATAAAGTTTGCGGCCCTAAGGTGATCAATTGAGCAGCCAACTTCTTGGGGACATAACTTTTGCATACGATATATGTTTGGGGCACTCGATAGGACATTGCAAAGGTCTATCGGATCTTTGAAAATTTTGACTGGGGCTAGATTTGTTCCATGTTTTTCTTTTAGCCCCCCCAAATCGCCAAAAAACGTCGTTTAGGGCCTCAAAACAACCCGAAAGTTTGGGACCCGAAAATTGTAGAAAATTACAAGAAAATTACCAAATTAAAAAACTATTTTGAGCTAGCGGAATAGGTTGGTGGCCACCTATACCCATCTATATTAATCCTCCCCCCTTAGGAATAAATGGTATACATTGCGTTGAATTCCCCCATCAAATGGGAAAAATTCTATTGAACTTGACTCATGCTGAGCCATTTGCCTTAGTGGAGGATTTGTCATGCTTTGACAACTCGATATAGTTGAATATTCTATTGGAGAGTTCCCTTAACATGTGTGTCCATGATCTGATCAATGGTTTATTTTTCCATTAAGTCAAGATTAATCTCTGTAGGTGTCAATTGTTCTACCACCTCTGAGGTGTCCAACAGTGGTGCAAAATATGGTCGAATGAGCTCCACATTGAATATTGGATGCAGTCCAAGGAATGGAGGAATGCTTAATTCGAAGGAATTATCACTCAAGCTATCCTACCTACCCACAGTAAATATAGCGAATCAAAGATTAGAGATTCCATGTCCTTAACAAAAGACAACCAAAATCTTAGTACATTTGTTAAGTGAAGCAATTACTGAGTGAGCCAATGGAGAGGGAATGAGCAATCGCCTCCAACTCAATATTGTATTTCATAAATTATGAAATTTTGGATCCAACTATTGCAGCGGATAGATAATGTTCACTTAGTAGCTAAAAGTATGCTTTGAATTAACTTTAATCATTATAAATGCAACTAAAACTACTTTGGTGATGGTGTATGTCCATTATCAAAGTGGAAGAAGCTTGTGATGGGCTCCTGTGAGACTCTCTTTCTATAAATGCAATCAAACCTTATCCCCAACCTAGAACTTGTGTGGATCATGATGTTGGTCATTTAGTTGCTTGTATTTAGCATTGGCATTTTCCAAAATGTCATGGACTTGTTGGCGGATGTGCTAGATTTGTTCAACAAATATGGTGGCCTTGTCAGCCTCATCCTTAGCATAGAAACATTCCTCCTATGTGGATGCAAGGGGAAAAACTATATCACTTGGGGCCATGGTTGGAAACCCAAGCACGCCTGAAAAGGGTTGTGATCGATATAGCTATGAATAGCTATGTTTAACATAAGGAAGGCTCTCACCCCATGTGCAGGGATGTTTAGAATTGTATGCTCTCAAAATATGTGCAATCATCCAGTTGACTACCTTTGTTTGTCCATCGGTCTGGGGGTGGAAGGAAATAGATTTGGTGAGCTTGGTATCCATCAATGATCATAGAATAGACCAGAAAGTGATCAGGAACCTGATGTCCCGATATGAAATGATAGTCTGTGGTAGCCCAAAATCAACCAAAACATGCTCGAAGAAGAGCTTAGTAATTGCTTTGGAAAAGATGCTCTTCTTGCAAGCTATCAGAATGGCCATCTTAGAGAAGTGATCCACAACCACAAACATGTAGTCATTAAAATGATTAGTTCAAGGTATTCCTAACATGTAATTGATGGAGATGGATTCCCATGGCCCATTCAAAGTCAGAAGGTGGGTGTAAAAGCCTTGATTTTTTACAATTGGTTTCGAAATGGCACAGGTAGAGTAGGATCTGATATAAAGACTAACGTATTTTAAAATTTTGGGCCAATAAAAACACTTCTTCAAGATTGTCATTGTCTTCTCAATGCAAAATTTCCCTGCCACCCAACTATAATGTGATTCCAAAATCATCTTCACACACTCACTCGAAGCAACACATAGATGTCCCAGGTGGCATAGAAATCCTTCTTGAAGATGAAATTATTCCACTAGTGTACCTACACATAAGGATTGATAAATGGGAGTGAACTCAAGATCATTTTCATAAATTTGAGTCCACCCAAAGGTCTTATGTCTACAATATTTGAGCATCATGGTTAATGTTGCTAATGGAGGTCAAATGAGGTAATTGACGACTGGATTTTGTTTTCCTTCTTATATTTAATGTTCAGGTGTAACTGTTGCAAGTAAGTGGACCACTTCTAATGGATTTCATTTTGTAACTTTCCTTGGGTTTTCATGAACTGCAAGAGCTTGTGATTAGTGTGGATGCATGTTTCTTTTTCAAGGATGTAATGCTTCCATTGGTGACAAGCTTCAAAAATGGAGTACATTTCCTTATTAAAGGAAGGGTACTTGTGGACAGTATCTGAAATTGTCTCACTATGATATGCCACTGGATTTCCATGTTGAGTGAGGACTGCACCAACGGTATAGTTTGAAGCATCTGTCTCTATCTCAAAGGGTTGTTGTAGATCTGGTAAGGTAAGGACAGGCGTTGTCACATACCCCAATTTTGTAAAATTATGTAAATTGTTTTAATTATATTCTTGAGACATTATGTTAAATTTAATGCTAAGTAGGAACTGATGACTCAGCAGAGTCAACAGAATTGGAATGTAATTCAGAATATTTTATTATTAATAAATAAATTATGGAGACAACAGCATGGGAGAGATGTTAAAAAGAGGTTACTGGTCAAACTGGTGGATGGAACTAGGTGGAGGGAAAAGGACAAGTGGCAACATCCTCAAACACTTCCTAAGTTGCAGGTGGCAACTTCCCTATATTTGGGGTCATGATCCCCCAAGAAATTGGGATCAGAGCAGGTGGCTCATTAAATGACAACTAACCCAAAAAGACCTAGGCAATCTTTTAAAAGTACTCAATGAAGAGAGCTCAGGCTGCTCAAATATTTTCCAGAGAGAATTCATTCAGGTGAATGTTATTCAGGAAATTCATTGAGGAAAGAGGGAAAAACAGTAAGGAAGTTGTTCTGAGAGGATTGCTGCAGTAACTTGATTTTATTACATCTTTTTAGCTGGGAGAATTTACTGATAAATTATGGATTTATACTGAGTTTGAGGACTGGTATCTGACATTTGCTGCACCTAGTTCCATCCAAGGAGACCAGAGCAAGCTCGGGGGTCCTAAGGAGTCACTGTTTGAGCGCTCTCCTGGATTTGGTAGGGAGGAACGGCCTCCCATTGCTGATTGTTGTCCAAGGCTTAAGCAGGTTCTGCTATTATCTATTTCTGTTTAATATATGTGTGAATGGATAAATGTTATGTTTGTATTATTTGACAGAAGATTTATCTTGTTAGTGATGTAAATGTTTTAGTTATCAGTAAAATTGAACCTGTTAATGTAGAATAAAGACCTACTGTGTTTTTCCACATCTGGGTTTACCAGACCGTACTCCAGCACAGTGGTAGAGATTATAGAAAGATGTATGAGGAGATTATAGATTAGACAATCGCCTCTTTACTTATCATCAGAAGAAATAAATTGTATTACTGCCTGTTGTATATGCTTATAGTTTAAACTGTTTCCATATAGTATTTCATCCTCAGTAATTCTATTAATTGTAAAGAACAGATAGAAGATTTTGCTAGTTGTAATAAAGAAAAAGATAGAATGAGTATACCTGCTGTTAAAAACCTCAAAAAAAAAATTCTTCCAGTTTGAAAGAATTTAACCTCTTATGTTCGAAGGACAACGCTGATTATAGGAGTAATTAACTATTGCTTATTTTCTACAGTCAAAACCTAGTTGAGTAAAATTGCATGTATGGTTAGTGATATAATCATTTAATTACTAAATCTTCTTCTCTTTGAACTGAGCTCAACAATTAGCAGAGCTGTTATCCTAACCTTTCCTAGAGAGTAAATAAAGGTTACTATATAAATTTATATCAGATAGATCACAAGTAGTATTGGTTAATATTTTGTTTATATAAAGATATTATAACCAAACATTCTTTCTTTCTTTTTTACTATATATGTACAGAACTTTAATTTAGTACTTAACATAATTAGTATAAGAATTAAATAATAGAATGTTATGGAATAATCTAATTATTAATCATGGAAACATAGGTACTCTCAGAAGAGAAATACCTCTATCGTATTAATAACAATAAATTTATTTTCTACATACCGGAGTATTACCAATATGTAATTTTGAGAATGTATTCGTTACATTATTACCTACTGAAGATATTACACTATCTGTACCGAGAGGTAAATAATCAGTACTAAAGAACTTTAAATATAACAAAGTAAGAATGTAAAGTCCTTATTGTTTATTTTTAATACTGCACTAAATGTATACTCTGTAATACAAGGTAACTTGATATTACCTATAACTATGGTTAAAATAAAATAAATAAAATATTATGAATCTATAGAATCGAAGGGTATAACCCTATATATGTATCATTTAACAATATTAAACATAAAAAGTAAGGTAATGTATAATTCAGGTGCAGAAACCCTGATTATAGTTTTATAAAAGAAAGTATCTTTAGAAATCAATCAAGTATATAAAATTATAATAAGTAAATAGCAGAATAGCAGAACCCATAGGGTAATACTTAATTAATAACTCTACATAAACAAATAAAATTACTTTTTAACATAATTTTTGAATAAGAAACGGTACTTATTCTTATACTGAAAAATTAGGGTTTAACCCTATAAATTTAAATTATGTAAGTAAAACAACAGCAGTAAAAACAAGACAATAATGTATAGGCATCCATTTTATAAATCAACAATATAAGGCTGTCATAAGCCTGTATTATAATTATTCTTACACAGTTTATAAATTGAAAATGTTTGCTGTAATACAAAATAGAGCTACGGATAAACAATATAATGTTTTATATTATAAAAACTTTGGGTGAAAACCTTGAATATTCAAGAGTACAGTAAAATAAAATAAGAAGTTGAGGTTGTAACCTCATCTATTGACAGGCTCACAGCCCAGTGCTTCTTTTTATTTACAGTACTTAAAAACACAAAAGGAAACTAATATTTACAACCTCAGCCTAAGCTGTAACACCCTCGCATAGCGTAGGGGTTTCTTCCACTGTTTCTTTTAACCAGCAGTATATAAGATCAAACCAAGGCCGTAAGGGTTTCAAGCTTCTTAAAGCCAACCCCTGAAGGTTCCAATGTAAACCATAAGGAGAACAAGCCATGGTGTAACCAGGCTTACTAGGGATTTTGTAGCCTGCTGCCCAAGTCTTAATACCCAAGGCCGCATACGTTGGAGATTGAAGAACCTGTAAGCACAGAGTATAAACTTCATTTTTTTTAGAATGTTGTAGCCTGCAATAAAAACTTAAAGTTAAGAACAAACAGTCAAGCAAAGAATGAAATTCTTTATTCTTACCTGTTCCGTTGAGAAGGCACGACCGCTGGTAGCAGCGTTCAACCATCGCGCAAGGAGCCAACCTTACTGCAAGGAGGGAGAGAAATAATAACTCTCAACCATGCAAAAACTTCACTACAGCAAGTTAAAACCATCGAACCTCACAGAGGGAGACGGTTATCATAGGCTAGGGTTTGTTACAGTATGGCAGAGGAAAGCTTAAGAGATTATCAAATGACCGAGTAGTAAGAGCAACGTAGGGAACAATCCTTCAAAACGTAATAAATGGGTCATAACCAGAGGATGAGGTGGAGGATATTTGCAAAAGAGAAGAAACACAGGGGTGCCCCAGCACCATCGCAGAGCGACAGGCGCCGAAGGAGGAGGAGATAATGAAGGATAGGGTTTACCAATACTCTTTTAACCATGCAGCATATGGCTGGGATATTGCCACGTTAGTCTTTAAATATTTTATCACGTTGTGGGTCATGATTATAGTTCGAATCCACAATCTTGCCGGAGTAAATTATTTTCCCAATCATTCTTTAATCAAAGGTGAACCAAAGTTTTGGTGCGAGATCCTTCAACCTACGCTGCATTCAAATGATAAGCAATTATCATTATCAACCCTAAATTTGTTAATCATTAAACCTTGACAACTCCTCATATTATAAGTGTGATAATTGGATTCTTAATACATAACCATGACCATGGTTATCATAATATTTATACGATGGAAGGTTATAATGTTTATTAACAATATATAAGAGTTTAAGGAGTTAAAGGTTTACCATGGTGTTGATCATATATTTGGACCTTTCTTTTATAAATTATAGTACTATAGTTTATAAAAGAAGTATAGGGAATGATAGTATAAGAACTTGAAATTATAACAAGTCAAGATTGAATGTTAAATTGATCATAATCATGGTTTTTCTCTTAACCTTATGATCAACTCTAGTTTTAATTAATAACTTATCACTAGTATAAAAGCATCTTTGAAACATTTAGTCTTTGGTCTAAATCCAAGCTTCAAGGTTATGATAAGCATTATAAATTCATTCAATGATTTTTTTTTAGCTTTATAAACTAACTTTCATTACTGATAGTATAGTTTAGAAAATTATTTAGTAGGGCCTTAAAGTAGAAGGCTACGAAGTAGACCCTTTTCTACTTGTTTTTATTTAAATGATTTAATTACAGTGATGAAGATAGTAGCAGGTGGTACAAAGTGATAAAGGAAAGAGAATAGTAATCACTATGTAGAGACGATGTTTTTACCTAAAGTATTAGTCTCAATAATAAGTTGGGACTTGACAAGAATAGGCCATATCTTATTAGTAGTACATAAAACCCCTTTTTAGTTTTTACTTGACTTGGTAATGCTTTGTCTGCATTTGGACTTTTATTATAGAATTCATGACTCTATCTATCTTACTCTGATTTTAAGAGTTGTTAAGATACTTTTTATAATTATAACTGTAACAGCAATGGGAAGGTTAATTGATCAACAAGAACATAAAATACTTCTGCTAGAACAGAGCCAGTTTAAATATACCTTAGCATAAGTTGAAATGAATTATCTCTTACTTTTCTTAATGAGCTTTTTCTCTTACAACGAACTTGTAATAAAAACTTTAGAAGTTCGAAAAAACAGCAGCACCATCTCTTACCTGTATATTTGTAAGAAAAGTAAAAACCATTGCGTTAGCTCGAAAACTAAGTAAGCCCAGTTTTGCATGACAGACTCACCTTATGATCACAAGAGGAACAAAAGCCAGTAAACTAAAAGATCTGTTCTATCTCTAAACATCACCAACTGATGAATTAATTAGCAAGCTGTTAACTCATAACTAATTAATGATTAGTTAAACTGTATTTACATTAACAATTTTGTAATTTTAAAAATTTTAAATTTTTCGGAAATTTTGGGGTTTTGACATGTGGTATCAGAGCATGGTTCAAATACTAGGCCTTAATGTGGCCCAACTAGTTTCCATAAAATAGTAAAAATAATGTACTAACCTGTATTTTTGTTTTATGTAAAAAGCAAAAAATTTCTTTTTCTGAATCTAACAGGCAGGTATGGAGAAGCTAGGAGAATATGCTGGGGAGGAGTCTCCAATTACTGAGACAAGATAGATGTCTAGAGAGCCTGTGTTAGAAGAGGTAACTGCTCACTCTTTAGAGCTAATGCAGACCATTAAGGATTTGAAGACTGAAATGGAATCAGTCAATAAGGATAATGAGAGAATTTTAAAGACTCAAGAGGAGTTAAACCAAATTTTGATGGACAAATTTCAGACTGAAGGAAGGAGAAAAAGATCCGAATCTGAGGAAGCTAGTCATCAGAAAGGATCTAAAAAGATGAAACTGGTTAAAGCTAAAAGCAGTTCATCATCGAAAGGATTTAGGGAACAACAAAGCTATTACACTACTAGTGACAGTAGTGAGGCTGAGTTCTATAACAGAAAGAAAAAGTACAGGCCATATGAAGAGATTTCTGGGGAGTTCAAAAAAATAAAACCCCCAACTTTCAACGGAGAGACTGAAAAGGGGGAAGAAGCAGATTCCTGGTTATCCGCGATGAGAAAATATTTTCAGATATATAACTATTCAAACCAGCTGAAGGCAAGAATGGCCATCTATAATCTCTCTGAAAAGGCAGATATATGGTGGCAAGATTTGAAAAGAGTCAAAGGAATCAGAGAAAAAGAAGTCAATTGGAGTACCTTTAAAAGGTACTTCAAGAAGAAATTTATGTCCGAACAGTACTATGAAGAGAGGGCTAAAGAATTTTACGAGCTAAAGTTAGGATCTATGAAGGACTTAAACAGTAAATTTTTAAGTTTATTAAGGTATGTACCTTATTTAGTGGATGAGAAACCTAAAGTTCAGCAGTTTCTCAGCTGTCTGCCATATCATATCAAGGACGGGATCGAGTATGATAACCCAAAAACTCTGGAAGAAGCCATGCGAAAGGCTAATTTCTGTTTTGAACAGAACAAAAAGAAGGAAGGTATAGCCAACTGGAAGGCTAAAAAGAACAGTAATCAGCCTGAGTTCAAGAAAAAAGAGTTTGTACCCCAGAAGAATTTCAGGAATAATAAGAACAATAATCATTCTAATGGTAAGAACTTCCAGGGAAACAGAAATGGTGCTCCTAATAATTCCAATATTTCCAATAACTTCAAGGGCAAGGAAGCTTCAAACAATCATGGAAATTTCACTAAGAATTTCGAACGGAAGGAGCCTGTTAAGTGCTAGGAGTGCAATGGCCCGCACTATGCTTCATTCTGCCCAAATCGGAAGAAGCCAAATAGCAATATTCATACTATACAAGATGAAATGACTGTCGGAGAATTTGCAAGGACTATGCCCCGAATCAATGCAGCGTTGGAGAATCGCCAAGCGGATTATCAGACTTCCATGGTGGAAGTAGAAGGTATGGTTAACCAAACCCCTGTAACTATTTTAATAGATCCAGGAGCTAGTCTTAGTTACATTTCACCTCATATAGTAGAAAAGTGTAAATTGACTGTTGAAAAGTTTGATAGCTCCTAGTTAGTTCAATTAGCCACTGGGGCAAAAAGGAAAGTAATATGTTATGTTAAGGAATGTGCTTTAGATATGAATGATTTTAAAACTACTGTTAAACTAAATGTTTTGCCACTTGGCTCGTATGACATACTTATTGGTATGGATTGGTTAGAACAGCATAAGGTAGTTTTAAACTGTTTTGATAAAACCTTTACGTGCTTAAATAATAATGAACAACCTGTAACAGTTAAAGGTATTCCTAGGAAAACTGTAATCAGGAAAATTTCTGCCTTACAACTTAAAAGAGCAGTCAGGAAAGGGTGTAAATCCTATGCTGTAACTATTACAGATGAGGCAAGTAAATCCGAAAAAAGATAAAATAAAAATAGAGGATATTCCTGTGTTAAACGAATTTACTGATGTTTTTCCGGAGGAAATTCCAGGATTACCTCCTAGGAGGGAACTGGATTTCACTATTGAGCTGGTACCAGGTGCTGTACCTAGCTCGAAAGCTCTGTATCATATGTATATTCTGGAACTTAATGAATTAAAATCACAGTTAAAAGAATTAATATATAAGAAGTACATTCGACCTAGTGTGTCCCCTTGGGGAGCACCAGTAATCTTTGTCAAAAATAAAGACGGAACTATGCTACTTTGCATAGATTACCGTCAACTAAATAAAATGACAATTAAAAATAGATATCCATTGCCCCGCATAGATGATATGTTTGATCAACTACGTGGAGCTACGGTGTTCTCTAATATAGACCTGAGATCATGATATCATCATGTAATAATTAAAGAAGAGGACATTTTCAAGATAGCCTTTAGAACAAGGTATGGACATTACGAATTTGTCGTAATGCCATTTGAGCTTACTAATGCCCCAGCTGTCTTTATGTGCCTAATGAATAATATAATGCATAAATACTTAGATAAATTTGTTGTCGTATTTATCGATGACATTTTAATTTATTCTAAAAATGAGGCAGAACATAAGGAACACTTACGGATAGTTTTACAAGAGCTGTGAGAGCAACAGCTGTTTGCGAAATTCAGCAAGTGTGATTTCTTTAAGGATGAAATCCAGTACTTAGGTCACGTAGTGACTAAGGAAGGGATCTCAGTTGATCCTGAAAATATTCGGGCAATCGAAGATTGGCCAGTACCAAAAGACGTAACAGATGTTAGGTCCTTCATGGGAATTACCGGTTATTACCGGAGATTCATTGAAGGCTTTTCAAAAATAGCTAATCCAATCACTTCCTTGCAAAAGAAAGGCAAGAAATTTGATTGGAACTTAAAATGTGAAGAAAGTTTTAAGAAATTAAAAACTTTATTAACAACTGCGCCTATTCTAAGAATAACAGATCCTAATAAGGATTTTGTGGTATGCACCGATGCTTGTAATGATGGTTTAGGCGGAGTGCTAACTCAGGATGGGCATGTCATTGCCTATGAGCCTAGGAAGTTAAAGATCCACGAAAAGAATTATGCCACTTATGATTTAGAACTTGCTGTTGTTATTCATGCCTTAAAAATGTGGTGACACCACTTAATAGGCAGAAAGTTTACTTTAATGACTGATAATAAGGGTCTGAAATACCTTTTATATCAGCCCAACTTAAATGTAAGGCAAGCAAGATGGTTAGCCTTCTTAAGTGAATACGATTTCGAAATTCAACACATAAAAGGAAAAGAAAATAAGGTGGCTGATGCTTTGAGCAGAAATGCAAAGCTGAACTTTGCAGCAACAATTAGCACTTACGCTTCTGATTTAAATGAACAGCTGACTGAAGGGATAAAATTGGATGAAATTTATCAAAAATTACAGGTTACAGCTAAAGAAGAACCTATAGAAAGTTTAATAAAAGGTTATAGTCTAAATAAAGATGGATTTTTATTGTTTAAGGACAGATTGTATGTGCCTAATGTGCCTAAGGTTAAATTGTTGATTCTGGATGAAGTTGATAAAACCCCTTACTCCAGGCATCCAGGCTACCAGACGACTATCACCATGTTAAGAAAAGATTATTTCTGGCCTAATATGAAATCTGAAGTAGCTGAGTATATAGCTAGATGTTTGGACTGTCAACAAGTGAAAACAGAACACCAACATCCAGCTGGTTTACTGCAACCTTTTCCTATTCCTAGTTGGAAATGGGAGATAATCAGCTTAGATTTCATTACCGGATTGCCTAGAAATCAAAATCAGAATGATTCAATTATGGTGGTAGTAGATAAATTAAGTAAAGAAGCACATTTTATTCCTATTAAAACCACTTACAAGGCTGCAAACATAGCAGACATATTCTTAAAGCAGATTTTTTGGTTACATGGTGTACCAAAGGTTATCATTTCAGACAGGGATCCTAAATTCATAGGGAATTTCTGGAAATCCTTGTTTAAGGGATTAAACACAACACTGAATTTTAGCACCTCTTTCCATCCTCAGACGGACGGACAGACTGAAAGAGTGAATCAAGTGCTGGAGGATCTGTTAAGAATGTATGTTAAGGATCAGCCAGGTAAGTGGGAGGATTACTTGCATTTAGCAGAATTTGCATACAATAATAGTTATCAATCATCAGCTAAGTTCAGCCCATTTGAAATTCTGTATGGGCGTAAATGTAGCACTCCTATCTCCTAGAATAATCCAGTAGATAGATTAGTGTTGGGACCTGAATTATTGAAAGAAATGGAACAGATTGTGAAACAAGTGCAGGAGAATTTGAAGGTTGCATAGGATCGGCAAAAGAGCCAAGCAGATTTGAAAAGAACTCCTAAAGAGTTCCAGGTGGGTGAGCACATGTTTATAAAGGTAAGACCAAAGAAGAGCTCCCTAAGACTAGGGAGTTGTGCAAAATTAGCGCCACGTTACTGTGGTCCGTTTGAAATTTTATCTAGAATTGGTCAAGTTGCATATCAGCTAGTGTTACCACCTAATTTAAAAGTGCATAATGTTTTTCATATTTCGGTTCTAAAAAAATATGTTCATGATGCTACTCATGTAATTGATTGGAATGTTGTACAGATAGAACTAGAAGGAGAAGTTCTGGTGGAACCAGACTGTATCCTCGGGAGGAGGGAAATTACTCTTCGGAACCGCACAATTGGACAGATGAAGTTGCAATGGAAGCACCTTAGTCCTGAAGAAGCTACCTGGGAACTGGAAAGTAAGATGCGGGAAGCATACCCAAATCTGTTCTAGGAGGTTGCAAAGGATGAAGAATAAGTAACATCAAGGACGATGTTACATTTTAAGGGGGTGTGTATGTCACATACCCCAATTTTGTAAAATTATGTAAATTGTTTTAATTATATTTTTGAGACATTATGTTAAATTTAATGCTAAGTAGGAACTGATGACTCAGCAGAGTCAACGGAATTGGAATGTAATTCAGAATATTTTATTATTAATAAATAAATTGTGTAGACAACAGCATGGGAGAGCTATTAAAAAGAGGTTACTGGTCAAACTGGTGGATGGAACTAGGTGGAGGGCAAAGGACAAGTGGCAGCATCCTCAAACACTTCCTAAGTTGCAGGTGGCAACTTCCCTATATTTATGGTCATGATCCCCCAAGAAAGTGGGATCAAAGCAGGTGGCTCATTAAATGACAACTAACCCAAAAAGACCTAGGCAATCTTTTAAAAGTACTCAATGAAGAGAGCTCAGGCTGCTCAGATATTTTCCAGAGAGAATTCATTCAGGTGAATGTTATTTAGGAAATTCATTGAGGAAAGAGGGAAAAATAGTAAGGAAGTTGTTCTGAGAGGATTGCTGCAGTAACTTGATTTTATTACAGCTTTTTAGCTGGGATAATTTACTGATAAGTTCTGGATTTATAATAAGTTTGAGGATTGGTATCTGACATTTGTTGCACATAGTTCTAGCCAGGAAGACCAGAGCAAGCTCAGGGGTCCTGAGGAGTCACTGTTTGAGTGCTCTCCAGGAGTTGGTAGGGAGGAACGGCCTCCCATTGCTGATTGTTGTCCAAGGCTTAAGCAGGTTCTGCTATTATCTATTTCTGTTTAATATATGTGTGAATGGATAAATGTTATGTTTGTATTATTTGACAGAAGATTTAGCTTTTTAGTGATGTAAATGTTTTAGTTATCAGTAAAATTGAACCTGTTAATGTAGAATAAAGACCTACTGTGTTTTTCCACATCTGGGTTTACCAGACCATACTCCAGCACAGTGGTAGAGATTATAGAAAGATGTATGAGGAGATTATAGATTAGACAATCGCCTCTTTACTTATCATCAGAAGAAATAAATTGTATTACTGCCTGTTGTATATGCTTATAGATTAAACTGTTTCCATATAGTATTTCATCCTCAGTAATTCTATTAATTGTAAAGAACAGATAGAAGATTTTGCTAGTTGTAATAAAGAAAAAGATAGACTGAGTATACCTGCTGTTAAAAACCTCATAATTGTTTTTCTTCCAGTTTGAAAGAATTTAACCTCTTATGTTCGAAGGACAACACTAATTATAGGAGTAATTAACTATTGTTTATTTTCTACAGTCAAAACCTAGTTGAGTAAAATTGCATGTATGGTTAGTGATATAATCATTTAATTACTAAATATTCTTCTCTTTGAACTGAGCTCAACAGTTAGCAGAGCTGTTATCCTAATCTTTCCTAGATAGTAAATAAAGGTTACTATATAAATTTATATCAGATAGATCAGAAGTAGTATTGGTTAATCTTTTGTTTATATAAAGATATTATAACCAAACATTCTTTCTTTCTTTTTTACTATATATGTACAGAACTTTAATTTAGTACTTAACATAATTAGTATAAGAATTAAATAATAGAATTTTATGGAATAATCTAATTATTAATCATGGAAACATAGGTACTCTCAGAAGAGAAATACCTCTATCGTATTAATAACACTAAATTTATTTTCTACATACCAGAGTATTACTATTATGTAATTTCAAGAATGTATTCGTCACATTATTACCTACTGAAGATATTACACTATCTGTACCGAGAGGTAAATAATCAGTACTAAAGAACTTTAAATATAACAAAGTAAGAATGTAAAGTCATTATTGTTTATTTTTAATACTGCACTAAATGTATACTCTGTAATACAAGGTAACTTGATATTACCTATAACTATGGTTAAAATAAACTAAATAAAATATTATGAATCTATAGAATCGAAGGGTATAACCCTATATATGTATCATTTAACAATATTAAACATAACAAGTAAGGTAATGTATAATTCAGGTGCAGAAACCCTGATTATAGTTTTATAAAAGAAAGTATCTTTAGAAATCAATCAAGTATATAAAATTATAATAAGTAAATAGCAGAATAGCAGAACCCATAGGGTAATACTTAATTAATAACTCTACAAAAACAAATAAAATTACTTTTTAACATATAATTTTTGAATAAGAAACGGTACTTATTCTTATACTGAAAAATTAGGGTTTAACCCTATAAATTTAAATTATGTAAGTAAAACAACAGCAGTAAAAACAAGACAATAATGTACAGGTAGCCATTTTATAAATCAACAATATAAGGCTGTCATAAGCCTGTATTATAATTATTCTTACACAGTTTATAAACTGAAAATGTTTGTTGTAATACAAAACAGAGCTACGGATAAACAATATAATGTTTTATATTATAAAAACTTTGGGTGAAAACCTTGAATATTCAAGAGTACAGTAAAATAAAATAAGAAGTCGAGGTCGTAACCTAATCTACTAACAGGCTTATAGCCCATTACTTCTTTTTATTTACAGTACTTAAAAACACAAAAGGAAACTAATATTTACAACCTCAGCCTAAGCCGTAACACCCTCGCATAGCGTAGGGGCTTCTCCCACTGTTTCTTTTAACCAGCAGTATATAAGATCAAACCAAGGCCGTAAGGGTTTCAAGCTTCTTAAAGCAAACCCCCGAAGGTTCCAACGTAAACCATAAGGAGAACAAGCCATGGTGTAACCAGGCTTACCAGGGATTTTGTAGCCTGCTGCCCAAGTCTTAATACCCAAGGCCGCGTACGTTGGAGATTGAAGAACCTGTAAGCACAGAGTATAAACTTCATTTTTTTTAGAATGCTGTAACCTGCAATAAAAAATTAAAGTTAAGAACAAATAGTCAAGCAAAGAATGAAATTCTTTATTCTTACCTGTTCCATTGAGAAGGCACGACCGTTGGTAGCAGCGTTCAACCATCGCGCAAGGAGCCAACCTTACTGCAAGGAGGGAGAGAAATAATAACTCTCAGCCGTGCAAAAACTTCACTACATCAAGTTAAAACCATGGAACCTCACGGAGGGAGGCGATTATCATAGGTTGGGGTTTGTTACAGTATGGCAGAGGAAAGCTTAAGAGATTATCAAATGACCGAGTAGTAACAGCAACGTAGGGAACAATCCTTCAAAATGTAATAAACGGGCCATAACCAGAGGACGAGGTGGAGGATATTTGCAGAAGAGAAGCAACGCAGGGGTGCCCCAGCACCATCGCAGAGCGACAGGCGCCGAAGGAGGAGGAGATAATGAAGGATAGGGTTTACCAATACTCTTTTAACCATGCAGCATATGGTTGGGATATTGCCACGTTAGTCTTTAAATCTTTTATCACGCTGTGGGTCGTGATTATAGTTCGAATCCACAATCTTGCCGGAGTAAATGATTTTCCCAATCATTCTTTAATCAAAGGTGAACCAAAGTTTTGGTGCGAGATCCTTAAACCTACGTTGCATTCAAATGATAAGCAAATATCATTCTCAACCCTAAATTTGTTAATCATTAAACCTTGACGACTCCTCATATTATAAGTGTGATAATTGGATTCTTAATACATAACCATGACCATGGTTATCATAATATTTATACGATGGAAGGTTATAATGTTTATTAACAATATATAAGAGTTTAAGGAGTTAAAGGTTTACCATGGTGTTGAGAGTATATTTGGACCTTTCTTTTATAAATTATAGTACTATAGTTTATAAAAGAAGTATAGGGAATGATAGTATAAGAACTTGAAATTATAACAAGTCAAGATTGAATGTTAAATTAATCATAATCGTGGTTTTTCTCTTAACCTTATGATCAACCCTGGTTTTAGTTAATAACTTATCACTAGTATAAAAGCATCTTTGAAACATTTAGTCTTTGGTCTAAATCCAAGCTTCAGGGTTATGATAAGTCTTATAAATTCATTCAATGATTTTTTTTTTAGCTTTATAAACTAACTTTCATTATTGATAGTATAGTTTAGAAAATTATTTAGTAGGGCCTTAAAGTAGAAGGCTATGAAGTAGACCCTTTTCTACTTGTTTTTATTTAAATGATTTAATTACAGTGATGAAGATAGTAGCAGGTGGTACAAAGTGATAAAGGAAAGAGAATAGTAATCACTATGTAGAGACGATGTTTTTACCTAAAGTATTAGTCTCAATAATAAGTTGGGACTTGACAAGAATAGGCCATATCTTATTAGTAGTACATAAAACCCCTTTTTAGTTTTTACTTGACTTGGTAATGCTTTGTCTACATTTGAACTTTTATTATAGAATTCATGACTCTATCTATCTTACTCTGATTTTAAGAGTCGGTAAGATACTTTTTATAATTATAACTGTAACAGCAATGGGAAGGTTAATTGATCAACAAGAACATAAAATACTTCTGCTAGAACAGAGCCAGTTTAAATATACCTTAGCATAAGTTGAAATGAATTATCTCTTACTTTTCTTGATGAGATTTTTCTCTTACAACAAACTTGTAATAAAAACTTTAGAAGTTTGAAAAAACAGCAGCACCATCTCTTACCTGTATATCTGTAAGAAAAGTAAAAACCATTGCGTTAGCTCGAAAGCTAAGTAAGTCCAGTTTTGCATGACAGACTCACCTTATGATCACAAGAGGAACAAAAGTCAATAAACTGAAATATTTGTTCTATCTCTAAACATCACCAACTGATGAATTAATTAGCAAGATGTTAACTCATAACTAATTAATGATTAGTTAAACTGCATTTACATTAAAAAAAATTTAATTTTAAAAATTTTAAATTTTTCAGAAATTTTGGGGTTTTGACAGGCGTCGAACATAAGCATTGCTTCATCTCCTAAAAATGCGTGTTGTTGTGGCTTGGACCAAGTGAAATTGGCCTTATAAACACCTTTGGTCACATGTCTAAGAGAATCCCAAAACAAATCTGCGATAGAATTTTGCAAGGCCTAGGAAGCTGCGAAGCTCTCTAAGAGTCATTGGGGTAGGCCAGTCACGAATGGATTAGATATTGGTTGAATCTATATGAACACAATGTTTATCCATAATGTATCCTAGATACTTAACCCTTTCCATGCCAAATTAGAACTTATCTTGATTATAATGTAACTTGTCATGTCGCAGGGTGTTGAGGACCTGGTGGATATGCTGCAAATGTTCTTCCTATGTTCTACTATAGATGAGGATATCATATATATATACGACCACAAAGGAATTGGTGAATGGTCATAGAATTTTTTCCATTATCCTCATGAAGGTTATTGTAGAATTAGTCAAGCTAATGACCAACCACTCAAAAAGGAATCCCCAAGATTTGAAGAAAGTCTTACAGATATCGGTCTTCTCAATTAGCACTTGATGATAGTCAGACTTCAGGTCAATCTTGCTAAAATACTTTCTCTCAATAAGTTGGTCAAAGAGGTCATTGATTCAGGAATGGGATATTGATTCTAATATCTAATCTTGTTTATAGATCGGTAGTCAATACAGAGTCTCCATGTCCCATCTTGCTTCTGTACCAACACAATTGGGATCCCACAAGGTGAGAAGCTAGTTCGAATGTGGCCCTTGTGGACTAACTCTTGAATATGGTGTTTGATTTATTCATTATCCATGAGGGAAAACGTGTATACTGGACCATTTGGTAAAGGAAGATAAGGGATCAAATGAATGGAAAGCTTGACCTAACAATGTACTAGAACCCCGACAGGTGTGGTGAAGATGTCTTTGTATACTTCCATGATCTTGTCCACCTGTTTATGCTTCATAGAGGGGTTCTATTTGGAGGGGGTGGATGTGGTTGTGATATTTCGTTCACCCTTAGAATGAACCATGAAGAGTATGAATTTCCTTTTCTGGGAGATTACCTTCCTGCACTACTTCGCTATGATGAGAGACATTGCAATAGCAGAAAGTGTCTCTAGTATCTTGTAGAGTTTCTTTCCCAAAGTAATAATGACACTATGACGTCGAGACTCATACACAACATGATGTTTCCACATATATGGTTGTCCTAATATAACATCACAAAATTCAAGTAGGGAAACATCACACATTACCTCATATTTAAAAGGCTTGATTTCGTAGGAGAGGCAACACTGTTGATTGATGTGCATGTCTCGTCCATGGCTCTTCCAACTAATGTTTTAGGGTTGGGGATGTGAAACCATCAGAATATCCAATCTATTGGAAACCTTAGCCTAGATTAGGCTCTTCTAAATACCATCATCAATAATGAAAAGTAGTCGAGTCCTCTACACCCATGGTTGTGAATGGAAGAGGCGCTCCTCTTCCTATGCCTCCTCTGACTCTTCTGGTTGGATCTTTGCAGTTGCAATGATAGCACTAGGTTCTCCATCAATGATATGGTTGCCCCTTTCTTTCTCTACATTATTATCTGAGTCAGAGTCTGGATCTTAGTATTTTGTCTCGCCCAACAATTATTGTTTTTAGCGACATTCATCAGTGTTGTTCCAAGGTATTTTTTGGAACTCGCACCACTTGTCGGTGTCCTTCTTCTATTCCCCACTACCCTTATTTTCCTTTCACTTGGAATGGTTTTCAAGAATTCAACTATCCTTGCTATGTCCTTTGGGTTGTGAATTAGAGCCAATTTTTCTCAGCTTCCGCTATTGATTTATAGACCCAAAATCTCGCTTATTGTTTTTATTAAACTTTTTCTCGACCTTGATGCCATATCGGTAAGATGCTTCTAGTGAGGATATGTCTAGGAAATCCCTCTCGAAATGAATGTATATGTGCAGGACATTGCATTAATTTAGAACCAAGTGTCGTTCAAAGTCTCTAATACCCATCTTTGAGCATAGGGTATGGAATATATTAGTATACCTCAACACCATTTGGTCTCTTTCCTGACGTAATGTCATCCATCGGGTGTATTGGTCACCATAGTTTCTGACATGGTAGAATTCCTTTTTGCTGACATTGAAAAAAGATGGCCAAGTGGGTTTTCCATTGAATATCTCATATTCATCCCTCGCATGCCTCTCGCAATACCTGTCCCACCATTCTATGACATGGGGGAGGGACTTAAGGAGAGTGAAGGTGATCTTTTTACTGGTGAAAATTTTTGAACAAAGAAGTAACCCTCTAACAGGCTCAACCATTTTTCCAAAATGAATTCATGTTGCTTATGAGATTTATTTCTTAGTTGATCTATTTTTCCTTCATAAATATGGATCTTGAAATTATTCAAAGCTCGATTTGGACCATTTGCATAACTGGTTGGAAACATGTAAGAAATATCTAACAATCCAGCTTGCAAAATAAAAGGAGGGGTACATGGCAGGAATGATGAGCATGTCAACAGAGTATTCTCAAAATACATCATAGCAGGCCCATGGCATAAATATGAGCTCTATGATAGTAGAAAACAAACTAGGTGGTTGACATCATTGCAACTTACAGGTCATCTCTTTGTTTTTCTCCCACTTCTTTATTTTTTTCTCTGAGGATGGGGAAACCATTGAGTTTGGGGGACAATGGATTTCTTTGCACTCCATGGAATTGAAACTATTTATTCACACATTCTTGGACCTATTTGGGAAGAATAATTGTTTTTGCAGCCTTCACCCACAACTATTACTTTAATTATGTTATGTGTAATTCATGTTGGAAATGAAAAAAATCCATAATGGGTAGCTTGATTGCATTAACTGGGAAGCATGATGCACGTGAATATCATTGGCCATTTGCAAATTCATGGAGAGGCTGATAGGAATAATGAATTGAGTTTGATTACTATAGAATTCTTGGCCTTATGTTTAAAAAATTCAACAAGTAATACTTCATACTCATTTCCAGTGGAGCTAGAGAAAACACATTGAAATTTCTAGATATTATGAGTTGGATATTTTCCCCCTATGTGCATCTCTTATTTTACCTGAGGTCAGGTAAAATATTTAGTCTGTGGGGAGAAAAGAAGGGTTGCTATAGTCCATGAATTGAATCATTTCTATGGCAATTTTTAAAACTACAAGAGTGCATAATTTGATTTAAACATATCTTGCAAATGACAAACTGGATATCCACAAAATTTGGTGAGCAGACACAGTATGGTAAGAAGAAAATACTCACCATTTTTCAAGAAAAAATACTTCACGGATTTCAAGAAATGGTCCATCATCACCTACATTCATTTTTCCTATATCTCAAGGTCCAACATCTATTCAGATGGATTTGATTTTGGGTGAACAGAAGAATTGTTGTAAGAAGAATATGCTCACTAGTTTTTAGAAAAAAAAATGATTCACATATTCCAAGAAAATGGCCATCATCACTTACAACCAATTTGCATTTTTTTCAAAATATATGATGTGGGTTTCTCTGATTTTTGGTGTCGAGATGCATTGATCTAGTGAAAACTTTCCTGCAAAATTTCATCCAAACCCAATTCTTTATTTGTGAGAAATTAGTTTAAGAAGTTTCTTGATACACCTGTTGAAACACCTGTAGTGGCTTACTTGTTGATACATGGTTTATTTACTTATACCTTGGGATTGGTGGAATAGGTTTTCATTTCTTGTATGGAGAAGGATGATAACAATATGAGCATGCCTACAAAATTTCATAGGGATCCAGTTTTTATTGTGAAAAATGATTTATAAATTTTGTTGAAACAATTGCTGAAACAGCTAGATAATTTGCCAATATAGACCTTTAGTGAATTCTTTGCTTATATATTGATATTGGTGAACTAGTTTTTTGTGGTTTTTGGTATGAAGAAGCATGAGAATATTACAAACAAACCTACAAAATCTCATCCAAGCCCACTTTTTACTTGAGATAAATTCAACTATTTCAACATTGTTTTAGTAGTGTCTTAGTAGAGTTTCGGCAACGATTTTGAGAAACAGGTTACCTTTGGATTTGTGAATCAAGTTGCTATTATTTTTTCTAGGAATATGCATTAAAAGGTGAACTATGACATCACCAAAAAACTTCTTCATCCAAGTTATGGTTTGCATATAAAGTAGAATTTTCAAAATTGTTGTTACTCCTCTACACTTTGTTGAAACTCCATCAAAATTGCTAGAAATCACTTGAGGGCTACTTTTGGAGGTATGATTGCTATGAACATGAAGAATAAAATATATAAGATGATATATAGGAATATGGGTCGAGAAATCATAAGTTAGGTCACTTGTTTTTTGCTCATAATTGGAAATAATGACATGTTGAAGATTGTTCTTTAATGGGGAAAGCAATTTTGAAAATTTTGAACACCCATTGTTTGAAGAGTTTCAAGTATTATTTGGGAAGAATCATTGGGTTACATTAGCATCATCAGTGGGAGAGCAGAGTGCTTTTTGTCACTATGCATGGTAAAATGCAAGCAACAGACAAATGAGTCCTTCTAGTTTGGATGCTACATAGGTATTGAGTTGCATGAGGGCATGGAACATTTTCAGTTTGGGGGTGATGTAGAGTCATGGTTTTGTCCATATTTTCATCACTTAGTGACACCTATTTCATCCCTCTTCTTCCTATTAATTCTCCTTTATCATTCCATTTTTTATCCATTTGTTGTAACTGCTCATAAAATACCATCTTACTCCTATTGATGCTTTAGTGGTTAATAATGATTATTTTCCTTTATTTTTAATTAGTTAAAGACTATTATGCAAGATTTTACTAATGATGGTTTATGAAGCTTTTTCTTGTAGCAGCACTTATGGTTCCAGCATCCAAATTTCGCATATTATCACATCTCTACATGGAAATCCACAACATGGTTTCATTCCTAGGATTGATTATGTGGATTTGTGATCTCAACTCATGCCCAAGTCCAACATGGTAACGTCCAGCTCATGATCAAATGGTCCCAACCGAAAATGCGTGCCAGATAAGAACAAATTGATTTGTGTTGCAATTTGTAGGAAGATGAAGAAGAATCTTGAAAATATGAGACATAGGTTTTGTGCAGAACGAGCCCAATTAGCTAACTTGCGTGAAAATCTCCCAAAATGGCCACGGGTTGAGAGATCTAGTTGGTTCTCTAAGTGTGTGATTTCCCATATTTGCAATTGTAGTCAATTTTCAAATTGGGCAAATTGTTCAAACAAATTCCAAGTTGGGAATTTAGATCCTCATCCTCCTCAACGAGTTTCTGTATAAATATGTAATCAATTTGATGTATCATAGGAGGAAGAGAGAGGAGATAAATCAATTATATGTTGTAGAATCTGATCCAGACTATGTTGTAATGATTTCATTTTGATAATACATGTTGTAAATTTCATAATCTAGAGTTGTAGATATCATTCATGAATACACGGTCCTATTCAATAGAGGAAGGGCCCTCTTCCCTGAGCAGGTGTTGACAAATGTGTGGTTTGTAAGTCTGTCGATAATTGTGTGAATGTTTTTCTTTAAAATTTATGATTTCGATTGATGTTATACTAATCATTGTTATTGTTTGTTGTTATTTTATTCTTCCAAATAGATCATTGGCCAACATAGAACTTATTTCATACTTATGTAATTAGATTCATCCTCATAAGAGTTTATTTCTATTACAGTGTTTGAAGTGTGATTAGATTTACAGTGTGGTTTTACTTCTGCAATGAGTATGTTTGAGGTTTGATTTCTTTCTAGGAATGTGTGATCTATTCTACAATGAGTTTTTTATTTCATACCAATATATTAACAATGTCATATGGAAATTGAGCCTGCATAGATCTTGCACGATAGATTTGAAATAAAAGTCTTCCTCAAGTTGACAATTTATGTTTTGGGAATTTCAGTTGTCTATTTAATTATACAATTAAATTTCTCCAACAAGAATCATTAAAGGAACTGGACCATTCAAGGTCAAAGGATTATTTTCATTTACAAAGCTAAACAACTCTTTTTGAAAACAAACTTAGTTTTAGATTTATCTTCAAGATCATAACTTGCAAATATCCAATTTTGTAATTTTCTTGTATTTGTCATACTTGTAATAGTTCTTGTGCAAGTTTCAAGTTGAAAGTGAGTTGAATTGAGCTGCATTGTATTTGGGTTCATTATCAGCTAAGACACCCTTCATTCTTATGAGTTTGAAATTGTTGAACCTTATTTGTTAAAGGGTGGAGTTGCAAGAAGCCCTTTAGTATTTGAGTGAGTCCTTTATCAATGGAAAAATTAAATGGCCTTCTAGAGCCACTAAACACTCTATAGTTTTCCTTTGTAGATGATAATTTCATGATCGACAAGAGAACTCACACTCACATCTAAGATTTTGTAAAATATTCACAAGACACTCTTGATATCCAACAACTTGAGTTACAGCTTCAACAAGAAGAAACATGTTCTAAACTTGTTCATGTTGAAATTAATCTTCTTTATTATTTTGTTTCAAATCCTGCATAGATTGATGTCACTTTAGAATCATATAAGTAAATCAGTGGCACCCCATCAAAAGAAGAAGAAAATGAAGATGAAATTATGCATATATAAGTTTCACTTCTAGGCTTTCAAAGCCCATCATCAGACCCTGGGAAGAGATCCACTACAACAATCATAGAATTGGTCTTGGATGCGACAAGGAAGTGACAGTTCACATTCCTGATTTATCCAAGCACATTTAGTTTCAAAGTGTTGGATTCCTCCATGAGATATCATCTTCTTCCACATTAGTTCAGAGTTCGACATCCTAACATTGTGATTGATTTGGCCACATGAAAGATCAGTGTTTTGATATTAACTCTTGTAAGCATTATGGAAAGCATACTCACTCATCAGTTAGATGCTTCAATTTGAAGAAAGATGCAAGAGAAAAGATTCACTATGTAGAGATCATTTCTTGGAAATGGTCGTCAATAACCAAGAATATATAAATGACATACTGGAGAACTCATTCACTAGCATTGACACATTTTATAGTTGAGAGATCTTCTCCTCACATTTTTCCTGAAAGGGGGGAATGATGAAAAGTTAGAAACAAGCTAGTGAGAAGTAGAAATCATGAACAAGAGAGCCTGCATCATATATAGATCCTTGATCCTACCTCACTCAAATATATAGCTAGATCCAAAGCCAGATCCATCACTATCCATTTAGTAGAATATTGCACCAGATTCTACTAACCTTTCAGAATATTCCAGAGAACATTTGAGCAAGAGTAGTCCCCAGTTTTATTTTTTGTGGTCAAATTCAAACCACTCAATTAGTAGAAGACAAGCATATTCTACTAGCCTTTTAGAATGTTCCAGGAACCTCTAATCCTTCAAGCCAAGTTCTAGAGATCGTGGTCAGCCTTAAACCACTTCATGGTTCATGATTTTATAGCTACTAAGATTAAGAATTTGTCATTAGATTTTAACCACCCACGTAGTAGAAAACTTCAACTTCTAATATCCCCCTTTTTTTGGTGGTCAACCAAAATCACCACTCCAGAGAGAACTTGTACTTGGCAGTAGAAGTCAGCCTCTTGCTTGGCATAGTTGGATTGTCAAGCCATTATTCAGCTCTCTTTTCTTGGACTCATATACAACCATTTGGATTAAGGGAGATTTGTTGCAATATAATCCATCAAGTTTGGAATATGAATAGTTGTGAGGGATTCCAAGAGATTTCTTGGGAAGTTGAAACCCAAGAGCCATCTCATGTGTATTTATATGTAGATACCTTAATGAGAAAGGTGTGATTTCAAGTCAATAATCTTTTTGTGTAATCATATTCTTATGTATTATTTGGCTTTGTCTATCCAATTTGATTGTATGCCTTTCTTGGAAGCATAACATACTCTATTGGGACCTATTGGAATTATGAATTAGATTGGAAGAGATATCATAAAATTTGTGTGATCAGGGGGTAAGTCTAACTACAAAAAGTATCACTTAATAAATCTGGAATTGTAATAACATTTCCAAAAAATGGTGGAATATGAATAAAAGATCCAAGATTAATGATTGTTGCCCTGGGTGCAAACATTCTCTAGAGGCTTGTATCTGGTGGTGACGAATGGTGAAAATTTGCATTGCATAAAAAATTAAAATGTGTTTGTGTGTATGCATGTGTGTGAATTAGGACTAGCCCAAGTGGTTGTGGGATGGAGTGTTATCCTCCCCAAAAATAAAATTATTTCCCTAAGTGACATGTTGATCTCATAATGAGAATATTGTTGTAACAACATTGAGTACTATTATTGATTTGGCCTTGTTCCCTAAAGGAATTTAGGGTTTACCCTTGGTACCATCCTTGAAATGAGGGGAAGTTTCTCAAGGGTTTCCCCCAAGATAATTACATAGAAAGTGTGTGTATGTGGGTGTGTGAAGGGATTGATTAAAGAATGATGTCTATATCATTCAATGCCAACATCCAAATAAAATTCAATTTGGGATCTCTATAAAGCATCGTCAATGTTAACACCAGAATGTTGCACATCGTGCTCATTCCATATCTACATCATCTCATTCTTTTGTTTTTCCACATTATACCTTCACTTACCCAAAAATACTAAAGTCTAACCAAATTGGCCCATAATTATTAGTTCCCTTTCCATAAAATAGGGAAATGTGGCATATCCCCCCCTAAAAGGAAGAAAAATCCCCCAAAATAGGGATAAATCCCAAAAAAATGCAAAAAAGAAAATAAAAATGGGAAAATATTCCAAGAAATCAAAAAGAGAAAGAAAACCCTAAAGACTACCCAAAACCATGGGCCAATACAAAGGTCTCCCTAATACCACAGGGAAAAAACCTACGGAAATTATTTCTATAATTTAGTGGTGAAGGCCACCCATTTTACACATGATTTTCCATCTTCTACCTTAGCGTCACTCTGCCAAAATTTCGATAAAAAACCTTGAAGCCCCTCTTATGTCTTCTAGTTTCACCCATTGTTGAGATTTTGCTACCCTATGACTAGTGTGTGGAGAGAAACACAAAGCTGCTTGGAGACCAAGGACTCACTGCTTTGGCCACCTACAATGGTTCCTTGACCACACTCTTTTAAGGTATCTTCTTTTCTTTTGTGCACTAGATTTTTTTATGTAATAAAATGAAAAATAATCTTTCCCTAACACTATGTGTGAAAGAACAAAAACAAGTTAGGCTAGATTTGCTTTCAATGCATTTGTTTCACGTAGCTTAGATTTTATTTTACTGTCATTTGGTGTTATTTATTGAAAACTTACATTTCCATTTTTTCTAAGTTTTATCTTTGGGTACACACCACATGTGCACACATCCCACACCTTAAACATTACACGCTTGGTTCATGACCCCAATATGGGCCTTAAAATCAACCCTAACTAAACAAAGATTAACCTCACTTGAGGAACAAAAAAGAATCTTGTAGGCAGGTAGGACACTAGGGATAGGAATCCAAATCCCCCTTTGTCACTTACATCTGATACATAGTTGTTTTCCTTTATGGTGTTGAAATCCTCTTGTATTTATTGGCACGGTTTAGACCGATTTGGCAGGGGCGTTCTCCCTTGCGATGGCAAGTCACTTGAGACTATTTCTGAAATTCTTGGTGGAATGTCGCTATCCACTTTGTACCGAAGGACACCTACTTATTGTTTATGGAAAAAAGTTGTAGGTAACCTTTCCAGATGTGCCTTGAATTAGGTAGACTAGTTTCCATTCTTATAGGGATATTTTACCCGAGATCCCCCTCGATAGGGGGATGTTCCTTGGCCATATTGGTATTCCATTTTCTATTGTATGACTAGAGATTCCATCACCCTGTAGAGGATATGATTTCTGAGGGCTTCCATATTGTAGTGAGGTGTTTGCATGCTTCTTTTCCTCATAGGATAGTGGGTCATTTTCTTTTTCTAAGAGTATTCTTTCACTCCCTCTTTCAAAGGAGGTCCTTTCAGACTATGCCAATCTTATCTCAAAAGTATTAAAAATTTACACAAGAAAAAGGCTTAGTCAACACATCTGCCACTTTTTCCTTTGTAGGAATATACTTGATCTTTACAGGTCCCTTCTATACCATATCCCAGACATAATGATATCTAAATTTGATATGTTTCAACTTGTCATGAAATATCAATTTTTCCATCAACTTAATACAACTCTAATTATCACAAAGCATATCGGTAGTATCTATCTCTGCATCAAATAATCTTTTCAACATCTTGCAAAGCCATACTGCTTCACTACAAGATGAACATGCTGAACGTATTCATCCTATGTCGAGCTAAGTGCAATAATGGACTGCTTTTTACTGAACCATGAAATCATCTCTGATCCCAAACCAAAACAACATCATGAAGTGCTCTTTCTATATTCGACACTTTCTGTCTAATATGAATCTGTAAATCCATGTAAGTTGATCTCACCACTTGATGCATATATGAGACCATAGTTTAATATTGATGTATTTGTAAATTCGGAATGTGTTCACTTGTATATCTAATGTTGTATTTCATTGTACCCTGATGTTCCTATCGGGAGAATCATTAATATAATAAATTCATGTAAATTCATAGAGGTTAACCCTCTGTTGTAAGTCGAGGCAATAGTCCACAGATTTGAGGGCTACTAGAGTTATTAGACTCTCCTAGTGAGGTCGGCCCTGGTAAGTAATTATCAAGTGGAAAACTAGTATAAATAGAGAGTGAGACTCTTTATTTGTAACACACAATCACTCAACTATAGTGCATGAGTGAGAGAAGAGGAGCTCGCACAAGTGAGAGAGAGAACAGCTGTCGGAGATCATCTTTGTGTTTTTAGGTTTTACTTTTCCCATTGGTGCTAATTCTATTTTTGATGAAGTTGTGGGGTATTCTCCTTTATGGTTTCCCCATGGAAAACTCCTTGTGTCTCTTGTATCTTGTGATTATTTTTGTGCATGTTATTCTCTCAGATAGGATCCTAGATCATATTGATTAAATGATAAAAATCTAGCATGGTATCAGAGCTAACCTGAGAACTTAGACACTATGCAGCTGCAAAAGCTAGTGCTTCTTAATTTTTGGGTCTCTCTCCACAAAACATCAGCAAAATAAATCTAGGATAACTCTCCATTGAAGGGTGCATCTTTCTATTGAAGCAGAATTTGATTCTGGGCATTTTCAGTTTTTGACCTATCACTACTATGGGAAATTAGGGATTTTCATAGAAGAGGAATTTTTAAGTGATCCCAGCATAGGATTTCTCTCCTCCTCAAAATCAAAATTTAGAGACCAAGATCTAAATTTTTGGTTGGGTAAAACTCTGGGAAAGTCAAACCCTAATTTCACCCCAAACGTGAAAACCCTAAAATAATAAAACTAAAAGTTTTGGTACATTTGATATATATCGATATTGGAAAAGGATCAGGAGCCAAAAATTTTACAAGCCGAAGATAAATTCCTGATTTACCCTACGTAAAATTTTCAGCCTCATATTTTCTATATTCTGGGAGATATGATTCCTCCAAATCAAGGTTCCAGCCTATCCTAGGATTCATCCCTAAATAGGACACCTAGGGTAAATTGCTATATCTCAGGCTACAACGGTCCAAATTAAATTTAGCAAGATGTTACATATAAGGCATGGACTATACTTTATGTGGTGAATGTTTCAGACCTTGAAGGTGAAACAGTGCCATGTGGTGGTCTGTACAAGTTCGCTATGTTAAACAGTCCTGAAATAAGTCACCTTGGGAAAACTCTCATAAGTCCCAATTGGTGAAACCAATTCTACTCAAACATGTGGTGTTAGAAAGAGTACAGATGAGGCTACCTCAGGGATAATTTTCAGACACAAAGGATCAGTACTTTTGGATATATTGTAGAAACAATATCTGGAAATTCTACAAAATAAATTGAAGAAAACTAGGGCATCAGATATTTTGCAGTTTTGATCACAGTTTTGGGAAAATGAGGATGTTGCTCAACTCGCCTTGAGAAGGCACATATTTCTATCCAATCATATATGAAAGATTCCAAGTTTTGAAAATTATGGTTTCTCTAACAAACCCTAGATCATCCATATCGGAAACCAGGATGGACACCACACATCGATAAGATCTAATCTTTTGTTATTTACATTTGAGGTTCTCATTTCAAAATAACTAATCACATCAGCTTGATCACAAACTTGGTGAAGCTGACAACTTCCAAGCATGGAAGTTTAGGATCTCACTGGTTCTTGAAGAAAATGAATTGGACACTTACATAAGTGGATATTTTTAGCTCTAGAGGGAGATGAGGCTAACACCTTACACAAGAAGGACTTGGTTAAGGCCAATAGAATCACCTTATACCACAAGTGTCTTCCCTAAATACACCTAAAGAGATGTTTGATTCCTTGACCAAGCTATTTTGAAGGGAAGAATATAAATCGAAAGAAGTATAGGAACTATATGATCCTTGAAGAAATTGACTTAGATCAGTATTTCAATAAGGAAGTTATAAGAGCCCGAGGGAGATGAGGCTAAGGATAGAGCCAAGAGAATCGTTATAGATTCTATTAAAGATTATCTCATCCCTCATGTGTCATCCTTGAAGACACCAAAAGGAAGTGTTCAATGCTATGACAAAGCAATCAAAGAAGAATATGATATTGTTATAACCACCTTGAATGGCCTCCCAGGATCATGAAATTCACTCATTCGAGGAATGTGTTCCAGAAGGAAGTGATTACCTTCAGTAGACTCTAGGAAGAGTGCACACAAGAAGAAGCTCAACTCGTAATAAGAGAAGAGATGATTGGAGCAACTAAATATCAAGCTCACATGATTCAAAGAAGATCCCTCAAGAAATGAGGAATATGAAGGACTCAATTCTTGAAGAACAGCTTATCCATCTTAGCATTTAGATAAGAAATGATGATGTCATAAATAAAAAAGATGATAAAGATGAAGGTGCAAGAAGGAGTCTACCCACGAAACAAATAAAGATAAGTATTTGAATTGTATTTTCCTATATATCTAGTTGTTATATGACATTGTTTAGTTGTAGAATGTTTACATTAATGACAGTATACTAATAATATGCATGTGATGGGTAAGTAGCTCATGGTGCTATACAACTCTCCATTTCTACTTATCTAGAATAAAACCTCTTTGCTGACATATTGGATTAGTGCACAATTTCAATGATGTCAAGGTAGATATGGAAGGCATCTAGAAAGTTTCTATGAGATATGGATGAATGTTGTATTGGCTAAAATAGTTTCATGATTATATCTTTATGCATAAGAATTTTCCATAATGAATATGCCTTGTGAAATGTTTCCAACCATACAACTAGTGCATTTGACTTGTAGGAAAGATTGCGTACAATCGCCTACAAGAAAAGAAGGATGAGACTTGTTTCGAAGAACAAGTGACGATAGTTTGAGAAATAATCCAAGATGAATAATAATATGACGATACTTTCAAAGAAAGAAATAGGTCTCAGTCACAATGCAATTATTTGACACTATTGAGTGACATCATTGATGCATAACCTTCTAGCTATGAATAAATAGCCAAGAAGAAAGGGAAGGAGTGCACCAGTTCAAGAAGAATGATGTCTAGGATGTGATATCAAGACCTGAAGGGAAGTTCGTAGTATCTTCCATATGAATCTATAAGATACATCATGTAGTAGATGGCAACATTGTGGGATACAAGGAAAGATTCGTAGCACGAGGCTTCTCATAGAAAGAAGGCATAGACTACGAAGAGACATTCACAGCCACTGGGAGTTGAGACACATGACAAGAAGACTCATGTCTGCAAATTAAAGAAGGCCTTGTACGAGCTCAGATGGAAACCGTGGGATAACACATACATGAGGATCTTGAATATCACCTAGAGTGATGAATATCTTAACCTTTTCTACAAGGTTGAAAATGAAATCCTATAGAGGATGGAAAGCTCACAGATGGGTATGAGAAGAACTTTTGAAAACGTTCAAGATAGAGGATCTTGGTATCCAATGACCCTAGATAGATACATAAAATATTAGTAATAGAGTAAGCTACTTGTCACTCCAGTACATAATGTTTCAATACATAGAGTACAAAAGGAAGAGGGAGAATGATGCTTTTCTTCAGAGGGAGTGACTGCAGAATATTCTAATGTTTGACATCGTACGCTAGGATTGACAGATTACTGATGGCTCCAGGATTTATTGAGAGTAATTCCTCAAGGTTGAAGGTGGAATACCAGTGATGCTCCTAGTATATATCAATGACCTATTCCTGACAAGTAAAGATGAACTCATTAAATTTGCAAGAAGGAGACTTGCTGTCGAGTTTGAAATGAAAGACTTGGGTATGATGCACTACTTTCTAGGCATGGAGGTGTGGCAGAATGCGGATGGAATCTCCCTTAGACAAGGGAAGTAGGAGTTGGAGATCCTAAAGAGCTTCAAGATGATGGACTGCAAGGCCATGACCACACCTATGGCATCAAACATGAAGCTATTGAGTGATGCTTCATCATAGATGGTTGATGCCACGATGTATTGTCAGATGATTTGTTCATTAATGTTCCTAACGTATCCAAGACATTCTCACATGGTTGCAAAGCATACAGTGAGGTACCTAAAGGGTATAGTTGATTATGGAATCAAGTATGATACGAATCAGAATATTAACCTGCATGGTTATGTTGATTCCGATCGGTAGCACCACTGAGAAAAAGAGCACCTTGGGTTGCTTCTTCAGTTTGATATCTAGTATGGGCTACTAGTTTAGCAAGATGGAGTCCTGCATGGCGCTGATTACAGTCAAGGAAAAAAAATTTGCCACTTACTCGGCTAATTTGTGAGGCAGTATGTTTCTTTTGAAAGCTACTATTTGATTTGATTGATCTGACTTGCATTTTTGTATGATGCAGAGAGGAGAAGTGAAGCTCCAGTATGTGATCCAAATCAAGATCTCTCAAAAGAGGGAGTTCTAGCATAGTTGGTGAGACAGGTTTCCTGAGCATAAAATCCTGGTGAAGCTCGTAGGTTGCTTAGGAGTAAACGGTCCTGTAGGTTTTCCTCGAATGTAATCAGTCCTGGCGAAGCTTGCGATTTATCCTTGGATGTAATCAGCCCTGATGTGATTCTATGCTAGAAATGGCTAGAGTGAAGTTTGAGTACTTCAGGGAGAATCTTGGTGTTCTCCGGATAGAGGTTCCTTCTAAGGAGAAGTGATGAGTTCGTGAGAATTTCTGACATGGTGGTAGGATTGGTTCCTCCCATGGTCGAATGTAAGTGTGTTGGAGACATTTACCATCATACACACTCTTTTGGTCAAATTGGCCTAGTTAAACCACTATCCTAAGTTTAATTGACATCAGTGGAGCATTAATTGCCATCATCCAGTCACACCCACGCCTACCTACAGTCAAGGAGGCTAACTAAGCCTTCTCCTACAGTCAAGGAGGATAACTGGAGCACTCCAGGGGTGATCTGTGTGACATTAATGCACCTAATTGTTAACTGGTGGTTACAATCAGTTCAACCAGTCAGTTACAGTCAGTTAAGGTGCCTCCATTCATTAAATATATTATTTAAATGATTATTTAATGATTATTTATTATTATTTAATGAACTAGAGTCAACAAGCTGCCTCCACCAACTTCTGATGGTCATTTCAGCTTCAGTTAACTTCATCAGAGTTCATTGGAGTCATGCAGGATGAGCACTTGATGGTTGGATTGCTATGACATGTGTTTGATCTCCTTCAGTTGAGATTCAGTCATTTATTGCACTCCGACTTCAGTTAGGGTTTGGTGAGTCAATTAGGGTTTTAGTCAAGTGGTTAATTGAGTGAGATTGCATGGTAAAGAGTTAAGTAAGCTAGACTCACTCATTGAATTTGAATTGTCCCTTAGGTATTCGAATTCTTCATGGCGTTAAGACATTGCTCTGCATGGATATTGTAACCATTTTATTGTTTATAAAATATACATAGAGGAAACCTATTTTGGTTCCAGATATTTCCAATTATTGCTAATTCATGAGTATTTGTTAATTATTCTTGATGATTTTGATTCCTAGTTCCTAGATCATGTGCAAGAATTAATATGGTATCATAGCTTACGGTGGGACAAAGAACAATCTCTCAAGAACAATCTTTTGACAGATTTCTCCATGGAAAGTGAGCAATAGCTCAAAATTCCAGCACCGCACCAGAAGCCAAGGCTTACCACTTAATACCCCAAGTAAAGAACTTGTTGATCAAGCTTGCTTGATTGACTATGCTGGGTGTGATGAAAGCCTAAATGTGCAGGCTATCCGACCTTACGGTGCCCTTTTTGTTTTGATTTGCAGGTCTTAATAGGTACAACTTCGAATGGACTCATCAATCCCTCTTCTCACCCCATTCACAAGCTATTCGGAATGGAAGTTGAAGATGATTGCATCTCTGAAGAGACGAGGTCTCTATGAGGTGTCTATTGGAATTGGAAGAGAGACTTATGAGAATGAGAATGACTGGATAAATGACGGTGACAGATATTTTGGAGAAATATGTCTAGCCCTTGATGATAGCTTGTACTACCTTACTGATTCTGCTGAATACCCAAAGAATTTCTGGTCAATATTGGACAGAACCTTTGGTAAGCAAAATGAGGATCATAATAGTACTTTGGAGATCATAGCCAGCACCACAAGAGTTCTTCACTCAAAATACTCAGCCTCTACTCTCTCTGATGAAGTTGTTCAAGATGAAGATGAAGCAGAATATTCTACACATTCGATTCGAATTGAAGAAAGTATCCATGAAGTGACTCCTTCTCCTGATGCTCCAGAAGTTCATGAGATCTCTGATATCTCATCTTCTCATATTGCTGAAATGTAAGAAGACATTCAAATCTCTGATATTGAATAAAAATACTGCTGCACTTCCATCCAAACATTCACCGGTGATTTTCCTTTGAATTCTGTGCAAAATTTACCAGTAATTGCTTCCGAAAGTGAGGAGAAATTTGAATTTTCTTCTTCTAATGTTGCTGCTGGTGTGCAAATATGTAAAAAATTGGATATTTTGGAAGAAATATTGGATTATAAGAGTGATACATTCGCTCCCCATGATCTATATCTTCCAGCAAATTCCTGTAGGATTGCATGCACCAAAATTCATAATTTTGAAGAAGAAGAAAACTGTGCATCCATCGTCTCGGTTGACCATACTTTTGGATCTGATATGAACCTTATTGGATATGATATGATATTATTTGGATCTGATCTGATATTTATTGGTTAAAAATTTCAGGTTCATAAACCTTCATTATTGCTTGTAGCTGTTCTCATCAATGGTGTGAAGAAACAAGTACCGCAAGTCTCCTACAAAACTGCTACTAGGGATTTGATTTCATTTCATAGTTTTGGATCTGTTGTGAACTTATTTAGATCTGATTTACATTCTAATATGATATTATTTCGTTCATATTTTAAAATCCAAGAGCTTTCATTCATGCTTGTAGCTGCTCTCACCAATTCCGGTGTGAAAAATCAAGTACTGCAGTTCTTCTTCAATTTTGCTGATGGGGATTTGGTGTTAGTTTCCTCTTATGAGGTTGCTGATATTTTATTTTGTGATTCATTATATATTTCAGAATCTATATCAGATTATGGAGCTCAATCATTCGCTCTCCAGATTCCCAGGGATTCTCTACCTTTGGTCACAAGCTCATCTCCTCACAGAACTAGTAAAGAGGAAGACATTCTGCATCCGCTTGGACACTTGCTCCTAATATTTGGGGCTGATATTACCAATCATGGTTTGCTTTTCAGGGCTGAAACATATCAGTTTATTGAGTGTTCGTCACATGGTTCGAATCCTCAAGAACCTTTGCTCTCTCTTCAGATGATTTCAGTTGCTCTACATGGGTCCAGTTTTCACCGTGCAGCTACTTATATTTCTGATTCAGTTGAGTGCATTGTTTTTCTTCCAAAGTGGAATATTCCTCCAGACATATTCATTTAGTTTGGATTCATAGGTTCACATGCATAGTATCAGGATGCTGCTGCATAGAAGAACCAATTCTTGATTTACTGCTTAGTTTGAGGGGGGGTATTTTTCCCATGAGGTTTTTCCCGTTTCCTTGGTTATATTAAGCAGTTACTTTATTGTACAGGGTGACCTATGGCCTTAGTTTCCGGGGCCCTAGCATTTTTATGCATCTATGTTTTCTAAATATTCTTGAGTATAGCTTAAGGGGGGGTGTTGGAGACATTTACCATCATACACACTCTTTTGGTCAAATTGGCCTAGTTAAACCACTATCCTAAGTTTAATTGACATCAGTGGAGCATTAATTGCCATCATCCAGTCACACCCACGCCTTCCTACAGTAAAGGAGGCTAACTAAGCCTTCTCCTACAGTCAAGGAGGCTAACTGGAGCACTCCAGGGGTGATCTGTGTGACATTAATGCACCTAATTGCTAACTGGTGGTTACAATCAGTTCAACCAGTCAGTTACAGTCAGTTAATGTACCTCCATTTATTAAATATATTATTTAAATGATTATTTAATGATTATTTATTATTATTTAATGAACTGGAGTCAACAAGGTGCCTCCACCAACTTTTGATGGTCAGTTCAGCTTCAGTTAACTTCATCAGGGTTCATTGGAGTCATGCAGGACTAGCACTTGATGGTTGGATTGCTATGACATGTGTTTGATCTCCTTCAGTTGAGATTCAGTCATTTATTGCCCTCTGACTTCAGTTAGGGTTTGGTGAGTCAATTAGGGTTTTAGTCAAGTGGTTAACTGAGTGAGATTGCATGGAAAAGAGTCATTTAAGATAGACTCACTCATTGAATTCGAATTTTCGCTTAGGTATTCGAATTCTTCATGGATTTAAGCCATTGCTCTGCATGGATATTGTAACCATTTTATTGTTTATAAAATATACAGAGAGGAAACCTATTTTGGTTCCAGATATTTCCAATTCTTTCTAATTCATGAGTATTTGTTAATTATTCTTGATGATTTTGATTCCTAGTTCCTAGATCATGTGCAAGAATTAATAAAGTGTTGTGCCTTTCTGACATGGTGGTAGGATTGGTTCCTCCCATGGTCAAATATAAGTGTTGTGCCTTTCTGACATGGTGGTAGGATCGGTTCCTCCCATGGTCAGATGTAATTATTGTGCCTTTCTGACATGGTGGTGGGATTGGTTCCTCCCATGGTTAGACGGAAGTGATGTGCCTTTCTGACATGGTGGTAGGATTGGTTCCTCCCATGGTCAGATGTAAGTGTTGTTCCTTTCTGACATGGTGGTAGGATTGATTCCTCCCATGGTCAGATATAAGTGTTGTGCCTTTCTGATATGGTGGAAGGATTATTTCCTCCCATGGTCATATGTAAAGTGTTGAGCCTTTCCCCGGATGATAGTAAGTGTGTCATACCATGCCGGTGGATTTAAGTGCAGAGCCTTTCCCCGGATGGTAGTAGGTGTTTCCTACCATGTAGGTGGAAGTAAGTGCAGAGCCTTTCCCTGGATGGTAGTAGGTGTGTCCTACCATGCCAGTGTATGTAAGTGTTGGGGCCTTTACCTAGATTGTAGTAGGTGTGTCCTACCATGCTAGTGGATGTAAGTGTTGGGGCCTTTCCCTATATGGTAGTAGGTGTGTCCTAACATGCCAGTGGATGTAAGTGCTGGGGGGATTTTCCTGGATGGTAGTATGTGTGTCCTATCATTCCAGTGGATGTAAGAGATGGAGCCTTTCTCAGATGGCAGTAGGTGTGTCCTACCATGCTGATGATATAAGCGCTAAAGAAGAAGACCTACATGGAGACTAGGCCTACAACCAACCTGAAAAAGGGTTGGCTCTGTAGAACTTCCTATGACGAGTAGAATTGAGAGATAGCACCATTTTGTCGAGATAGCAGGAGCAATGATGATGATCAAGAATTGATGATGATCCTTTGATGAAGACTTTTGCTGATGAACTGTCAAGAGAATACCTTCCTAGTTAAGATGGAGTGTTGATGTATTTGTAACTTCGAAATGTATTCACTTGTATATCTTATGTTGTATTTCATTGTATCCCAATGTTCCTATCAGGAGAATCATTAATATAATAAAGTCATGTAAATTCATAGAGGTTAACCCTCCATTGTAATTTGGGGCAATAGTCCCAACAATTGAGGGGTACTAGGGTTATTAGACTCTCCTAGTGAGGTCGGCCCTGGTAAGTAATTTTCAAGTGGAAAACTAGTATAAATAGAGAGTGAAACTCTCTATTTGTAATACACACTCACTCAACTGTAGTGCATTAGTGATATAAGAGCATATCTCACAAGTGAGAGAGAGAACAGTCGTCGGAGATCATCTTTGTGTTTTTGGGTNTTGTGGGGTTTTCTCCTTTATGGTTTCCCCGAGGAAAACTCTTTGTGTCTCTTGTCTCTTGTGATTATTGTTGTGCATGTTATTCTCTTAGATAAGATCCTATATCATATTGATTAAATGATAAAAATATAACATTTAAAATCCCCTTTATATATCTCATCACATGTTTTGCTCTAACTAGGTGAGTATGTTTGGGATTCACCATATATTGACTCAGAATGTTTACAGCAAAACATATATATGTTCTTGTATTGATTAAGTGCATCAGAGAACCAATAATATGTATGTATAATGTAGAATCTACTGCTTCTGAAGTATGATCATTCAATAGCTTCAAATTCGTTGTCATCGGAATAGTCATAGCCTTGCAATCTATCATCCCAAATATCTTTAGTATTTCTATTGCATATTTTCCTTGGGTTAGGAAAATATCATCTAGATACTTCCATACTTCAAGACCTAGAAAATAGTGCATCATTCCAAGGTCTTTCATCTCAAATTCTGCAGCGAGCTTCTTCTTACATTTGTTGATGGGCTTGTCTTCGCCTGTTAAGAGTAGGTCATCTACATATAGTAGTAATATCATAAGTCCATCACCCTAAACTTTGTAATAGAGGTTGGAATCTTCTTTACTCTTAGTGAAGCCCAAACTCATCAAGAATCCATCAATTCCTCCATACCATGCTTTGGGTGCTTTCTTTAACCCATATAATGCCTTCTTGAGTTTACATACATGAGTTTCATAATCATTAGTCTCGAAAAACTTGCAGTTGTTCGATATATACTTCTTTTTCTATCAAGCCATTTAGAAAGGTTGTCTTTACATCCATATGATGTAACTTCTACTTCATATTGGATGCCAATAAAAGGATGGTTCTAATTGAGGTGTACATATCTATTGGAGCAAAGGTCTCTTGATAGTCGATTCCTTCCTTCTAGGAGAAACTATGAGCTAAGAATCTTGCCTTATACTTTTCTATACTACCATCTACTGAGTGCTTTGTCTTAATGATCCATTTCGAGGACACCACTAACTTATCTTTTGGTATTGGTACTATTTCCCATACATCATTCTTTATAATGGATTGAACTCCTCAACCATTGCATCAACCCACTCCTTATGCTTTGTTGTTTCTTCAAAACATGTTGGTTCTTTATCAACAAGATCACACATCAAAGCTACATAACTAGGGTATGGTTTTGGATTATTTCTTGCTTTGATGGTTCCTTCTGGGACACCATGTCTTTTTGCTTCTTCGATTACTTCACAAGCCTAGAGAGTTCTTCTCTTTCATGAGATCATTTCACTGGGGAATTATTCAGGTCTCTAAGGTTATGTCATATCATGATCCTTAGGCATATGATCTTCTTCTTCATTCCTAACTAGTTTAGAACCTTCTACATCTCTAGGAGTTTCATGCTCCTCTTCATCTTCCTTGTCTTTCTTTAATTTTCCTGAAGGTTGTGTCTTCATAAAAGGTGACATATCTACTTCATTTAGTTTGACGATATCCTGGGATATAGATTCGATAAGATTTTGATTGCTCACTATATCCTACAAACAATCCCTTCTTTCCTAAAGGATCCAAATTTTACCTTTTGTCCTTGGGAATGTGCATGTATACTAGACAACCTAATATGTTTAGGTGGCTTACTTCAGGATTTTCTCTGGTAAACATCTCTTCTGGAGTCTTGTTCCCAAGGGTACTGTGGGATATTCTATTATTTACATAAGTTGTTGTTCTAGTTTCTTCTTCCCATAGGTACATAGGTATATCTTAATCATGTATCATAGATTTCATAGCTTCTATGATAGATCTATTCTTTCTTTCTGCCACACCATTTTGTGGTGGATTATAGGGAATGGTGAGCTCCCTCTTAATCCCATCTTCTTTGTTGTACTCACTAAATTCACTTGATGTGAATTCTCCTCCATTATTTGAACTTAAGGTCTTGATCCTCTTTTCAAAGAGGTTTTCTATCCGGGCCTTAAACTTGTTGAACCTTTCAAACACTTCATCCTTCTTCTTCAGGAAATATATCCAAGTCTTGTGAGAGTAGCCGTCAATAAAAGAATCATAGTACACATACCCACTTAATAAATTACTTTGCAATGGCCCACATATATCTAAATGAATAATATATAAGATCCCTTTTGCTTTGTTGTCATTGTTTGGATAAGGGTTCTTATTATTCTTTCCTTGTGCACATCCTTTGCACACTCCTTCATTATCTATCTAAATCTCTTGTAAACCAGTCACAACCTTCCTCAATTAGCAATGCTTTGTAATTTATATGAGAAAGCCTTCTGTTACATAGCTCACATGGGAATATGGTACTAGTCATCAATGTTGAATCTACATGTCCCTTTAATTTGTAGAGTCCTCCTTCTTCAAATCCAATCACTATTGCATCATCTATAGTTTTTCCTTTTGTCCACATGAGGACTTCACCATCCACAAAAGAAACTCTGAACCATTTCTTACCTAAGTTTGAGATAGAAAGAAGGTTCTTCTTTAGTCCTGGAACATACTGGACATCCTTCATCTTCATGGAATTTCTATAGTCCAACTTATAGGAGGCTTCTCCCATTCCTTTGATGGGATATTGGTAATCATCTCCAAGCATTACTTTGTGTGGGGAATCATTTTGTACAATACATGAGAATGAGTCCTTGTAACCTGTCATGTGCTTGGAGGCACCACTATCTACTAGCCAGGTTTCATTCCTTGGTCAAATTGAACCTATGAGTTCATAGATCAATACATGTTCTTCATAGAAATCTTGATTTTCCTTAGTTCTTTCCTCATCTTCTTGATCATTGTCTTCAGCAGTATGGGCCTGGAAATCATTTCGTCTTCTTGACTCGTTCTACTTTCATGGGATAGTTTATAGCAATGTGTCCCATCTTATGACAAGTGAAGCATTCATAATTTGAGAAGTATTTATTGAGATTCTTAAAACCTTGAGTCCTTTTAGGAGGATGGTCATAATTATTTCTCTTATTCTTCCCTTTGCTATGGAATTCCAAATCTTGGTCCTCATTTTCATTTAGCTTCTCTTCTCTGACTGCTATTATTTATTCTTCTTGAATAGATTCCTCAGATAAAGGATTCTCGGTATCTTGGAAGACCATTCAAGGTGGTCAGTACAGTTTCTGCTTCTTCAACCATATCACCAATAGCTTCCAACTGCTTCTTGATTTGAGCTACTCTTGTAAAGTATGATTGCATGGTTTCTAACTTTTGAGCCTTTACACTTTTTAGGTGATTCCTCAAGGTTGTCTTTCTATTGATGTTTATTCCTTCAAATAGGTTTGATAGAGCATCAAACATTTATTTTGGTGTCCTCCTTGAGGATACTTGGGGAATCAAGTTATCTTTGATGGAGTCAGCTATGATCCTCTTATCCTTGATTGTATCCTTCTTGTATTTAGACTTAGCTTTAGCTTCTTCTAGTTCTATAGCTTCCTCCTTTATAAATATTTCTAGATCATTTTCTTCTAGGATGAGCATGATCTGATACTTCCATGCTTTGAAGTTTTCAGCGCCTTCAAGCTTCTCATATAGCTTGCTACTATTTGTCATATTTTAACAAAATGAGAACTTCAAGTGCAATTAGAAGAAGTAGTACTTACAGCTTCTAGCTGACCTTCTTCGAGATGACCTAGGGTTTGATGTAGAAACCCTAATTTTTTAGTTGGGATCACTAGTAGGGTTGAGTGCTGGAAAATATTCACCTTCCTAGGGAGAGCTAAATTGTATCTTTATTTTTCTAAGATTAATTATGGAGTATCGGGAAAACTGAATCCCTAGTTCTTCCTAGCAGCAATGTCTAGACCAAGACTAAAAATTCTTGGAATTCAGTGATGTTTTCACAAAAATATGTGCCCTTCAAGGGCGAATTGAGTGAGCCCTCTTTTCTGGTTGATCTCTCGAGATATTTTTTGGAGTAACAAACTCTAGATATGGAGTGTCTCCTTTCAGGGTGGCTCTGATACCATGTTAATTTTTATTAATTACTTAGATGATATCTTAAAACAATTTTCACTAGTAGGATAACTGAAAAAGAACAAGCATAGTAACACAAAGAACACAAATATTTTCCTCAGGGAACCCACAAGGGAGAAAACCCCGCAAAACTTCCTCAGTATAGAAATCAACCAAAGTAGTGTAAAACCCAGACAACTACTTCTCTCTTCTTTCTGGTGCACTTGTTCTTCTCTCTCTTGCAAACTTGCTTTAGTGAGAGTGTACAAATGAAGGGGGGTACCTCCCTATTTATATTTTTCACTTGACTCAACCTAGGACCTAATAGGGTTGACTTGTCTAACAGACAGGGCTGACTTGTCTAGCAAGACACCAAAAATAACGTTTATTATAATGACCCTTGGGTACTATTACCCTAACTTACATCCGAAGGTTTACATTGATTCTTTCAGTGACTCTTAAATGACCAAATGCATATCCTATTGGCAGAATACAATCAATGCATATGGAATATATTTTGAAGTTATAGTACTTTAACATTTTGATCCTATTTTCAAATCATACCCATTTTGCATCCACAAGCCTATCATTATTACTCCTCTAAGGTACTCTCATAGACTTCAAGGGAAATCACCTTAGAACATTTTCTTAGACCGCATTTGTTGAACCCTATTTTTACACACTTTACTATTGTTGGGACCACTTCTTGAGACACTTGAGTTTGGTTCTGACTCCTCTCAGTCTGATTCACCCATATACTCACCCACACACAACCCCATGGTTGCTAGCATTCCCCCATCTAGTGGTGGAAACCCCAACACTTTTTATGGAGAATTAGTTGGAGTTGGATACGGCAAGGGGAACCCCCCATCTAGAAACCATCATATAGGGAACCCACCCACCGATAATCCTCCTACTAGGAACCCACCCACTAGGAACTCACCTATCAGGGACCCACCCACTGGAAACCCCCTACAAGGAATCCACCTGCTAGGAAACCCCCTATGGGGAATGTTCCCATAAATTTCTTGCCACTCAGAGCTCCCACACCTGCGATTTTTCCATTTATTGCTAGTCTTATCCTCCCCAATTTGGCTCAATTGACCAATGATCTGATCCATTATGATCCAAACTAGCATTCTATGCCCACCAAACTCCCCTTAGGCATCCCCAAGTTTGAAGGGAAGGATAAAGAAGACCCCCAGAACCACATCATGTCCTTCTACTTATCATTTTCCCATAACTCCATAACACATGATTTCATGAGTGGCATAGGTGCAAACCTGATGCAATATTGAACTCAACGATAAGATTTTCCTGGACTCGTTCCTAAAGTCCCTCACCCCAACCATTGCCATGAATGTAGCATCTCAGGACCCACAAACCAAGGATGATTCTATCCTCAGAGCCCAATAGTTTGACTTTATCTACACACAATCAAGCTACCTATACACCATTCTCACAGACACCCCTCGTGGAGACTCCTCTCAAAAAGATCCAACATGGGCATCCCATGCCACAGATGGTGTCATTGTAACTGTCACTTCCATAGTTAGACCTTATGTGCCTTTACCTTCAATGATGACTTATGCATACGGCAACACCCCTACTCCTACGTTGTCATCGTTGGTTCCTTTCCCATCAATATTTGTGGCCCTAATATGTCTTACACATCATCCCATTTGAGAGTGACACCCTCCTATATGCCTTTGGCTCCTACTGCTCATGGACTAGCTTACCAAGGAACCACATATACTGTCCCTTTTCAGAGTTACATCACACTTCTAACTGCCACTTCTTATTACCCCATCACACTGCCATTAGGTTTTGTTCCTGTCCCACCTCAATCTCCTCCCATTCCATAAGAGAAAGTTTATGTCCAATGAAACCAGACACAAAATCAAACATATTCCAATAACCAACAAGGGAAACCTAATCAAAGATGAGGTCAAAAACCACATAAATAATCAAAGCTAGGGTAGGGAGGACCACCTCCCAAACCCCTAGGCAATAATCGATCCAATCCTTCCAACTAGGATCGAAACCAACCCCCCGAGAAAGGAAAGAACCCATAGTTACGATCTAACCATCCATGTTATTTTTGCAATATCTATGACCACTACACACATCACTGCCCTCATTTGGACAAATCTTGTCATGTTTGGGATGAGGTTAACAATCGCAATGTCGCTATCCCCTCTCAGGCATATTCTAACCCACCCCAACCACTAATGGTGTTGCAAAACCCTTTATTGGCTCAAGGGGTAGTAGCAACACAGCTCGTGGTGACATACATAACTTCCTTGAGTCAACCCCCCATTTTGAGGGTCCATCACCTTCTCATGATGTATTATGATATTAACCTTCAAACTCAGTGCAACTAGTATGGTTCAATTACTAAGACCATTCCCATTGGCAAAGCCACAAACTCCACCCCTATGGACTAGTCTCTGCAACTACCTAGACGTTTGACCGATGGGAACCCCAAAGTTCCCAACCTTCCTCTATATCGCATTGTGAACAATCCCAATGCTTAAGTCACTCTGAATTACAACATTGTGGATGATCTAGCGCAATCCCATGCCACCATGGTGTCCTTGGAAGCTCGCAGGAACTACCTGATGCAACGCAGATTCCTTCGGTCATCCTTAGGCGTGATTGATCCCACCTAATCATGTTTGATGACATTTGACATTAATCAGTCAAATCCTTGAATTTCATCCTTAATTACTTTCCAAATTCTCGTCACCATCCAGAACTTGGTCATTCACCGCTACATTGTTAATGAGGGTGCATCCACATGTTTGATGTCTATCTGTTATCTCTAGAGTTGTTTTTCTTTTTACCATAGGATTTTTTTTTTCTTTAGTGTTTCTATTTAGCCATTATCCTAGTTTTACCCTAGTCTTTACTATGGAAACTTATGTTATTTTTACCCTAGTTTTTTATGTTTTGATATTTTTCATTTGTTAAATCAAAATAAGACTCATATTATTAATCTTTCAAAGTATTTTAATTCGTATTAGAGCAATCGACATGGTAAATCAAATGTTATATATAACTTTGATTATAAACTGGTAGCACATAGGAAAATGTGAAATATGATGTTGCTACCAGTTTGACATTTGCAATGATGAAATGGAGACACTTAGTGTTGAGCCGCAAAAAGACCACATTTTATTCATCATTTCACATACTATTTATCACCTTATTCCATTATATTCTTCCATAAAACCATTAATATTCATCACTTTCATAATAAATATGGGTTTATATTACTATTTTCCAAATCATTTATTTTTTAGTATTTTGAGTGAATTTAAGGTTAATTATTGAGAAAAATGACATATTTTCATTATACTTTAAATTTGGGTGAGTTTCGTGATGTTTACAAGTGTATTTGAAGACTTTAACAAGCTCAAAAGTGACCACCTAGCCTCAAATTCGAATTTCATCTTCTAGATGTGAGCTAACTTCAAGGAGAAGATCATGGAGAGGTGGAGAGAATATCTCATCCAATATTTGGTTGAGGATTTTAAGGGATAGGTTGAGAGAATAGTGGATCTGTAATTATGATCAGTTATCTTGGATTTATGTATAAATATGAAGGCTCTCTCCTCATTTTGATTGGAGGCCTCTCTAGTGGTTTGGTGGTAGAGAACTGGTTCAGCTTTTTAGATAGTCATGGATTTGATCCTGTTGTAATAGATTTCATGCTTTAGAATAGGTAGTTTGATTTCTTCATCTTTTGATGTCTTGCTTATGAATTGATAGTATTGGTTTTTATTTGCTTTCTACCAGTTTATTTAATGCAATTTCATTCTTTCTTTATCAAGTTAATTTATGTAATTTCATGTCTTCTGCAATCAGATTTATTTCCATATAATTTCATGTTTTCATATTAGATTAAATTCAGCGACACTCTGCCCCTGCATATATTTGTTTGTACCTCACAAGTTTATGCTCTCTCTAGGTTGACAATCAAATTGTTGGATATATGTTTAATATTTTCCCCAACACTTGGCAAGGATGGTACAGAGGTGTCGAGGTCAGCGTACAGTTTCATTAAACACTGACAGCAAACATTATGTTGTATCATAATGATAGTTTATGCTACAGTACAGTGTAATCATGCATAGGGTTTTGGGTTTCTTTTAACCGTCAATATTGTAAAATCATGTTTTAGGATAAGGTTTTTTGTTATACATGTGCCCAGAGTATTCCAGATTCCTGAAATATGACTAAGAACAAGAAGCCCAGTGCATTTTTATGTAGGCTAGAGCCCGATAACTTGCAGTGGGTTCACAAATTTCCTAGGTCTGCAAAGATGATGCATGATGCTGGATGGTTTCCCTTCTGCGAAAGATTGCAAGGTCATAAAGTACAGGTAACTAGGGCATTTGTTAAAAATTATAAGGATTCAGTTGTTTGGTTTGAAGATTTGCAGATAAGGGTGGATGAAGATGTTATAGTAGAGGATATTGGTGTACCATCTGATGGTGAAAAATGATTTAAGCAGCAATCCTTTGAAACCAATTATAGTAATATCCTTTTTCCAAGGTTTGAGAAGTTAGATTTGGAAAATGGCATACATATTAGTAAGCTTAATCCCATGTGGAAAACGCCATTAGAAATGATACATAACTATATAACTTGTGAAGGTCGTTATGACAGGGTTTTAAGAAGTCATCTGTGTTTTCTAATGCATCTTAGTGGAGACCAGAAGATAAAATTTCCTTATTATTTGTTGAAGAGCCTGCAGAAAATGATTGCTAGGATTCATAATCACCAGGAACATACAGTTTGTTCTCTCTTTCATCACGGGTTAATTAAGTTGTTAATAGTGTTTTATTTGAGGAAAAAAGGGTAGACCTGGGAAAATTTCCTTTTTGTATCAGGATTCGATGCAGAAAAACAAAAGGAAGAGGTGAAGGAAAACAAATGTAAAACATCAGGTAAGCAAACAGAGCAAGACTTGGAACCAGCAAGTGAAACAAGAAAAGAGTTAGCAGAGAAATTGATTGTGGTGAATGGTGAGTTATCAGAAGTGTGTGTTACCAAGAATGTTGACAAAGAATTGTGCTGAGAAGAAATTGCAGAAGAGAAATCAGTTGAAAACCTAAGAGCAAAGGGCGTGAATTTGAGTTCAAAACCCAGAACGCAATTGAGAAGTAAATTAGAAGTTGAAATAAGCCTAAGCATGTACTTGATCTTTTAGAAGATAGTGAATTGGTGGTCATAACAGAATCTGTTAGTAGAGAAAAAATTCAGTTAATAAATGAACAAAATATTTTATATGGTGAGAAGTTTATAGAACTTTAGGGAATGGCAGAACATATCCCAAAATCATTTTGTACAAACAAACAAAATTATGCTGAAAATGACGTTGGCTCAAGTCTAAAGTTTTTGCAAGAGGATGAAACCATTGTGGACATAGAGGAAGCAGAGATTATTCCAGAATTGGCTCAAACAAAGAATTTCATTTTGTCTTACAAGGAGAAAAATAAATATCTGTAGGATTCAAATGAAAACCTGATGATTGCAAACAAAAGACTGTGAGAGGACTTGGAGGAAAAAGAAGCTGACTATCAAAAGCTTGTCATCACGTCTAAAGATATACTAAAGAAGAAAAGATCAATACAGGAGCTGTACAAGCAGGTATTGAACCAGAACAAGGAATTGCATAATAAGGAGCTTAACAAAGATGCTAAATATTCCTTGTTACAAAAGAGATCTCAAGTTCTGCATGATATGACTAGTTTAGCCAAGGTGTCTAAGAGTCTTTGATGAGGTGTCTAAGATTGTTTGATGAAAGATCTAGGTTATTTTTGAAGTTAATGGATTAGATAAGGTTGTTGTTATCTTTATTCTAATTGTCAGTTTTAGACTTTAATTTGACTTTCAAGATAGATCCACATAAAAATAAATTTTCTATTTTGAGTCATTCAAGATCCATGAGATGAGGATCTTGAAACTGTTTTGAATTTTGGAAAATGGTTGTATATATTAGACAGTAAGGTCAGATAGAAGGGGTTGGAAAAATCATATGGACATCAGATTCTTGTAACAAATTGCAGGCATGTATGCATTTTTGTATCTCTTAATATGAAATGATTGCTTTGAAATGATTATGATCAAATGAGCCATGTTTTGCTTTAATAATTGAATTACATGTTATTCATGACTTTGTTCTATGCATGGTCTTATTCATCTATGGTGGAATTCTTATGATTCACATGAAATTATCTTTAAATATCTAATGCAGAACCTGATTCGTTTCTTTTATAAATTCATGCTCGTAGCCTCTTCTATTACTGTATTTTACAGTGATACATTTCCTACATTTTAGTATTCTATCCTACCTATATCTCTGTTATGTCTGCATCCCTACCTTCATTACTATAAAATTATATTCTTAGTTATCCTTAAATTACTACCATTAATATTTCTCTAGGCTTGAACCTTAGTAGTCTAGGTCCAACTCTAGTGATAACATCTTCTGGGGCCGTTGCCGGGGATAGAGAAACGAAAGTACATCTTCCCTGGGTATTTCATATTCTTATATCTAATTTTGGAAGGTGAACAAGATCAGTAAAATTTGTTTGTAGACTACATTAGTCACCTACATCATTTACCTACAAAAAGTTATAGTGGCTTCAATACGAATAGGAACTCGAGGAAATCCTTCAGCTCCTCTAGATTCAGGAGTTCCTGATCCATAAAGGATTTTTAGAGAAGCTAAAAGGAAACTTGATTTGCCATCATCCAGTGGTCCTCAGCATTCTTCAGATACAATAGTATTTCCTGCAACATCATTTCATACTCAGGAAGAAACAAAATCATATTTATCTGTAGTCATTCCTGATTTTACAGATTTTAATCCTACCCAAGTTGATGATTTTAATATTTTTTCAAATCCTTTGATACCTGAGCATATACAATGACCAGAGGAACCCTTTACTTCTGAATTTTTATCATCACCTTATATACCTATCACTAGTAAAATTTTAATTGGTCAATTCAAAGTTGAAGTGCCATCTCCTTCACAAACCAAGCCACCATCTCCACAAAATAAACCATCTACCCCATAGAATTTAGCATTAAATCCACCAAATATGGATTCTCAACCCCCAGATAGGATGGATGCCATGGTAGCAGCAAGATATGCCCCTCTAGTATTACCTCATCCTTTAAATGCTCTCCCAGGTGGAGATTATAAGAAATATATTCCTAGATTCAATGGTCAAGGAGATGTTGCAGTGGAACATCACTAGAATACATATCTCAGTTATGCAGATAATCAAAACTTTGAAAATCAAGATGTTTGGATGAGAGTTTTTGTTCAAAGCTTAGATGGTGAAGTGAGAAAGTGGTTTAGGGAATTACCACCAAATTCTATAGATAGTATAGATGCTTTAGAAGAAGTGTTCATGATACAATGGGGATATACTAAAGACTATATACATTACATTATAGAGTTTGGATCATTGAAAAGAAAGAAAGATGAGGCTATGGCATACTTTTCTAAAAGGTTCAATAAAATGTATAGCAGGATACCAGCTGAAATCAAACCTTCTAAAACATCAGCGAAGTTAACCTATGTAAATTCTTTTGATCATGGATTCTTCTTATTGTTAAGAGAAAGAAAATATATAACTCTTTTGAATATGCAAGATGTTGCATTGGAGGTTGAATCTAACATATTGGCTTCAAATAAACTCAAAAAGAAACAGACTATCAAATGGCTGATAAAAAAGGAAAAAAGGAAATTATTCCATCCAATTCTACAGGAAGAGCTTCAGATAGTAAAATGGATGAAATGAATAAAATCATTAAAAATTTATCTGCTAAGATTGATAGGTTAGAATTGGGAAATAAAAATCAAAATAAGCCTATACCTAAAGGAGAGAGAAATCAAAATCAATTCAGAAGACCTTTTGTTCCCAGATTTTTACCAAGAGAAAGAAGCAATAATGATATTCAGAGGGAAAGAAGAGAAAATGAAGATCAAAGAAATCAACCTCCATTTCAAAATAATCATGTGAGAGATGATGAGTCATATGAGATAGACGAGGGAGAGTTAGAGGATTTGGAAGAACAAGAACATAACATTAGTCAATTGGATGATGATACTTCTTTTCATTTTTTGACTAAAGTTGATTATCATTATGCTACAATGCTTGATTATTATGAAGAAAATAATTTTGATCAAGAGATGTCTATGCCTGAAATTTGTCAGAAGGTTCCATAAAAAACATATGGTCTCATATTAGGGGTAAATCATGTAGCACAAGCAAAGAAAGTTGTAAAAAATGTCCCTGCTAAACAAAGGTTGCCTCTAGAGCAGAAACAAGTTGTACAGGAGAATAGAGATAAAGTGGTAGTTCCTAAAGAAGTTAATAAAGGTATAAGTGGTTTTAATTTGGAGCATGAAATTAATAAGATCAAGATCCTTGTTCCTTTGACAGAATTGATAAAAAACAAATCTTACAGGGAAGCAAATTTTAAATCTACAGTGAATTCTATCCCTTCTAATGAAATTAATTTGCAGGATGAAAATCCTACCATTATTGTGGGTTCTAAAACCATTGATCAACCTGATGACAATTCAGAATATCCTCCTCCTTTTTATGTGACTCTCATAGTTCATGAGCAGTTATTACATAATTGTCTTCTTGATTCACGAGATTCACACAACCTCATGCCAAAAGCAGTCATGGAAGCTTTAGGGTTGAATTTTACCAAACCATATCATGATTTGTATGTGTTTGATTCTAGGGAAGTGAAATGTATTTGGTTTATTAAAGATCTTGTGGTGAATTTGACACAGATACCTGTGAAAAGTGTACTGATGGATGTGGTTGTAGTAGACATTTCTCCTAAATTTGGCATGCTGTTGTCCAGATCTTGGGCAAAAAGAGTGGGAGGAACTCTTCAAATGGACCTTTCTTATGCCACAATTCCAGTGTTTGGAGGAGAGTACAGGAGACTCTACAGAGAAGTACAGTTGGATTATTTGGTAAGTGACAGTAAACATCCCAATAATCATCCAATTTATTCAATAGAGGAGAACTTTAGTTCTTGTATGCTGCAATTAAGTGATGATTTTGAAGGAGTTTTACAAGTGCACAAAGATATTCCAGTCTAGAAAAAGAAAGAAAAACCAGATGGTTTATGGAAAATGTATTTTGATGGTCCATCAAGTAAGGAAGGAGCAGGAGCAGGTGTTGTACTCATTTCAACTGGAGGTGACATTATTTCTCTCTTGTACAAACTAGAATTCAAAACAACTAAAAATATTGTTGAGTATGAAGAATTGATTCTGGGATTGAGAGCAGCAAAAGGTTTGGATATCCAAGAGCTTGTTGTATTTGGCGAATCTGAATTAGTAATTCAGCAAGTAAAGAATATTTACCAAGTAAAGCAGCATTTGTTGAAAGTGTATAGAAATGAAGTGTGGGATTTAATAGATAATTTCTTCTTAGCTTTCAACATAAATTTTGTCCCAAGAGAGTATAATGAAACAGCAGATTCTTTAGCTTTAGCAGCAGCCTACTTCAAGGTTCCAAAATTAACACATTTGAAATATCTAATCGATGTAAGATACAGGCCATCTGTCCCAGATGACATCAAACACTAGAAGGTCTTTCATTATGATCAGGAGATAAAAGAGTTTTTGGAATTAACAGGTGAATTTGCTAATGATTTAGTTGATCAGGATCAAGATGTTGAGTTGGTTGAAAATGTACCTTATACAAAAGATTCACTTCCTGACCATAAGATTGTTGAGTTAAAGGGAAATTTCATTCCTAAGGGACTTGTTCCACTTGAGAGGTTATTCTCAAAAGATGATACTTTGTTGAAACCCACATTGCAAACCACTGAAGAAAATGTTGTATATTATAATATTGGTTCTAAAGTTGAACCCAAAATTATCAGAATATTGGTTCTGAAGTTGAACCCAAAATTATCAGAATGTCAAAGGTACTATCAGAGGGGGAAAAGAAAAGATATATCAGTTTGTTGAAATAATTTGTGGACATATTTGCTTGCTCATATGAATATTTAAGAACTTATGACACTAGCATAATTCAGCATAAAATTCCCTTGAAACCAAATAATAAGCCTTTTAAACATAAACTTAGAAGGCTTAATCCAACGTTGCTGCTAGTAATTGAAAAAGAGGTAAAAAAATTGTTGGATGCAAAAAGTATTGTACCTCTTAGATATTCATCCTGGATTTCCAACCTTGTGCTAGTACATAAGAAAAATGGACAAATAAGGCTTTGTGTGGATTTTCGCAACTTGAACAGATCCTACCTAAAAGACAATTATTCATTGCCTAAAATTGATCAGATTTTGCAGAGAGTTGTAGGTTCTTAGAGAATTTCAATGATTGATGGTTTTTCTGGTTATAACCAGATTGCATTACGGCCTGAGGATAGATAAAAAAACAGCATTCACGACCCCCTGGGGAACATTTATGTACGATAAAATGCCTTTTGGGCTTATGAACGAAAGTGCTACATTCCAAAGGGCTATGGACATAGCCTTCGTGGGGGAAAATGAAAAATTTGAAGTAATATACCAAGATGATATCACATTGTTTTCCAAGTCTGATGATGAACATCTAAAGCACCTAATACAGGTTTTTGTTAAGTGCAAAAAATTTCGTTTATCATTAAACCCAAATAAATCTCATTTTGCTATGACAGAGGGTAAGTTGTTGGGTCACATTGTTTCTGCTAAAGGAATCAAAATACATCTAGAATGAGTAAAAGCCATTTTAAAAATCACCATTCCTAGAAATAAAAAGGAAATTCAATCTTTCATTGGGAAAATTAATTTTTTAAGATGGTTCATTCCTAATTTTGCAGAGATTATTAAACATATCACTGAGATGCTTAAGAAGGACAGTGAAGTTAAATGGTCAAATCAAGCTAGGCAGCCATTTGAAAGGATAAAGAATGCATTGATAGAAGCACCAGTGTTGATAGCTCCAGATTATACTAAGTATTTTGCATTTTTTTCATTCGCATCTAAAGATACCATAGCAGTTGTTTTATTGCAAAAGAATTCAGATGGCTTAGAACAACCGATTTTTTTTCTTTAGTAAAACATTAAGTTTTTTAGATCTTAAATATAATATATTGGAAAAGCAAGCATATGAATTGGTTAAAGCTCTTAAGTTCTTTAGAATTTATGTTTTGCATTCCAAAATTCTGGCATATGTTCCAAGTTCAGTAGTCAAGGAAATCTTGGTACAGCCTAACAGTGAAGGGAAGAGAGGAAGATGGATAGCAAAGGTTATGGAATATGATGTGGATATTTAACCTACCAATTTGGTGAAAGGCCAGGGTTTAGCCAAGTTTCTAGCATAATCAAATTGTCAGGTATTAGATCTTCATTTGATAGCAGAAAATTCAAAGCAAGATGTAGCAACAAAGCATAATAGGGAGCAGACCTATAGCATGTATTGTGATTCTCCTTGGTATGAAAATATTATATATTTCCTCCTGCATTTGCAATTCCCTCCAGATCTAAATAAAAGTGAGTGTATATCATTAAAACTTAGAGCACTTAAATATGTTTTAATTGATCAAGTTTTATACTAGAAAGACCCTGGAGGTATATTGCTGAAGTGTTTGGATAAATCAGAGGTTGATGTTGTTACTACTGAGTTACATATTGGGGTATGTGGGGGACATAAATACTGGAAAGCAATTGCATTCAAAATCTTAAGATCGGGATATTATTGGCCTACCCTTTTTACAGATGTATATCATCAGGTCAGAGCTTGTGTGGAGTGTCAAAAGTTTGCAAGTAAGCATAAATTACAGTCTTTACCCTTGAAACCTGTAGCAGTAAATGTTCCATTCCAGCAGTCAGGTTTAGATTTTATAGGATAAATTCATCCTCCTTCTAGTGGTCAGCACAAATGGATTTTAACTGCTACTAATTTTTTCACTAAGTGGGTGGAGGCAATCCCCACAAGAAGAGAAATTGATCAGGTTATAATTAATTTCCTTCAAGATAATATTCTCAGCAGATTTGGATTTCCAAGGAAATTAATTACTGATAATGCCCCAGCGTTCACATCTAAAAAGATGGTGAATTTTTGTGAAGAAAATAACATTATCTTGAAATAGTTCACACCTTATTACCCACAAGGTAATGGATTAGTAGAATCCAGTAATAAAAGTATTGTGAACAGCATTAAGAAAATGTTGTTTGAAAATAAAAAGAGTTGGGATACCAAACTAAAAAAAAATCTTTGGCCTGATAGAGTAACTATAAAGAAATCAATTGGGACATCCCCTTTTCAATTGGTATATGGAGTTGATGCTTTGTTTCCTATCCAATTAGCTTCCCCATTAATTAATTTTTTGCAAGAAATGAGAGAGGAACCTGATGATCTAAGAAGAAGAATCTTTCAGATAGTCCAGTTGCAGCAAGAAAGAGAAGCCATTATGGATACAACTGAGATGCACATAAAAAACGTGAAAGAAAGTTTTGATAATAAAAAAATTAAAAAGGATTTCTTTGCAGTTGGTGACTTGGTTCTCGGGTGGGATGCACAAAATGAAGATAAAGGTAAGCATGGAAAATTTGACAATCTATGGCTAGGACCTTTTACAGTGGTTAAGATCTTGGGAAATAATACTTTTGTCTTACAGAACTTGAATGGTGAAGAAGTTGCAGGTCCAGTAAATGGACGTTTTTTAAAATGTTTCCACACATATTGAGTTGCAGAGGGTTAGTGTACATATTCAGTGTATATATCATTTCAGTTTCATGAATAAGACTCCAGCCCAATAAGACAGAAAATATGATTCTAGCAGGTTTCAGAAGACACAGGTCAAAATGTTCTTAAAGCCCCACAATGAGAGCTTTATCCCCAGTCGGAGCCAAATGTTATCTCTAGAGTTGTTTTTTCTTTTTACCTTAGGATTTTTTTTTTTTAGTGTTTCCATTTAGTCATTATCCTAGTTTTACCCTGGTCTTTACTATGGAAACTTATGTTATTTTTACCCTAGTTTATTATGTTTTGTTATTTTTCATTTGTTAAATCAAAATAAGGCTCATATTATTAATCTTTCAAAGTCTTTTAATTCATATTAGAGCAAGTGACATGGTAAATCAAATGTTATATATGACTTTGATTATAAACTGGTAGCACATAGGAAAATGTGAAATATGGTTTTGCTGCCAATTTCACATTTGCAATGATGAAATGGAGACACTTGGTAGCGATGGTACAGAGGTGTCAAGGTCAGCGTATGGTTTCATTAAACACTGAAAGCAAACATTATGTTGTTTCATAATGATAGTTTATGCTACATTACAGTTTCATCATGCATAGGGTTTTGGGTTTCTTTTGACTGTCAATATTGTAAAATCGTGTTTTGGGATAAGGCATTAGAGGAAATTTCAACTCAAAATGGGCCTTTTAAGTTTAATTCAAATTCCATGTTATCATGTGTTAGCCAATGAAATTTCTTTAAATTTTAAATACTATATAGGTCTTAAACACTTTTTTAATATAAATTTGGGGATAGGTATCATAAAAAACTACTTTTTTGTTTGTATTTTCGACATATCGCCCCGTGTTTTTACTCAAATTTCAATCGGGAGAGCTCGTTGGATGTGGAATTAAATTCTACATCCAACAGGTACCCACTCGGCATACTTTTGACGGACCCCACTACCCAAAAAAACAAGAAATACTTGAAAAAAATGTGGTGATGACATCATCGTCACATTTTTTCAGGTATTTCTTATTTTTGGGGTAGTGGGGTCCGTCAAAAGTATGCCGAGTGGGTACCTGTTGGATGCAGAATTTAATTCCTTATCCAACGAGCTCTCCCGATTGAAATTTGAGTAAAAACACGGGGAGATATGTCGAAAATACAAATAAAAAGGTAGTTTTTTTTCTTTTCTTCCTCCAAAATTAATAAATATTATTTTATTAATTTTTTTAGGAGGCCCATGTGGAAAACGCCATTAGAAATGATACAGGACTATATAAATTGTGCAGGTCATTATGACAGGGTTTTAATATGTCATATGTGTTTTCTAATGCATCTTAGTGGAGATCAAAAGTTAAATTTGCCTTATTATTTGTTGAAGAGTCTACAGAAAATGATTGCTAGGATTCATAATCACTAGGAAAATATAGTTTGTTCTCTCTTTCATCAGGGGTTTATTAAGCTATTAACAGTGTTTTATTTGAGGAAAAAAGGGCAAGCCTAGGAAAATTTCCTTTTTGTATCAGGATTCGATGCAGAAAAACAGAAGGAAGAGGTGAAAGAAAACAAATGTGAAACATCAGGTAAGCAAACAGAGCAAGATTTGGAACCAGCAAATGAAATGGGAAAAGAGTTAGCATAGAAATTGATTGTGGTGAATGATGAGTTATCAGAAGTGTGTGCACGGGGGCTTCACCTGTTAACCAATATCCAATCACGTTAGTTCATATTGTGGGTTTTAAAATTATTAAAAAATGAACCAATATATTGCAGGTATTGGGGGGATGAGGGGTTTAAGGTGGGGGTGGGTAGGGTGGTTTATAAGGATTGCGGTATAAAAATGGGTGGGGAGGAGGTTTTAAGTATTGGGAGGGGGTTTCAACAAAAGGATTTTGGGTCAATATATCTGGAAATTAAGGGTACTCTTTAATATCCCACGATCGCACGTGCTATGTGATATGTTCACTAAGTCAAGTCCCCGTGAGTGTGTGTTACCTAGAATGTTGACAAAGAATTGTGCTCAGAAGAAATTGCAAAGGAGAAATCAGTTGAAAACCTAAGAGAAAAGGGCATGTATTTGAGTTCAAAACCCAGAATGCGATTGAGAAGTAAATTAGAAGCTTAAATAATCCCAAACCCTGTACTTGGTCCTTTAGAAGATAGTGAATTGGTGGTCATAGCAGAATCTGTTAGCAGAGAAAAAAATCAGTTAATAAATGAAGAAAATATTTCAGATGGTGAGAAGTTTATAGAACTTCAGGGAATGGCAGAACATATCCCATAATCATTCTGTACAAACAAACAAAATTATGTTGAAAATGATGTTGGCTCAAGTCTAAAGTTTTTACAAGAGGATGAAACCCTTGTGGACACAGAGGAAGCAGATATTATTCCATAATTGGCTCAAACAAAGAAGTTTATGTTGTCTTACAAGGAACAAAATAAATATCTACAGGATTTAAATGAAAACCTGATGATTGCAAACAAAAGAGTGCGAGAGGACTTAGAAGAAAAATGATCTGACTACCAGAAGCTTGTCATCATGTCTAAAGATATACTGAAGAAGAAAAGAGAAATACAGGAGTAGTACAAGCAGGTATTGAACCAGATCAAGGAATTACAGAATAAGGAGCTTAACAAAGATGTTGAATATTCCAGGTTACAAAAGAGATCTCAAGTTCTGCATGATATGACTATTTTACCGAGGTTTCTAAGAGTCTTTGATGAGGTGTCTAAGAGTCTTTGATGAAAGATCTAGGTTATTTTTGAAGTTAATGGATTAGATAAGTTTGTTGCTATCTTTATTCCACTTGTCAGTTTTAGACTTTAATTTGAATTTCAAGATAGATCCACATAAAAACAAATTTTCTATTTTGAGTCATTCGATATCCATGAGATGAGTATCTTGAAACTGTTTTGAATTTTGGAAAATGGTTGTATATATTAGACAGTAAGGTTAGATAGAATGGGTTGGGAACATCATATGGAGATCAGATTCTTGTAACAAATTGCAGGCATGTATGCATTTTGTATTTCTTAATATGAAATGACTACTTTGAAACGATTATAATCAAATGATCCATGTTTTTCTTTAATAATTGAATTACATGTTATTCATGAATTTTATTTCTGTATGGTCTTATTCATCTATGCCAGAATTCTTATGATTCACATGAAATTATCTTTAAATATCTAATGCAGAACCTAATTCGTTTCTTTTATAAATTCATGCTCATATCATTTTCTATTACTGTATTTTACGGTGATACATTTCCTATGGTTTAGTCTTCTATCCTAGCTAGATCTCTGTTATGTTTGCATACCTACCTTCATTACTATAAATTATATTCTTATTTATCCTTAAATCACTATCATTAAGATTTCTCTAGGCTTGAACCTTAGTAGTCTAGGTCCAACTCTAGTGATAATACTACCTTTTTCTAGAAAAAGATTGGGTCGCCCAATTTAGAGTTGTCTATGATTGCCTTATGTGCCTATGATGGTTTCTCTTCCCAACCTCAAGGACTTCTCCTGAACATACCTATCAAGTTGGATGACAAAACTTTATTGATTGATATTAAGGTGGTCAACACTCATCTTGATTATAACCTCCTCCTGGGCATATCTATATGTACACCATGAAAATTGTTGCTTCCTTAGTCTTTTGACTTGTAATGTTCCCTCATGAAGGGAAGGTCATCAAGATCAAACATTTGAATTATTATGACCCCAAGGGACTGGGCACCCTAGAAAATGTCATCCCTATGGTTTATAACTCCATTAAGAGTTTATCCATCCCCTCTCTTTTTGTCATACGGACAGGTCTCTTCTGTGAGGCTCTCATGACCGCTACTTTTAAGGCTTTGCCTCCACCTCCCTTGACTACAAAAATATCATACTTTTGCACCATCTCTTCCTGTAGACCTACACCACAACCTCAACCCCTGTCGATACCTACTCCCAACCAGTTTCCCAGATCCCAATGAGGAGCTACGCTTATTCAGTAAATCCCCTTCTTGTTTCTTCCTTCAGGAATTGTGAGCACACCATCCATGGAAACCCTTAATCACCTGAGTTTTATGTTAGGCATCCATGTATTGTATCTTACCCCATTTAACCCCCCTTCGACCCCATAAGTATTTTTGACACCGATGCATCCCATCAACACAACCAATTGTCCTCCTCTTGGTTTGTCCACTATGGAACCTTCGATGCCCCCATTTTCTCCTACAATGCCGAAAGAAGCACATAGAACAACCCCACCTCCTCCCAAGAAGAATTTCAAGGGAAATAAGATGAGTGCAACACCATCGATAACCCAGAATCAAGCCATGAAATCCCCCATACTACCTTAGCTCGAGCACCCCTGCCTTGTACTTTGAGCAATTTTTTTTGTCACTTTACCTAGAATTGTCATGAGTTTTCATTTTAAGTACTCACATGCAGACATTAGATAATTATATGGATGTGAATGTCGCAGTCATCTAATTTCCTGACATCACCCAAATCCGCAACAACTCCCTCCACACAAACCATCCTTGTTCAATATATCGTATGTATGACCATTACTCTCAACATTTCCCAGATTTTCCCAAGTATGTATCTGTGTTGGCTGACTTGTGTAGAATTTCCTTAGATTCTTAAGTCACATTCACCAAAGAGGCTCACCCCCCCCCCACGTCTCCTTCGAACCATATGAACACCATCTATGTTATCTGGTCACACAATCATCCATCCACAACCTCGACATGCATTGATCCCTTTGTTCTCACTATCTGGTGTTTCGAGAGCAATGAGGAAATGATAGAAACCCTTACAAATCTTGAATTTCCTTGGGACGACATGCATCATTGATCATATTTTATTCCTGAGGAAATTCTTGCATCTCCATCCAATCAGTTCTCAGTGGAATCAAGAGACTTCCTCCCTCATGGTAATTTTAATTGGTTTAGACACCCAATCCCAACCCCTGATGCCTTTGAGGAGGGGAGCATGGTTAACATATCACCCACTATCCAAGTAGATATCTATGTCAAACCTAGCATTGTATAAAATATCATGTTAGGTTCCTCATGCACCCCCAAAGAGTTTGTCGCTTACAAAGCACTCTTTCAAAAGTTTCATGAGATTTGAGCTTGGTATTATACTAATATGCCTGGCCTCAACCTTGCTATTTTTTAGCACCGCATTGACACATAGCCTAATGTTGCACCATTTCACCAAACAAAGATACCAATCCATCCACCCAAAGCATTGGTTGTCAAGGATGAGATTGAGAAACTCCGTCAAGTGAGCCTCATTAACCCAATCACTTATACCACATGGGTTTCAAACCCTGTCACAATGACCAAAAATAGGGCTCCATTCGCATATGTACTGACTTTCATGATATGAATTTAGCATGTCCCAAATACAATTTCCTAACCTAGTTCATAGACTAGCTCATCGACGGTTTTGCAATCCATTACGTTCTTTCCTTCATGGATGGATTTTCTAGCTACAACCAAATCCATATCCAAAGAGAAAATAAATACAAAATGGCCTCCACCAACCCTTGGGGAATATTCACTTACACAATTATGCCATCCGATTTGAAGAGTGCTAGATCCACCCTTCAGCAGACTATGACTTTCTACTTACACGATTTGGTCCACATAATCCTCATTTACTTAGATGACCTCATTGCTCAATCCAAGAAGCATTTAGAACACATGGAAGACCTCTAGAAATTTTTCCTTCATTGTTATAAGCACAACATTTGCTTGGACACCTCAAGTGCGTGTTCTACATCTTTGTTGAATCGATCCTATGATTCATTATTTTCCAAAATGGTATCTGGGTTGACCCTTTGAAGGTTTAAGCCATTATTGACCTTCCATCTCCTTGTACCCTGCACCAGTTGCAAAGCCTTAAAGGAAAGGCCAATTTCCTTTGATTGTTCATCCCATATTACACTACAAAAGTCCATGGTTTCTTGCACCTTCTTCGCACCAATGTCCCTTTTGTTTGGTATGAACAGGAAAAATCCTCCTTTGATGCTTTGAAACAAGCCCTGGACTCTATTCCCTTGATATAGCCAACCAATTTCATGAAGGATTCTGTCCTTTACAGTTCATCGTCCAAACATGGCATCGTAGGAGTCGTATTCCAAGAAGGTATTTCTCATCAAGAGCATGTCATCTATTACATGATTCAACCTTTATCCAATATACCATTACATTACCCTTGAGGAGAAAATGGCCTTAGTCACTATATTTTCGGTTTAGAAGTTGTTCCATTACATTCTTATGAGCCAAACCACAGTTGTGGAGGAATCCAACCCCATGATTTACCTCTTGAGCGATCGCCTCATTCAATCCTGTATGGCCAAATGGATCGTTATCCTCCAAGAGTATGATCTGGAATTTGTCAATCCCAAAAGTACTAAGGTGTTGGTTGTGGCACAACTCATGATAGACTTAACCTCATCGTCTGTGTTTCCTTCATTCACTGTCACCTTGCCCTATGAGAATTTATTTACCATTTCCTTAAATGACTCGTGGTAGGGAGATATCCTAGTTTTCCGGCACACCCAAAAATTTGGGCCTCACCTCAATTGTGACTATCAACATCACATTCACCATAAAGCTTCTTGATATCTCCTCATTGGTGATGTCCTCTACCAAAGCGGCATAGAAACCATTTTGCGTAGATTTCTCACCCACACTAAGGTTGAGTTGGTCTTGAATGATTGCCATAAGGGAGTCGTGCGACCTCTCTAGTATTACCAATGCTGAAAAGGTTATTCACGTCAGTTATTTTTTGCCATCCCTCTTTATTGATTGTATCACAGAAGCCGAGCACTATTGCAACTACCGAATCTTTTCCCCAAAGGTGACAACCCCTCCTACACAACTCCATATTTTTGTCATTGTTGGTCCATTCTGCAAATGGTCCATTGACTTCATGGAGTGTAATCCCACCTCACCTGGAGGCCATAAATACATCATTGTGGTTGTCGACTATTTCACTAAATGGGTCGAATCCATGCCTACATTTAATTGTCGGTTCGAGACTATGACATGTTTTTTCTTTAACCATGTCATTGCTCATTTTAGGGTCACTCTCCATCTCATCAACAACAACAACATGTTGCCAATACCGCAACATGTTTCACCCTATTTCAATTGGTCCACGACGTAGAGTAAATCCTTCCCATTAAGTGCCAAATTCCATCCGTGCACATCGCATTCAAACTCTTACCTAACACCTCGGCCTTAGAGAGCCACTTTCTCAAGATTGAACAAGAAGATGAAGATCACGTGCTGCTATCTATATGATCAAAGATGCCAAGAATCGGTCTAAATCCCACTATGATGGGCATGTTCGATCACACACCTTCAAGAAAGGGGACCTCATCCTCGTTTATCACCAAGCCCATGAAAAACATGGGAAAGGGAAGTTCTATTCCATGTGGCAAGACCCATATGTATGAAACATTGCCTCAAAAATGGGGCATATGTCTTGGATGATTCAGAAGGACATGCCTTGAGAAACCCCGAGAAACCCCTGCAATGGGTTGTATCTCAAGAGATTTTACCCTTAACTTGATCAAACCCATTGTTCGATCGGTATTGCTTTCTCCTTTGTCATTTTGCACCCTTTTTTTGCATGATCTGTATGGTTTGTTTCCATGGTTGTTATCAGATGCATCATGTTCCATTTGTTCACATCTGTTTTGCAGATGGCGCAAGTAGGTGGTCCTCGAATCTCGCCTCGGTTGAATGGGTTGTATACTCCCCACTGCATGTGTTGCTTCATCTTGATGGAGTGTGTGTCAGTGCATCCACCAATAACCAGACTAAGCATGATACATTGATCGTTCTTTTGACTCCCACCCTCCACTTGGGTATATGTCAGTTCAGTTTCATCCTAGACTCCCATTTGCTTGTCACCAAGCTGAATTACTGTTATCGGGTACACAATCCATCCCTCTTTCAAATTTTCATGTAAACTAAACAATTGGTCAAACATTTGTGTCCATTTCATTCATAAATGTCCCAATATGTTTAAACAGTGTTGCAAACCAAATGGCTAATGAAGTTCTAGAGTGGCATATAAATCATCGGATATAGGAAATAAACCATTCACATGTTTTTTCATATCATTTGCATCCACATGTACATAAGCATAACATATAGGGATACTCCACATAAAAAGCAATAAAAATTGCATCCATGTGCATATGTATATAGTCAAATATCATAATATTAAAAAAATTGTAGCCATGTCTACATATAATAGACGCAATGACTTCCTCTAATAAACTTAAGTGAGTACATCAATCAAAAACCCCATGCCTATAGCATTGGGGGGAATCTCCATAATTTTATAACTAGTCATCTGAATCATGTGGCTTGTCATCCTCACTATCCTCATCGATACCCTCTTCCTCTTGGAGAGGTGAGTCACCTCATGCCATATTCCTCATAGACTTAGCCACCATGGCAATATTGCACATGGTGGACATCCACTTAGGAGGCTCCTAGGAGAAAATGGTGATCAAGTCGTGATCTAAATATTTCCAATCATCATTAGCGACTCCCACTAGTATTCAATCTATCCTGAGCCATAGAAAGTCCAAAGCCAGCTCAGCACTCTGGTGTTTTCGATGCCCATGATCTGGGGGATCTATGCCCTCCCCTCTCCCTCTACGTTGTTTGTACCCTACTAGGGGCACTGGCCCAATATTTACACACACATGGAAATTCATCAGTATCCACATCATGTACAAAACTCTAGCTAACATCTATGCTAGTAGTATAAAACACGACAATGCATTGAAATCACTCCATACATACCATCGAGTCCCTAGGCCTGACCGAGAGGTTAAGGGATATATGCATCTCCCCTGTAGTACATACCATCGTAAGGGAAGTCCTCTATAAACACTGATAAATAGTTCCACTATGTAAATAAATCATAGGTGAAGAATCTATCCACTAGCCCCCCTCCCTCCCTAAGCATCATCTCACACCATCGTCTCATCCTGGGCTCCATTGGCCCTTGTTATGCACTGGTATGAGCGGTAATAAGGTAGGAACCTGCTCAAGAAGAGTGAGCATAAGAAATATGGGAAGTAAAATTCACCTCCTACTCGACTCACCTGGTTCAAGGATCATTGAACCATAACTAGATACATATTCTCTCATACGAAGTAAGTACCTGCAAGTACCCTCTCAACTAGCATCAGTTGCCCCCCCAAGACACTCTATGTCACATATCAGGAAGTAGGAGTCATGGACCCATGCAATCATATAGAAGTGATGCCCTATCATGTCACACATCGACACATCCCTTGGACACCTTGGTAGTGTGTCTCCGATGATCCACGTCCTCGAGATAGTATACATCCTCAAGGGTAAGCTACATCTGCACATCATCTACAAACTCCTTTGTCTCTCAATCCCAAAACTCCACCAGTTTTTTTAGTAGAAATTTTTCACTACACATCAAAGGAGTATCCATAAACTTTAGTCAAACATGAGATGCCAAGTTGTCCCTCACAGCTTGGTCACCCCTCACCGCATTGTGAATATTACTCATATCCCGCTCTCGCTAGTTCACCCAAGGCATCATGCATGTCCGTAGCTTCAGGATCAACATCTGAGAAAACATCATCCTTCTTATTCTAAAAATTGAAGCTTTGTTACCATGTGGAAATACAGGATAAATATATAGCTACAAGATATTTCTCACAAGCGTGCACAAGAAGAATAGAGAGAGGAATGGTGAGACTAAATCACAAGAGAAGTGGAGAATGATCCATAAATATTTTCATATATTGTTAATAAACATACTGCACATAAATAATACCTCCGCGATAGATAAAATTGAGTTGCTTAGGAGACAACTCATGCTAGCTCATAAAGTAGACTTACTAAATATGATAAACCCCCATAGGTGACTAAAGCACTTTCCAAATCAATCAAGGAGATCATGAATTATCTAAAGCATGAGTGAGTTGTCATGAGTGATGGAAAAACATGCTAATCATAGAATATGGAGAGAAAATCATGGAGGATGGGTTGGCCACAAAAGATAGCAGTTTCCTAGTTGACTAGCTTTACCTTATCCACTTAAAAGAAGGAATAAAGCAGTATAAAGACAATCTACAGGAAGGCACAGTTACTAATATGGGAAGTCAAAAAAATTGGCAAAATCTAACCAGAATTAATATAAATGCACTTCTGGGATATATATGGCAAGTATTGACAAAGTGGTGCAAGTGGATGCCAACTATCTAGGCTAGTACATAGGAAATTAACCAGAAATGATTAATTGTTGTTATCATAAGTATTGAGTGTGTTTATAATATTCTAACACCCCCCTTTGAGTCTTTATTTATGATGGGGCATCTGAAATAATCAGAAAATATATGTATATAGGGCCTAACAACAAGTCTATGGTCACCCTTTACAATTATTTTTGTCCAGAAAAGTGAGGAAAGAGGCAAAAACAAATGAGGAAAATCCTCCCTTAAGAAAGGAAAAAGGCACAAAATGAACAACATTTATTGTGACTTTTTCTTCACTTAAATGATTTTATTGAACTACTTCTGGTGGAATAACTTGATGAAGAAGTTTTGAACTCCGTGATCATGTGCTAGAGTGTAGTATCTACAAGAACGAAGAGGAGTGGCTCCTTGTAGCTCATCATCTAATGAAGAAGGAGAATTATCTAAATGCTTATTGCTGCTAACATGCTCTGATATGCAAACACAATCTAAAAAGGAAAAGAGATATATGCATACTCCTTCCCAAAGTGTAAAAAATTCAATGCAATCAGTTGCTTATATAGCTGCAAAATGGTGAAATGGACCACGTATCTTCTTTTCAAACTACTATAGCACCTTCCCATATTTGAAATGAGGCCAAAAAGACTCTAAAATACAAGGAATGTTATCACATGGATTAGATAAAACCATAGATATTGTTTTTCCATGAGTATATAGGGTCATAGTAAGAAAATGATGAGCAACTAGGGAAAACTGATGAATGAGTAAATCCGAATGATAAATGGACTTGAGATCTAAACCATTTAGATCAGATCCAAACATGTGTAACATAAGTCCAAGGATGATTAATTTTGATCCAGGAAGTGCCCAGGTGCACGCTAGGGACAACAGTCGAGTACTATTATGGAGGAAGCATATAAGAAGAACTAGCAAAGCAGGAACACACTAGGTCGACAAGAAATATATGCACAGACAATATGCAAGAATTCAAACCAATTTATTATTTCTTCTCCATGAAAGATGGAGGAATAATATGATGATATATATTGCATTAGTGTACATTCTTATATAGTATGTTGATATGCTTGGGTCACTATCCGCTACGTTCAGTTACAAAGAAGAAGTTATAATGGTTCAGAAGTTCAACCCTCGCAAGAAAAGCATGTTGGTATGTTGTATTTCGGGACAGACCTATTGAGAGAAGATGTCGAGGTGGACCTGTCAAAGGAAAACCTTTCGAGCAAACATGTCGAGGTGGACCTATCAAAGGAAAACATGTCGAGGCAGACTTGTCAAAGGAAAACATGTCGACTACTAGTTGGATCATTCCTCCTTCCTTAAGAAACAATGGGCTCCATTGTGTATTCGTTCAGGTGAGGAAAAATTTTGGTGACTTCATTAGCAGAGTACCATTTTCCTTGCACGGGGAGTTTTCTAGCTTTAGCCACTTGAAACAAGGGAATGGAGTTCATCCTTGTATGGTGTCTGGGGCGTCCCACAATGGTGTTGCAAAGAAGAGGTTCTTGAACATCTACATGGATGTCTTCGGGTTCTGTTGTCTACAAGTCATTTTGTTCCAACAATAGTGCATGGTATGGTCAAAGTAGATCTACATTGAAAACTGATGTAGGCCAAGGCATGTAGGAATGTTGAGCTGAAAAGTGTTTTCTCCAATTTGTTTAAGGATACTGTATGGACCATATCACAAAGGTTTCTTCTTTCTTTATGGACCAATGAAGTGCTCCTTCTTTAGAGGTAACCAAACCTAATCCCCAATTTGGAATGAATGAGGAATACGATGCTTGTTGTGTCAGGCCTTAGCTTTTCCATTAGCTCGTTGCAACATTTCATGTGCTTGATTCTAAATGTTGTAGATTTGATCTCTGAATTTCAATGCTTTCTCCACTTCTCATCCTTCGAAGTCAGTGTCGTTCAACTGTGTCAAGGAGGTGATTAAGTCGATAGGTGCTGAGGGTTGAAATCCGTAATAGATCTCAAATGAAATATTTCCTGTAGATTTGTGTTAAGCACGATTGTAGATGTGTTGTATTAATGGAAGGTTTTCATCCCATGTTTGACGATGCTTGTGGTTGTACATGCGAACAAATTGTACGACTGAGCAATTGACAACTTCCATATGTTCGTCTGTCTATGGATGGAAGGTTGTCGACAAAGAAATCCTCATGTTGATTTGTTGCCAGAGAGTTTTCCAAAAGGTGCTGAAGCATCTCTGTCGAAAATAATGGTCGTCGGGAGGCCATAATGTTTTCACACATGTTCAAAGAAGAGTTGAGCAATCTGTTGTGTTGTCGTAGTCTTCTTGGATGGTATGAGTATAGCCATATTGGAAAATTTGTCGACTACTACTAATACCGCGTCATGCTAATGTTTGGTAGTAGGATATCCCATTAAGTGGTTTATAGAAATGGATTCCCATGGTCTACTAGAAACTGGAAGGGGTGTGTACAATCCTTGTCATCGATTTGACGGTTTAGCAATGGCACAAACCACGCATGATTGAATGTACTTGTTGACATCATATTTAAATGAAGGCCAGTAGAAATAATTTTGGAGCACAACAAGTGTTTTTACGGCTCCAAAATTTCTTGCGGTCTTGTTGTAGTGTGCATCCCAAATGAGCTTATGTCGGTGTTCTCCAGTCGGTACACAAAGTTGTCCAATATTGTATAGCAAGGTGTCCTTTAGGAAGTAGTTAGTAGACGACAACCTATTGGTCTGAAGCTGTCGATAAATTGCAGATAAATCATAGTCTACCAAATACAATTGTGGCCAAGTAGTAGTGTCATAACCCTACATACTCATCAATGCAGACAGTAGAGTTCTGCTGAGATAATTAGTTGTGGCATTGGCTTTGCCTTTCTCATACTTAATTACCAACTAAAATTGTTGCAGGTAATTAATCCACTTGATTCATCAAGTTGTCTGTAGTTTCGACTACGACGGAGTGAATTGCAAAGGTTTATGGTCAATAAGGATGACAGTTTCCTTGCCAATAATGTAGTGTCTCCATTTCTTAAGAGCTTGCACAATGGCGTATAGTTCTTTCTCACATGTTGCGTACCTTCTAATAGTGTTGCTGAAAGTCTCAAAATGAAATGCGACTGGGTGACCTGACTGAGTGATCACTGCGTCGAGGGCATGGTCCGATGCATCCGTCTCAATCTTAAAGGGTTGATGAAAATCAGGTAACACAAGTACTGGTGCAGTACAAATCTTGTTTTTTGTTTGTTCAAAAGCTTGTTGTTTTTTATTTTTCCCATTTCCTTTCATCAACTGATCCAAAGGCCATGCGATGTGGCTGAAGCCAAATATGAATCGTCGATAGAAATTCACCAAACCAAGAAAACTTCTTAGTTCTTGAATGCTTTAAGGAATGGGCCATTCTTTGAGGATCTATACTTTTTCTGGGTCGACATGAATGGCTGCAGAGTCAATTACATATCCAAAATATTTAATGTTGGTCATCGCAAATGAGTATTTGTCCATGTTCAGATATAGTCGATGTTGTTGGAGAGTTTTGAAGACTTGTCAAAGTTGTTTGACATGTTCTTCCCATGATCAACTAAAAATCAAGATATCGTCGAGATAGAAAATGACACATTTACCAATGACAGGTCGTAGAAGGCCATCCCTATATCTCATGAAGGTTGCAGGTGTATTGGTTAAGTCGAAACGCATGACTAACCATTCAAACAATCCTTCCTTGAAATTGATATATGTTTTCCATATATCGATGGACTCGATTAGAATTTGGTGGTTTCCTGACTTGAGGTCGAGTTTCATAAAGAACTTATCACCTTTCAGATAGTTGATGAGTTCATCAATCTGTGGAAGAGGGTATATGTTCTTCACTAAAATTTTGTTTAGAGCCCGATAGCTGTTGCACATGCGCCAAGCCCGATCTTTCTTTGGAACTAACACGACTGGACTTCCACAAGGAGAGGAGCTAGGGCGGATATGACCCTTGTCGATCAAGTCCTAGATTTTTCTGTGAATCTCTTCATTTTCTAGAATGGATCTTCTGTAAACAAATGTGTTAGGTAATGAAGAACTGGGATCAAGTTCAATGGAGTGTTTTACCTGATAATGCAGAGGTACTCCATCTGGTGCTTGAAACATGTTTTGGTATTCTTCAAGAATGTTGTTGATATGTTCTTGTTGTCAGGAGCTGCATTGGTCAATGAGTTGACTTGTCATTGCAATATTCCTGGAATGTTGAGGCTTTATCATGATTAATGGAAAATTTTGAGCATGATTGATAAGCTTTGTTGTTTGTTTAGAATATATCATAGAAACCGTTGATGTGGGTTGTCGCTCTGGTATGCCATACCATCGATTCCATAATTTCATAATCACCTTCTAAGGTCATGACTGATATGCACCGTGTTGATCCCATAGGTAGCTTTTACCGAATAGTGCATCGGCTACGGAAAGCGGTGCCATGTCACATATTAATTCATCTTCTAAATGCTTAATGAAGTAGGCGAGTTGGCATTGTCATGTGATCCTTCGTTCCTTCCCATCCTTCATCCAACCGATATTGTAAGGCTGAGGATGTGGAGTGGTGACAAGACCTAATTTCTTCACAAGATATTTAGAAACAAAGTTCTTCTGGTGACCATTATCCACAATCAGATGTAGTGGATTTTTTTGAACCCATAATAGGTGCTCTTGTTCCTCCTCATCGACAATGGTCGAGGCTATCGGAGTGGTCAAGGTTGAAGCAAGGAGGGTTGATGCATCTGGATCATATTCTACCAAGTTTCTGTCGGACAAGCTGGATGTCGACAATTTTCCCAAAAATGTCTTCTGAACTTTACATTCTGATGTATCATGCCATCCTGAACTGTGATAATCACACCATTTCCCGGTAGGAGCTTGTTTGTTGTGATCCTTCTTGTCTTTCTAAAATTTCTTCTTTTGATGATCAGTTCGTTGGCGAGCTAGTGCTTTTTCTATGAGTCACTCCGTCTCATCAGTTGCATGTCTATTATCTGCTTCTTCGTCCATATTTTCTAAAGTCGAAGGAAGTGTCTGCTTGTGTTGTTGAGTTTGGGAGCTGGTTTAAATAGGAATAAGTTAAATAACTTCGATGGAAGTGCTTATGTAACTTAATCTATGAACAAGATATTTCTCTGATAGCAATGATCTAGGCTCTACCCAGGTGCACGCTGGGACAATAGTCGACTGAATGAGTCAAGTACTATTATGGTGGAAGCATATAAGAAGAACCAGCAAAGCAAGAACACACTAGGTCGACAAGAAATATACACACAGATAATATGCAAGAATTCAAACCAATTTATTACTTCTGCTCCATGAAAGATCAAGGAATCGGATGATGATCTATATTAAATTATTCTACATGCGTATATAGTATGTTGAGATGCGTGGGTGACTACCCGCAAAGTTTAGTTACAAAGAATAATTTGAAACAGTTTAGAAGTTCAACCATTGCAGGCAGAGCATGTTGGTATGTTATATATCTGGGTGGACCTGTCGAGGCAAACCTGTTGAGAAAACATATCAAGGAAGACCTGTCAAAGGAGAACATGTCGAGGATGACCTATCAAAGGTGAGCCTGTCGAGTGAACATGTCAAGGTGGACCTATCAAAGGTGAACCTGTCAACTACTGGTTGTCAAGCGAACATGTTGAGGCAGGCCTATCAAAGGCAAACCTGTCGAGCGAACATGTCGAGGTGGACCCATCAAAGGTGATCCTGTCGAGTGAATATGTCAAGGTAGACCTATCAAATGTGAACATGTCGACTTCTGGTTGGATCAAATTTCATGGATAACCAACTAGTGAACAATAGACAAGACTTGAAACCATTAGATTTAAGTAACATTGCATAGAAATCCAATAAGGAATCAGCTATTGAACTTGGGGTTTGTATAGTCTTAGGAGAGAATTGATAAATGGTATGGATGATGTCATAACATGCATACCGACCTACAAAATTGCTTGTAAATCATATTCATAATCATTTGAATGGATTGAGATAGACTTGGATAAAGACAAATCATGATCTAGTGAAAAAAAACAATCATTGGGAGATGGATCTAGTGGGATGATATGTGATTTATTCAAGAAAGACACTAAGATTTATGATTTTAATATATTATAAAATGAATCTATATAAGATATGTGAGAAAAATATTTAACTTTGGAACTCAAGGTATAGTTGTTATTACCATGGGAATCCGCACTGTGACAATGTTCTGATGATTCAGTAGGTTTCTCTAGTTCATCTAGTACATTAATGTTATGCTTCTCTAGCAAATAAGACATGATGTTCATATTCTTCTTGAAACATTTCTTATCATAATGAAAACCATTGTTTCAATAAGAACATTTATATTTTCTCTTTTTCTCTTTGACTTTACTCATTGAACCTTCATTAGTAGGATTTGATCCTTCATCTTCATTATTTTACTTTGGTTTCTTCTCATTCATTATTTTCTTATCTTTTGAATTTGCATTCTTAATTCCTTGAACTATAAGACCAAGATCCTTGCACCTGGATATTATAAGAGCTCCCATATGGACAATTTATCTTTCTCTTTTGTCAGTTAATGAAAGAATGTACTCAAAAAAGGCATTTTCCAATTAGAAATAACAAGCCTAGTAGCATGAAAAGTTGACACAAAAACTAAGTAGTCAGGACCAAATTTTGAAAGGATGGAAAGGATCAATTGATATTCCTTCTTCTCAATCCCACATTGCTTGAGAAATAGAACAAGTGACTTGAATTTGGTGAAGAACCCTTCAATGGATTTGAAACTGCTTGGACTCAATGAGAATAACTCATTCTCCAATTGATGCGCTCTTATCTAATCTTGTACTCCAAAGAGAGACTCAAGTTTGGCCAATACTTGGTTTGGAGTGGTCAAACCATCAAGATGAAAAATAATATTATGATAAATTGAGAGAAAGAAATCCATAGACTTCATCCAACATATTATGCCACTTAACTTTATCAACAATAGCATTAGGCTCATTCTCTAAAGCCAAAGAAACTCTATGGAGTCCCTTACTACACAAAAAAATGCCAATCTTGGAATTCCATTCATGATAGTTGAAGAGAGTCAGGATCATAGTTGAAGAGGAATCCATGCTTAGTATTTTTTGTGTTCTTGTAGATACTCTCTGCAACCTGCACAAATATAAACTATGAGAAAAAAATTTAAGCTCAATTCAAGATCTTCTTCATAGAGGGATAGGAGACTGGATGCGCTTTGATGTAGAGTACTGATATATTATCAATTGTGTAGAAATTGACAACATAAGAGCTATGATACCATTTATCATTAGAGGAAATTTGAGGTTTAAAAAGGGCTTCCTAAGGAAAATAATAAAATAATAGTTAAAATAATAATAAAATAGTTAAAATAATAAAATAATATTTATTAAATTTGGAGGAAGAATGAAAAAAACTACTTTTTTTGTTCATATTTCGACATATCTCCCTTTGTTTTTACTCAAATTTTGAGCGGGAGAGCATGTTGGATGCAGAATTTAATTCCACATCCAACGAGTACCCACACTGCATGCTTTTGACGGACCCCTCTACCCCAAAAACAAGAAATACCTGAAAAAAATGTGATGATGACATTCATCACATTTTTTTAGGTATTTCTTGTTTTTGGGGTAGAGGGGGTCTGTCAAAAGTATGCAGTGTGGGTACCCGTTGGATGTGGAATTAAATTCCGCATCCAATGAGCTCTCCTGCTCAAAATTTGAGTAAAAACACAGGGATACATGTCGAAAATACGAACAAAAAAAGTAGTTTTGTTTTATGACAAATATGTCAATTAAACCATTATGGTTGACTCATTTTATTGAAATTATATTGGTTCTTGAATTTCAACTCACAAAATTTATTGTTGGAGAATTTTTTTATAAGGCCCATTTTAGACCCCAAATTTCCTCTAATGAAATTGAAGCTCTGTTACCGTGTGGAGATATAGAATAAAGATCTAGCTACAAGATATTTTTCACAAGCATGCACAAGAAGAATAAAGAGAGAAATAATGAACCGAATCACAATAGAAGTGGAGAATGATCCATAAATATTTTCATATATTATTGATCAACATAGTGTACATAAATAATACATACCTGATAGGTAAAATCGAGTTGATTAGGAGACAATTCAAGCTAGCTCATAAAGCAGACTTACTAAATATGATAAACCCCCATGATATGTGACTAAAGCGCTTTCCAAATCAGTCAAGGAGATCATGAATTGGTTAAAGCATAAGTGCTTTGACATGAGTGATGGAAAAATATGCTAATCATTGAATCTGGAGATAAAATCATGGAGGATGGGTTAACTATTAAGGATACAAGTTTGCTAGTTGACTAGCTTTACCTTATCCATTGAAAAGAAAGAATAAAGAAGTATAAAGACAGAATCTACAGGAAGGCACAGTTACTAATCTGGGAAGTCAATAAAGTTGGTAGAATCTAACCAAAATCATTATAAAGGTGCTCCTAGGGTATATATGTCAAGTATTGACCAATTGGTGCAAGTGGATGCAAACTATCTAGGCTAGTACATAGGAAATTAACTAGAAATTATTAATTATTACTATCATAAGTATTGAGTGGGTTTATAATATTCTAACACTTAGGCCTAGGTTGCAGTTGTTTTTAGGAACAAAGTGATCTAGTTGCACCTGTTGAGAAAAACTAGGCGACCCAAAGTCACCCTTATCTCAAAAACAAGAGTGACTTGTGTCGCACCTATCCTCTGGACAGGTGCATCCCAAGTCACTCATGTCCCTTCGATAAGAGCGACCTAGTATCCCTTACCTCCTTAAAAGGTGTGACCCAACTCAGAAACCATCACAGGTTTTATCAAGGTCCCAAGAAAACCCAAAATCAAAAAATAAATGGACATAAAGACTTGGAATTATGAGAGAAATTATTTGGAAGTCACAGAAGTAGAAACCATCGGTCTAATCGAAATAAATCAACAGTTCTTTCTTGGGTCCCTCCACACAACATCGACACTCAAAAATGAAAATAACATGTGGCAACTGGGATCCCCCTATTTTGTAGGCCCTATTGGATATTTTCCTTCTAGTGATCGTAACAAATTCATATAACATTCGTTTTTTGCACCATTTGCACCATCGAAATCACTATTCTGTGATTTTCATGGTTATTGCGACTATTTCCCGTGATCATTTCCTTTTTTAACGATCCATTTTAGGCTCACCTATATTACCATTATATCATGTGAATCATCTCATATATTTATTTGTATGCTAGATCCATGTCCCAGGCGCACATTTACGCTCGATACAATTGTTTTGTGTACATATGCAAGTCATCATGATCTTGCTCCTTCTATTTGATGATGTCCACCTCTATAGGTATAATATCTTGATTGGAATATAAGAAATCCTCTCTGTAAGAGTATGTTATGCATTGATACAGTTTTTCTTTACGCTTGTAGGATCCCCTTCTATTTGAGTAAGTGTCCCTACCTAGCCACCCTTACATTTTCCCTTTCATAGCAGTAGAGCCTACCTTTACATGGGAAATCATTTTAGTACCCCTTGCACTTAGTGCTCATGCCATTTGAATCCCCTTAGGATTGAGAGTCTGCAATTTTTAAATCTTGAGATGAATTCACATGCATTTCCTCATATTGTCACTTATTAGCCATTCCCTAGACACAAAATCCCAACATGGAGTTTCCTTTAAGCTCTTTTTATGACTACTTAAAAAATGAAAAGATTGTTGAGTGAGCTTGTTCCTTTCATACTCATTAAAAGGACTTGAAAGAACTTATCTGCAGTATAATTTTACCCCTTTTTGGGGACAAATGGACTATTTATGAAAAAAAGTACTCTATCCCCTTTCAGCTAGAAGAGTTCTTCGAGTATACTTTTATGCTTTTTCAGGCCTCAAAGTCTAAGTTTACGAAAAATACCACTTACGGTGTTTTCTTTATGTTTTCATAATCTCTAAAATTGAAAACACCAATGAGCATAGCTATATCGGGCTCAATAAAAATCCATCGGACAGTACCATATTGAGCACACTTGTATCCCTTCTTTGAGCTCAATAAACCATGAAGAAGAGCAAAATAATACTTCTTTCCGCTCTTGTAGATCACCAATAGTCCCTTATTATGGCAGCATTCCTAGTCGCATTTATTCAGAGTATCCTGCAATGAGTCACCCTTGGAGTTCTTTTTCCTCGTGATCATTATTTTCCCCTCTGAGGTTCTCCTGTTGCATTCATACCCCAAATATGATCCCCTTCCCTCAATATCAGTTATGTATGTTTCCAGGTCAGCCCTACCACCCTACTCTTAACAGAGCAATTTTGAGTACCATTACTCATTCACCCTTGTATACACCTATAGTGTATTAGTCTAATGTCTTGTTCCATTCATTATATGGTTGTATCGCTCATGATCATGTCAAGAAACCATCATTTCCTTGGTTGTTGCAAGCCTCCCTATATCAACATCAACACATCTATTCCAGTGGATAGACCCAAAGGTCCATGTACCTTGGCCTCACCATTATTGATGAGTTCCTATGGACCACCTAAGGGGAGTCCTTAGTGCCCCTTAGAATGATTTCCTCTCACGTGCTCAACATCAGCTACATCATCACACCATTGGGATTCATACATGGTATTGATTCTTTTATGATTTGGTCGAAGACCCCAAATGTCGTTTGACTCTACCACATGGGTGAGTCTCTTTGGAACCTATCCAGTATTATGTTCCTTTGGATATCCAAGATGCATTGGTGACAGTGTTCAAAAACTTCTTAGTTTCAGGCTTCCTGGTATATCCAATTCCATATGTAGTGCATTATACCTCCAAGATTTAGACTCTCATTTATTTGAGCCCTTACAATTGTTGGACCCCTTATGATCCACCTTAGCATCATTCATTGTAATCTTGTGTTCTTGATGAATTCCATTGTTTCTAGTCTTAGTTATTTATATCATCCATGGTTGGACCATGATTACATTCCAAAGTTGAGTCCTTCATGGACACCTATGATGTACATAGTATTTATCCATGTATTGATCAAGCCCCCTTTGGGCTCGTTATTATTTGTATATATTGAGACATTAATACATATTAACTAGGGTGTCAATATGTTCCTACTAGTTGATTTAGGGTGTCTATATTGAGACATTGATACATAGTAAACTAGTAGGAACATATTGACACCATATTGTTCTACCTAAGATAAATATTTTATGTTGGGTGATGGTACTCTTAAGAATAAAAAAACTGATATTTATGTGGGAGAAATTAATGTTAAGGGTCTCTGAATACTCCACAACGGTCATCATGTTGAATCAACATTTAAAATTCATACCAAGATGATGGATTTCAATATGAATCCAAAACATTAGCACAACAGGATGACCTCTATGGAGTCTCCAAATATTGTTTATCACAAAAAACTATAGAAGAGAGGTCAAATGGGACCACCAAGATGCTCTCTCTATCATTTAAACGAAGAATCTGCCTTCCATATTTTTCTTGACCACATTTTCACTTAGCAAGTTTGGAATATATATTTAGTAGATCTAGGGGATACAATTATGCATCCCTTCAGTTGAAAATATATGCTTGTGGATTGGAAATATTTCTATCATGGATCATTTTTTAAGACACCCACCTTAAGTAGAGTTTGTATGGATTTGGCAAATTTTCTATGTTGGAAACTCAATTTGGCAGGGAATAGAAGCATATTCCACTGATATCAAACTCCTCCTTTGAAAGTAGTAGTGCATTCGATAGGTTTAATAAATGAAGCATTTGTCTCAAAAATGGATTTAGATCTATCTACTTGCATAGGCCTAGAGGTAATTGAAAAATTATGGTGAAATACGTTATTGCAAGTAGCAACCTTTAGTCTGAAAATGCACTAAGGAAGCCATATTCAAAGTCGGATTGAAAGATAAAGCTAGCATCTCCATAATTTCAAGAATGGATCGTGATGTATAGAAATCATCTTCTCTTTTTTATGGCACCTATAAAGGAAATCCAAGGGTGCCAAGTGTTGAGGACGGAAATTTTAATTCTAGGCCTTATAGGAAAGAAATAATTATCATTTGCATTGGGAGTCAAAGTAATGATGAATAAAAAAAAGTATAAATGTTTTTCCTATATCTTGGGTTATCATACTTCTCAAGAATGTCACAGTTGTTGATGATTATGAAATTGTCAGTGAGCATGTGATAAGAGACAAAGATACAAAATTATTAATCTTATCCAAAATGATCAAAATAATTAGAAGACTAATTGTTCACTTTGAAAGGATGCGAGTCTCCCATGTCTGGTGATCATGCAACTCAATGGTGGATGAAATGGAAAATAAGGCAAATTATTTAAATAAAGGGCTAAATGGGAAAAACAAGGGTGACCCCAAATTAATTTCAATCATGTAAGGTAGCTTGGTATGGTCATATATGCATTTCATGATCAAAGATAGAGTGGAGACTTGTATATTTAATAAGTTTGAGGTGAGGGTCATAGCTCCTCTCATAGTTCACATACTCTTCACATCCTTCTCCTCCATATCTTGTAGTATGGATATTAACAACAATATGATTGTTCTTCTCTTTTTAGGTGGGATTTCAATTCAAGACAAGAGTTTCAGGATTACTACTATGGTGGAATTCTACATCATCTAAAGGAAAATTAGTTCACCTACTTGGAAGATTGAGTAAATCAAAGACTTCATCTCGTAATTCTGAAAGGAAGGATTATTTGAGTACCCTAGATGTGTTTTCCATGATCCTGTAATTCCAAAAGGAAGGATCATGTTGGTTGTTGTTATACCTGCCATATATGATGTTGCTCCAACCTTGAGTTGTTGATGATGATGTCACATGTTGTTGTTGTTATTCCAACTTTATGCTGGTGAGTTGGCCTCGTGTTTTCGTTGTTATTGTTGTTCCATCTGTATACTGATGATCCAACTGTGTGTTGTTATTGTTGTTATTCTAGCCTTATGCTGATGAGCCATCATTGTGTTGTCAATGCTAGCGATGTATCAGTTTTATTCAAATGATGATGTTCCATACTATAGATGATGATGCCTCAATCCCATCCTGTAAATGATGATTCAGTTCCATACTGCATATGATGATGTTCCAGTACATGATGATAATCCTCCATCTCCATGCTGAAAATGATGCTCCAGTTCCATGTTGCAGACGATGATGCTCCATATCCATGTTGTTGATAATGTTCCTGCAGATGATGATGCCCCAGTTCCATACTAGAGATAATGATACTTCAGCGTTGTACTGAATATGTTGATGATGATACTTCAAATGGTGACACTCCAACTATGTGTTGAAGATGATGATGTTGTTCAAAACTTTCAATGACCTATAGATGTGGCAAACAATGTTCCAAAATATGATATTGATGATGCCTCCTCTCTCTCCTTCTGATGATGTTGTTTCGATCCACACCAGTTGTTTTTCTTGTCGGTAGAATACCCTTCTTGTTAAAGGGGAGTGTTGAAATAATGTAACTTCAAAGAATATTCTACTTGTACTTCACATTATTATTATTCATCCTTCAAGAGATGTCACTGATGTAAAAGGTCATGTAAAATTCGTAAGGTAAAACCTTTGTTGTAATTCAGGTCAATAGCACCCTAAAAAGAATAATATAATTATTATTGTGAGATTTCCTAGGTAGGTCGGTCATGTTAGTTAGACAGGATGGACCAGTTAGGGAACATGTAAGTTGGAAAGATTAGTATAAATAGGGAGGTTCCCTCCCTCATTTGTACACACTCACACACACTTGTGTTGTGCAAGAGAGAGAAAGAAGGAGGGATAGAGAAGGAGGAGGACTAGTGTCTTTAGTGTTTTGGCTCTTATGCTTGGGGTTTGGTCTGTCTATATATGAGACCTTCTTATTTGGTCATTGCATAATGGTAATATATATTGAGGAAGTTTTATTGGTTTTTTCCCTTTAGGGTTTTCCCATGATAAATTCTTGTGTACCTTGTGATTGTGTTTCTTTCAGTGATCCTCTTTATGTTGTTATTATGAAAATGTATTAAATGCTAATCAAGTTAGGACTTGAGCTATGGCAGCTTAGAAAACTTAACATGGTATTAGACCTATCCTGAAAAGAGCATATTTCATGAGATAAATCTCTCTCTCCTTCTCTAGACAAGAAAATTAGGGTTTTCTAATCAAGTGGATTTTTTAGTATAAGTGACATAGGGAAGTGTGCCCCTCTTAGGAGCATATTTTGGCAACAAGATCGAATTTTTTTCAGTGTGCATATCCTCTAGAAATTCAAGTCCTAGTTTTGCTTGAAACCAGAAAACTAGAAACATAACCAAAACTCGCAATCCAGGATCTTGTAAGTCTGGTTTGAAGGGTTAGAATTTGGATTCTTCATAAACTAATTATATCATCATAGTCACCTCAGCCAAGTGCATATTTTGGTGTTTTTGAGAAATTTTCATTTTTTGTCATTTTTTGATCTCCGGGACAAGATGTCTCCAAGCACTAAGCTTTATGACAAGTTGGAAGACATAGAAAACTTTCGTGCTTGGAAATACATAATAGGAAACATTCTATAAGAGAATGATCTTGCAAATTTTGTCATGGAAGTTGTGTCAGAGCCTTAAGAAGATGAAGCAAAGGAAAATTATAAGAAAGACATTATTAGAGCCAAGAGGATCATAGTTGATCCAATCAAGGATCACTTGATTCCTCAAGTATCCTCTAAGGATACACCAAAGGAGATGTTTGATGCCATATCAAGAATGTATGAATATGAACCTCCTAATAAGTCAACAAAGGAAGAAGATGAAGAATATATTTTATTATGTGCTCTCTCTGGGTTTGTGACACCTGGAAGTGATACATTGTTGATTGATATTGGTGCTTCAAAGAACATGAAAGGTTGGAAGAAGACTCTCTCCAATTTTGAAGAAAGGGACTCTCCTTAGAAAGTTTCACTAGGAGATGATTATCACTATCCCATCAAGGGAATAGGAGAAGCCACATACAAGCTTGATTTAGGAACCCTAATGAAGATGAAGGATGTATTATATGTGCATGGATTGAAGAAGAACTTACTTTCTATGTCAGCCCTAGATAAGAAAGGATACTGAGTTGCCTTTATAGATGGTGAAGTTCTTATGTTTCATAGAGGTAAATCTCTAGAATATGCATATGTCATTGGGACAGAAGAAGGTATCATGTATAAACTAAAAGTTCACTCTGAAACAACCTTAACTCATGATACAACAAGACCATGGGAACTATGGCATAGAAGGCTTGCTCACATAAACTAAAAATCCCTACCACATGTGAGTAAGGTAGTCATGGGTCTACCAGACCTAAAGATTGATCATGAAGGAATATATAAAGGATCTGCAAAAGGAAATAACATAAAGAATTCATTTATGAAGAGAGACACCAAGTCAGAAGGAATATTGGAACTTATACACTCAAATGTATGTGCTCCTATTCCCTCAACATATTTAAGTGGGTATGTATACTATGTAACTTTCATTGATAATTACTCTTGTAAGACTTGGGTTTACTTTTTGAAATCAAAAGATGAAGTGTTTGGAAAGTTTAAAGAATTCAAATAATTGGTAGAGAATCTTTCAAAAAGAAAGATCAAGACACTCAGGTCAGATAATGGAGGAGAGTATACTTCAAATGAATTTGTAAGCTTCTACAAAGATGTTGGGATTAAGAGGAAAATTACCACTCCCTATAGTCCAAAATAAAATGGTGTTTTTGAATGGAAGAACTGAAACATTATGGAAGCAGTGAAGACTATGATCCATGATCAAGATCTTCCTATGCACTTATGGGATGAAGTGGCAAGGAAAACAGTATATGTCCAAAGCAGAATATCCCATAGTCCACTTGGATTCAAGACCCCTAAATAAATGTTCATAGGCAAGAAACCATAGGTAAGTCACCTCAAGATATTTGGTTGTCTAATGTTTTTTCATATACCAAAAGAGAAAAGAACCAAATTGGATCCTTCTGAAAAGAAAGGAATATTTGTTGGGTACTTTGAGATCTCCAAGGCCTTCAAAATCTATATACCAAGTTACCATCATATGGAAATTAGTAGGGATGTAACCTTTGATGAAGATGTAGCTCTCAAGAACTTAAGAAAGTGCCAACCTGAAGAAACATCTGAACAATTTGTAGCTCCCAAAGTTGTAGAACCAATGAAAGAAATTGCACATTCTCATGATGATGAGATTCTAGAAGAACGTGATAACGGTTGGAGCCCAAAGAACCTACCCACATGAATATCTCCCACAAGAGAAATCCATCTTGGGCCTATGAGATTATTCAAGAAGCAAAAAGGTATGGTGCTCCATAAGGCTCCACAAGGTAGAGCAAGAGGCCAAAGCCATTTCCTAGTTACGTGGCTTTGATGTGTGATCTTATAAACAAAGAACCTACTTGCTTTGAGGTAGCTGTTCAAAATAAAGAATGGGTAGAATCTATGACAGAAGAATACCAACCCATAATAAAGAATTGTGTATGGGAAATAGTTCCCAAGCTAGAAGGAAAAAGTGTAGTATCTTCCAAATGGATCTACAAGATAAAACATTCAGCCGATGGAACTATTGAGAAGTACAAATCCATATTTGTGGCCCGTGGATTCTCTCAAAAGGAAGGAATTGATTATGAAGAGGTATTTTCTCCTGTATCAAGGTACACTTTTATCAAAACCATCATGGAACTAGTAGCCAAGACAGAATGGAAGTTACACCAGATGGATGTGAAAACATCCTTCCTAAATGGTGTCATTGAATAAGAAGTGTACATATAACAACCACAAGGTTTTAAAGTCAGATACAAAAGAACACATGTATGTAAATTAAAGAAGGGTCTGTACGGATTGAATCAAGCTCCAAGAGCTTGGTATGAAAGAGTCGATAGTTTTCTGATGAGCTTGGGATTTACCAAAAGTAAGGTTGATCCTAACCTTTACTTAAAGGTTATGGATGGTGAACTTGTCATATTATTGTTGTATTTGGATGACTTATTCCTGACAAGTAATGAGAAGAAAGTATCAGAGTGTAAGAAGAATCTCGTTGCATAATTCAAGATGAAAGACCTTGGCTTGATGCATTATTTGCTAGGTCTGGAGGTATAGCAGAGCCCATAAGGAATATTCCTTAACCAAGGGAAGTATGTAATGGAAATACTAAAAAGGTTTGACATGTTGGAATATAAATCCATGGACACACCCATGGATACATACCTGAAGTTGTTGGCAAATGCTTTCATCGGAATTAGTGGATGTGACACTATACAGACATATCATTGGTTTAGTGATGTATCTGATGAATACCCAGCCAAATATATGCTTTATTATGAACACTTTGAGTTAGTATATGGTTGATCCTAGACATGTTCACTTGGTAGCTACAAAGCATGTGATGAGGTACCTAAAAGGTATGATATATTATGGCCTCAGTTATATTAGAGATCATGACTTCAAACTATATGGTTATACATATTCATATTGGGCAAAAAGTGTCTCAGATAGAAAGAGCACTTCAAGAGGATGTTTCAGTCTGGGATCAACCATGATCTCATGGCTAAGCAGGAAGTAGTCCAATGTTGCTCTCAACACTGCAGAAGTGGAATATATTGCAGTTTATTCCGCTAGGTGTGCATCCATATGGCTTCGAAAGTTGTTATCATATCTATTCAATCTAGAGATGGATGCTACCGTGATTCTATGTGATAACCAAAGCTACATGAAGATTACAGAGAACCTTGGGTTCCATGATAAGATGAAGCACATCGAAATCCAATACTTCTACATCTGTGACATGGTTCAGAATGGATCTATAAAGCTCCAATATGTGACAAGCTTGGTGAACACTTTCGAGACAAGCTTGGTGTTCTCTGTAACAACTTCCCTCGAAAGGGGGAGTAGTATTGATACAATGGAATCTTGATCACAGCAGGTGGCTCAGTTGGGATTGATCATCCTTAGACTTGATCCCATAATTGCAAAAGAAAGGATCCTCTTAAATGTTGATCTTGATGGACTTGATCCTGTAATTCCGAAAGGAAGGACCGTCCAAGATGTTGATGTTGGGATTGATCATCCTTATACGTAATCCCGTAGTTCTAAAAGGAAGGATCATCTTAAAAGTTGATGTGGAAGGACTAATCATCCTTAGACTTGATCCTATAATTATGAATGGAAGGATCGTCTTAAAAGTTGATGTGGAAGGACTAGTCATCCTTAGACTTGATCCCGTGATTCTGAAAGGAAGGATCATCTTAAAATTTGTTATGGAAGGACTAATCATCCTTAGACTTGATCGCGTAATTACGAAAGGAAGGATCATCTTAAAAGTTGATGTGGAAGGACTAATCATCCTTAGACTTGATCCTATAAATCCGAACGGAAGGATCGTATTAAATGTTGATGTGGAAGGACTGATAATCCTTAGACTTGATCCCGTAATTCCAAAAGGAAGGATTGTATTGAATATTGATGAGTAATAGACTTGATCCCATAATTCCGAAAGGAAGGATTGTCCAGAATGTTAGTAGTGGACTTGATCCTGTAAATTTGAAAGGAAGGATAGTCCAAAATGTTAGCAGTGGACTTGATCCCATAATTCCAAAAGGAAGGATCATCCAGAATGTTAGCAATGGAATTGATTCTGTAATTTCGAAAGGAAGGATCATACAGAATGTTAGTAGTGGACTTGATCCCATAATTATGAAAGGAAGGATTGTCCAGAATGTTAGTAGTGGACTTGTTCTGGTAATTCTGAAAGGAAGGAACATCCAAGATGTCAGTGGTGGAATTTATCCTGTAATTCAAAAATGAAGGATCGTCCTATGTATGTATGTGTTAGTTGTGACTAGTATTGGTAGCTCTGTAAAGACTTGATCACGTAATTCTGAAAGGAAGGATTGTTTGAGTACCATAGATGTGTTGTCCATGATCTCGTAATTCCAAAAGGAAGGATAATGTTGGTTGTTGTTATACCTGCCATATATGATGTTACTCCAGACTTGAGTTGTTGATGATGATGTCACATGTTGTTGTTGTTATTCCAAATTTATGTTTATGAGTTAGCCTCGTGTTGTCATTGTTATTATTATTCTAGTTTTATACTGATGAGCCAACTTTGTGTTGTTGTTGTTGTTATTCTATCCTTATGTTGATAAGCCATTCTTGTGTTGTCAATGCTAGCAATGTATCAATTTTTATGCAAATGATGATGTTCCATACTGCAGATGATGATGTCCCAGTCCCATGCTGCAAATGATCATTCAATTCCATGTTGCATATGATGATGTTCCAGGAAATGATGATGATGCTCCAACTCCATGATGTAGATGATGCTCCAGTTCCATGTTGTAGGTGATGATGATCCGACTCCATGATGTGGATAATGTTCCTACAGATGATGATGCCCCAATTCTATACTGCAGATGATGATACTTCAGATTTGTACTTAATATGTTGATGATGATACTTTAGATGTTGACACTCCAGCTTTGTGTTGAATATGATGATGCTTTTCAAAAAAATTGATGATCTATAGATGTACCAGACAATGTTTCAAAAGATGATTTTGATGATGCCTCCTCTCTCTCCTTTCGATGATGTTATGTCAAGCCACACTAGTTGTTGTTGATGTCAGTAGAATACCCTTCTTGTTAAGGGGGAGTGTTGAAATAATGCAACTCAAAAGAATATTTTACTTTACTTCACATTATTATTATTCCTCCTTCAGGAGATGTCACTGATGTAAAAGGTCATGTAAAATTCATGAGGTAAACCCTCTGTTGTAAGTCAGTTCAATAGCACAGTCAAAGGAATAATATAATTATTATTGTGGGATTTCCTAGGTAGGTCATCCCAGTTAGGGAAAATGTCACTTAAGAATATCAGTATAAATAGGGAGGCACCCTCCCTCATTTGTACACACTCACACACTCTTGTGTTGCGCAAGAAAGAGAAATACAGAGGGAGAGAGAAGGAGGAGGAATAATGTCTTTCGTGGTTTGGATCTTATGATTTTTTTAGGTCTCTCTATCTATGAGACCTTGTTATTTGGTCATTACATATTGGTAATCTATATTGAGGAAGTTTTGTTGGGTTTTTTCCTTTAGGGTTTTCCCAAGATAAATTGTTGTGTACCTTGTGATTGTGTTTCTTTTAGTGATCCTCTTAATGTTGTTATTATGAAAATGTATTAAATGCTAATCAATTTAGGAATTAAGCTATGGCATCATAGAAATATTAACATGCTTGATGCTATGTGATTCCTTTCTCTAGTCTTAATCCCACTTCTTCACTCCTGTGAGCATCACTCGATGCAATGAGTGCTAAGTGGACTATCCAAAAACCATGAGAAATTGGTTAAATACGACTATACTCATGGGTTATGGGTCATATCTTAATGACTTACACTATGTATATAATCCCAAAATAATGATATATCCTATGTTGGACAGTGAAAATTCTTCAATACTTAAATAAAAAAGAGTGAAGGGAGCTCTAACTAAATAGTTCATAAGGCACAACACTTGCTTCGGTTTTGCAAATGGGGTAGCAAGCTAAGTGGGCTTGATTGTGGGGAAACCTCGATAGTTAAGTGCACTTGCGCCATATGATTCTTGTGATGGTTGAACTACTAGGACATCTTGTTTACCAGGTACAAGCCCTAAAAAGTGATGATTGATGCTATGTGATTCATGTCGCTACTCTCAATCCCACTTCTCCACCCCTGTGAGCATCACATGATGCAATGAGTGCTAAGTGGACTATTCAAAAACCATGAGAAAATGGTCAACTACAACTATACTCATGAGACATGGGTCATACCTTAATGCCTTACACTACGTAGATAATCCCAAAATAATAATATATCATATTTTGTTATGGCCAAATCCCAAAGGGACAATGTTTTTCCATAACAAGTCTTTATGTACTGTCAATGCATTTTGCTAGGAGGTTAGTTCATTAGGGTATATAGATAGATTTTTTTAAGGATATATACAATGGATATATATTAGATAATCTACTCATCAAAAAAATTTGGGATATACAATTATTTTTTAGATTTTTCTTGGATTGTAATGGAGTTCCATACTCCTTTTTTAATGGATTTTTGAAGATATTCAAGAAAAAAAATCAAAATTGATATTGGGATAAAATTCATTACAATATTTATCCAACCCTTAAATGCTCAATGGCATCTTGGCTATGTTCCTATGCCAATCTCCAACTATGTATTCCTAATATTATGGAGTTACTCTTCCTCTACCTACAAAATTACATACACAAGTTTACTTGTCCCCAACTCTACTTTGCCTTTAAAATCATACTTTAGTATATTTTCTTAATTGTTCAAGCATCAATTGTCCTTCCTTATTTTACCATCTAGCCAATCAATGTACTACGATCTCTATTTCAATTAATTTTGTTTCAACTTCCTTATTTTTTATGTTTAATCCTTTGTCCTCGCCTCTTATACTGGCATGTATTCTAACTCTTGAACTAGTTTTCTATCATATGACTCTTTATTTGTATCCCCTCTTCCTCCAAACTATTTCTCCTCTTTGCTTTGGTATTCTTTCCATCCTTCTTTAATGCATTCATGGTTGGATCCATTTTGAGTTACTATGTATTTATCGTAATGATGTTTCTATATGCCTCCTTTATTGGAGTTTTCCTTCTCCTTGTGTATTTCCTTCTTTTCTTTATCTTCCTTCTCTTTCCTCTCGGATCCCTCCACCATGATCCATTTTTCTAGCTCTTATCTTCATTAAGAGTCTCCTTGTCCTTATTTTATTTATGTGTGTCCTTTTCTTATCTAGGATCTATTAGCACTGGAATTGAACCCAAGGTTGTGAAAAGGCTCGTTCCCAGGTAACAGCAGAACCACTTTCGAAGAGAGAACTGGCCTTCCACTCTTCCAAGAGGGATCTCTCAGCAAATATTAACAATGCCAAATATGTAAAAGTGAAAATATGAATTGTTTGTAAGGGGGTTGAAACAAGACATAGAACCATTGGGAGATGGAGTCAAGATGTGTAACAGAAATAAACAAAACTTATGCAGGTGATTTTAACATAGATGCAAGATAGCCATTCAGCCACAGTCAAATTATATTTGTCTGGTGGAAAATAAGAACATGAATAGACCATCAACACAGAGCATTTGAGAATGAATTATGTATTAACTTTAGAAGAAAGCTTCAGTGGATATCTGAAACAAGATACGGAGCATAGCATGTATGAATTCCAAACTGTTATACACTTATTTCAGACATGAAAGAAAACATAATGGGTGAGATAAACTGGAAAAAAATTCACATGAGAAAGGAAGCAACAGACTGTAACACAAACAACACATGAATCCCTGTGTAAAATGCTGACTTCGGCTCTGCAACTTTATTAAAAAATATTGAAAGCACACAATGCACAATTACATCGGTTCCAACCCTTTCTCCTTCTCCAGGAGGTAAATTTATAGTATTTTGGGACTTCCCATTCCGATGTTCAGGAATCAAAATTTGTTACAACTGAAAAACAACTTCTAACAAACTCTAATGTGACGTATTTGCCACGATTTACATAAAAACTGAAAAAATGAACTATGGACTACGAGAGAAAATATGTGCAATAGTATTTTATGTTTCCATCTGATAGGTGACAGCTATACAAAGTTCTGGGAGAGGTGGCCATTGGAGGGGTGTGTCCATGGAGAAAATTTCATGCATAGTATCATTACCACCTCTATGGTTGCATATTAAACTTGCTCGACCCATATTGCTGATTTGACCTCCATTGGTTAGGACCAGGAACAGTTGCGACCTCCATGTCCAATGCTTACACTTTGAGTTCCATAGTTTCTGGGTACGAGGTCTCGGGAGCTTTGGCACAGGTGGCTTTAAAATAAAACAGTAGTTCAAGTTCACTGGCCAACTTATCGAAAACGGTCCTAACTGACAAGGATTGTTGCATGTCTCGAAACTTGTTGTTGCCTGATCGGGAATGAACCAAATGCTCTAGATACTCCTTTTGAGACAATAAGGGTCCCTTCTCTTCCCAAAAGAAAGGATTCCCTCTGTCCACCAATGGTTTGAATAACTGGATAACCTCCTTGACCTTGTGCTCAATAATATCTATTTTGGCTTGTACAGTATCCAACATCCTATGTTTAGCAATTACCTTTCTGGCCGCAGAGATGACAGCAACTCTGTTTTGGATATTGTATCGATTGGTCAGATCATCCAACAAGGCACTTAGGAAAGCAACGGCATTTTCTATTGTTACTACAGGTCTTTTCTGCACTTCTCCTAATACCGTCGAAACCTTTTTCGTGGCCTCTGTCAAAGCATTTTCCTGGTCTATGATGAATTCTATATAAGGTATGAACTTGTCAGCCTCTGCAATAATTTGATCCCATATCAAATGTCTAGCCCCTTGTAAGGTCGATCTACCGATCACCTACTAGATTAACTTGGCATTTTGTTGTGTCAATTATTGGCATTTCTCCTCTATTTTTCCCTTTTCTTGTTCCTCCTTTCCTTTTTCCTCCTCTAGCTCCTTAATTTGTTGCTTTAACTTGGTAAGTTCTATATCTTTCATGCATATTTGGGACATTGCTCTGGAAAGAGAACTGGTGTCTACTTCTCTAACTACACTTACAGGATGAATTGCAATCTCTACACATTTTTCCTGAAGCTATTTTTCCGTTATTGCTAGTGTAGCCTTTAATTCTTTTTCACTCTCCTTCAGAACCTTAGTATCTCCCTCCCATTTCCTTTCCTTCTCTTCGAGATTTAGCAGCTTGGATTTGCAATCTGTAAGCTCAATGTTCAATGTCTCTTTCTCTTTTTTGAATTTAGCCAACTCATTTGTCTGAGCAAGCTGGGTAGAAGGGATTTTCAACTTCTTTTTTACTATCTGGATCTCTTTCTCTTTCTTGTTTAGCAATTTCTGAGCAAAAAATCCCTTAGGTGTTGGTCCCTCTATTTGTACTACTTCACTTTGCAAATTGATAATTTGGGCCTTAAGGGATTTGTTTTTACTCTTACCTTCCTCAAAAGATCTAGAGTTTTTGTTTTACTTGCCTCCAGCTTAGATATCTGTAGTGTGGCTTTCAGTAACCTAGCATTCAAGATGTCACTGGTCTCTCTGTTAAGGTGTATTATGTCAGTAGTGGGAACCTTTGTGAGGTTCACATTAACCTATGACACTTTGTTTCCCATTGTCAAAGCTAGGCTGAGGGTGTCAGTGGTGTGATCCCTCAAAGTCTTTAATGCCACATTTGGGTAGGGAAACTTCATTACCTCGTTATATAGCTTCAATGTCTCCTTAAAAGTTTTATCGTCCCTTTCCCGGTAAGAGTCTAGCTAGTCTTCTTTAGAGGCATGGCTATTTGGAGTCTTCCCATCAAATATATATTCCTGGATTTGCAAATTGGCTGCTTCAGGTTCTTCTTGTTTCTGTTTTTTCTCCATGTTTTTATTCTTCATTTGCCCCTTTGTATTGCTCCTTTTAACTTGCACTAACGGCTGCTCTTGTTCTGTTTTCTTATTTTTGGGCATGCTAGCAGTGTCTACCTCTTCAATCTCCATAGGCTCTGGAAATCCTCTTTTGATTGAACTCCTTGAATAACTGACCAATGATGAGACATTCCCAGCTATTGCAACTACTTTGGACAATTCCCTTTGGGGAGAAGTTACCCATGGTAGGGGTGAGACAGAGCTTCGTCCTATGCTAATATCCATCGCGGTAGGGTTAGGGAAATCATCCCAATTTGTTGCTTCCCTGAGCTCGGGTATTTCAGTGTGCTCAAAAGGCTTGCACTTGTGAGCCTTCCTTCCTTTGGAAATTATTTGATGTGGGTCATAATTCACAGCTTGTTCTAGGGAAAATCCCATGTCTTTGAGTAAGTTGCCAACCAGTGCCAAAGTATCTCTGCTCCTGACTATGTATGGTCCCACTTCCCAGGGAAAAATCATATTTGAGCTCTTCTTATAGTTCAAAAAGTGTTCTTCCTCAACAGTGAGTCTTTGCCTGATTAATTCCAAGGAGAAACCCCTGGTAGTTAGAAAGCCTGGCAGAATGTAGGGTTGATTCATAAAGTCGTACAATCTTATGATTGTTCTGAATTCTGTCAGGAACCAGTCTCCTATCATCTTGCTATGAGACAACTGCAGTACTTGCCTCATCTATGGCAACACCCCGGGTGGCTTTTCTTGAAAGAAAAGATCGTATACTTTGACCATCAAATGGTTCATGAATTTACAGTGGTCCTTGGCCATCTCACTAGTGATCTCTAAATCAAGCACTTGTAAGTCGTCTTCGTTATAAGCTATAAACATTCTCAACAAAAAGGACTGGAATCTGAATACTTTGGTGCCGTGGAAATTTGCTGACTGAGAATGAATGTTCTCGGCTAGGAATTCATCAAATTTAAGACAATAGGACTGAGAAAATTGCCCTGGCAATTCAGGTTCATAGGGACAGGTACTCAAAACAAATAATAGACTCAACAATGACTCAGTGACATAACCATTAGTATCTAGAACTAAAACCTGACTGGTCAGGTCTATACACCACTGAGTTTCTTCGTTAAATTGGCTAAGTTCAGTGGGGTAAGACAAGCTGATGACTTCACCATTAGGTTTTGAACAGGCCCTCAAGAAATCTTCTCTATTTTCGATGGTAGACTCTCTAAAGAAACGTAAGATATTCTCTTCTCAATATTTTTGGGATATCTGGACAAACTCATCTGGGATCTGAAGGGTTTTACGGACGATGGGAGCATAGACTAAACAGAGGATTTTGGATTTTTACCTATTCATAATGACTCCCTCGGCAACAGAGAAATTTTCAAGACACCATTCGACAAACTCAGGGCAATGGGGGGTTTGGTCAATAGAGAAAAAAAGGAAAAAATATTTAAAAACACCACAGGTATCGCTACCCTGGTCCTTAAGGACTTCCAATTTACCCCTAGTGGCTTCAATGGTTTCCCCCACTAGAATGGTATCAAAAATCTCAGCATTCTCATCCATAAGACTTTCCTCTGCCCTCCAACATGCGACCTCTGGTTTTGCATTATCTCTCACATCTACCACTTCTACTTCTTCTACTTTTTCCATTTTCAAATAGCACTGAGGGAGTGTTAGGGGCCTACCTTGCTTTTCTAGCACAGTCTTTTGGTTTGTCTGCGGTGGTGCTCTATATGCAGTTGGGGCGTTCGTCGATCTCGAGGCTTTGAAAAATAAAAACCTTTCCAACTCCACGTAGACCCTTTTATAGCTTTCTATACTGCGTAATGTCCGTGCCCTTTCCATGCAGCTTACATTGTGGACCTTTCTCCTAGTGATCTAAGCCTTGGATATGTGAGATCATTTATACCAAATTCTTCCTCACTATCTTTATGCGTAGCTTAATCTGGGAAGGTTGATCTCCGTCGTCGATCTCCCATTTCCTTTCATCGAGGCTGTTCACATCTGAAAACTTAAACCTTCTACCTACTCTTCCTTTCCTCATCTGGTGAGTGACTTTACCTCGTGGTATGCCTCTTATCTGTCGATCAAGATCGACCTCTCCTCATGATAATCAATCTAAGCGGACCTTGCCACTTTTTGCGATTTGAGATCCTCACCCCGTCTGCACTAGTTCAGATCATGAAATAAACCACGGCCACAAATCTATCTTCGCCCTTGTAGTGATCGTTGATCTTTGTGGCCAGTGCCACTTTTTACGATTTGAAATTGCAAATATATCCTTGCTAGTTCGGGATGCAAAATCATTTATGGTCGTGGATCTACTTGTACTCCTATCTCAACGGTCAGCTATCTCCACTCCTTAATCTATTTCACGATTCAGAAAAGTGGCTTTGGCCGAGCACGTTCACTGTGCAAAATGATTTGGTGCCATTGATCTGTCTTTAGATTAATCTCAAACTTCTATTATGGCTCCCATTTAACGCATTCAATGCATCCAACATCCTTCACTTTACCTTGCATCTATGATCCATGAAATTCCTTTCCACAGTCAATCTTTATTATTTCGAATCGCGACTGCCGATTTACACTATCCTTTACCTCATTTATGTCGTCGCTTGTCCTAGGGGTATAATTCCACCTCACAGATGCCTTCAACACCCCTGCAAACTCTAGGGATGCCTTCCCAACACCTCTTCGATAAGGTCCTTCCCCCACATATCTCTCATAATCAAGAATTTTGAATATGGTGCTAACAACCAGCTCCACAAGGGATGTCATCCTCCCAGCGAGGTAGCAAAGAACCTTTAGACTAGTCACCAAATCCATTGACAACATCCTCTTATTTTACTTTCTCAAACAAAACATAATTGAAAAATGGTTACCTATTCTAATCTTAGGGCCTTCTCTGCGGGCTTCAAATCTTCTGATTGACCATCTGTACTAACTGAACAATAAAAAATATTTACACTATAATACATGGACCTTAGTCCCTTCACTCCAGGTAATGTTTTTGAAACCTCCCAATAACTGGGCCTCCCTTGTACTGTGACCCATCTGGATACCGCAGAATGAAAGCATTGTCTCCTCTGAGTGTTGCAATAAGGTATGGGCCTACGCATAAGTGGCCAAATTTTCCATGTTTTCCTTTGTCTTCATGCGGGGCATCCCATTTTAACACCAAGTCGTCAACCCGAAAAACGTACTCCTTTCTTCTTCTATCAAAGGTATTCTTCATCTTCTCCTGATGTGTCTGGACCTTCTCATAGGATTTGTCCCTCAATTCATTCAGTTCAATAATCTAGTTGATCTTTCTTTGAATGGGATTAGGCTCATCTAACAGGTCCCACAACAATTTCATAATTCAAACCCCTAGAGATGCAGGAAAAATTACCTCGGCTCCACATACCAATTGAAATGGTGACATACCAATAGCCCTCTTTGTGCTGATTCTATCAGCCCACAAGGCATATTTCAACTTTGTGTTCCATCCTCTTTTGTTGTCCTCCAACGGTTTCTTAATAATTCTCACCAGACTTTTGTTAGAGGATTTTTCCAGTCCATTTCCATGTGGGTAATAAGCAGTAGAATGATTTAGGCTTATATGATATTTATAGCAAAAATTAATCATCTTCTTGGACTTAAACATAGGTGCATTGTCTGTCACAATTCGCTTAGGACAACCAAATCTCACCAAAATATTATCTTCTATGAAATCCATTATTACTTCTTCTGTAGCTCTTCTAGTGGGTATCGCCTAAATCCACTTTGTGAAATAATCAATAGCCGTTAAAATCCACCTATGCTGTCCTGAGGAGTTCAGATTTATCTCTCCTATGAAATCCAACCCCCATTGTTGGAAAGGAGCTTCTACTGATATAGGGTTGAGGGGAAGTGAAACCACTTTCCTTTTTCCTTCAAAAATCTAACACTGATGGCATTTAGTCATCTCCTTATATACATGCGAGAATAACAAAGGCCAATAGAATCTTGCCCTCATAATTGTATTTATGGTTACCTTCCAGGAATGGTGTCCTCCATAATCTCCTTCATGGAACTCTCTTGTTATATGTTGAGCTTCATTCTCCAGAAGAAAGTTTAGCAGTATTCCCCCAGGGTATTTCCAATAAAGATACTGTTCTATGTTACAAAATTTTGCAACCTTCAACTTCACAGACCTAGCTCTGGTTTTGCTTAACCCTGCGGGAGGTTGTAAATTCTGCAATACAAAAACAATATCAGCATACCAGGGAGATATAGAAAAATCAGGCTTCACCGGTACTTTTGCATCCAACTGATTAGATTGACCAGCTAAAAAATTCAACTGTAGAGAATCACAATGGGAATCTATCATCATTTTAGCCAATCCTTTCCCCTTGATCAATTTTGTGGGATTAATTTCTATGTCATACTCTAGAAGCACTGCAATCCATTTAGCTCTTTTCCCTTCCGGATATGGCTGCGTAAGTATGTTTTTCACCATGCTGCTAGGGACATATGCAATTATATGGGAATGGAGGATGTAAATTCTAAAATCCTTTAAGGCCTTAACCAAAGCATAAGCTTGTTTTTCCATTATATCATATTTCAATTCTCCATCTCTCAATATCTTACTGAAAAATGCTATAGGATGCTCTTCACCCCGATCATTTTTTTCCAACAAAATTGTTGCCACAGTATGCTCCGAAGCATAAGAGAATACTAAAAAATATTTCTCAAAGTTTGGACTGACTAGCACGGGAGCTTCTAAAATGGCCTATTTTATATCTTTTAAAGATTTATTGGCTTCCGCCGTCCATTTGATTTCATGATCTTTCCTCAGCATATAGGTAATGTCCATCAAGATTTCGACAAAGCTAGGAATGAATCTTCTCAAGAAATTTACCTGACTAATGAAAGACTATATTTCTTTCTTACTTCTTGGCTCCTCCACCTTCAAGATGCCTTTCACCCTGTCCGGATCAATCCTGACTCCTTCCTTTGAAATAATATGCCCCATCAACTTTCCTTCTTCTAGAGCAAAATTTGACTTTCTCGTATTTAATGAGATGCCATACTTCCTGCACTTAATGAAAACCCTTTATAAATGCCTGATATGATCTTTGACCAACCGGGAATATATAGTAATATCATCCATGTAAATCACCACAAACTTATCCCTTTCATCTGCAAAGGCAATATCCATGGCACATTGGAAACTGGCTCAAGCATTCATTAACCCGAACGGCATATGTGCGTACATGAAGGTGCCCCAAGGTGTGGTGAAAGTAGTTTTCTCCTGGTCTTAAGTTAACACCTTCACCTAATTGTAAGCAGAGAAACCATCCATAGTAGATATTATCTCTAAGCCCACCACCCTCTGTAGGATCTGGTCCATCTTTGGCAACAGGTAACTGTCCTTCAAAGAAACTCTATTCAAGTTTTTGAAATCCACACATAGTCTTATCTCCCCATTCTTATTCCTAACAAGGACCAAATTAGCTACCCATTTTGAAAACCTCAGAGTCACAATTATTTTTGCATCAAACAAAAATTTTATCTCCTTTTCAATGATAGGTACTAGCTTCGGATTGATCCTCCTGGGCTTCTTCCTAAATGGTTTTTCTCCAGGCTTGATTAGGATAGTATGTTGTATGATGGAAGTGTCATACTCTTTGAGGTCATCATAACTCCATGTAAACAGATCCATGTATTTCTTCATCGGGTTCACATACCCTTCCTTTTCTTTAGCAAGTAATTTCTTGGACAACTTTATAATTTTCGGGTTTTCTTCAGTGCCAATATTTTTATCTTCTACAGTGTCTTCAGTAGGTTCGACCTTTGGATCTCTGGTGATGTCATTTTGGTCAAAAAGAGACTCTAAGGGGATCAAACCTCTGGGGATATGATTACTTTTTAACTGGACTATATCCGTACCTCCCAAAGAGTCTTTCAGTTTCCCTGCTTCGGCGGTCTCCTCTTCCTTCCAAACAACATCAAGGAAATTCTCGAAGTCAGCATCATCTTCATCTATGTGGGTATTCACAAACTCGCCATACAGCTCCAGAAACTGTTTGATTTACATATCATCTTCAAAAACCTACCAATATTTGGTGGTGTCTGGTATGGAGGGCCTATTCACAATGTCTACTTTGTATTTTCTCTTTCCCGCGGAAGGAGTCTCAAATTTCCTAGCTGCGGTTGCTAGAGAGTCCACCATTGTATTATCATACCTAGGAATCACTTGGACCTTATGTTCGGTGAAATAATTCATGAACATGTCCCATACCTCATTCAGGTAGGACCTCATTCTTGGATTCCTTGTCTGGTAGCTGTCATTGACCTAATTCACTACAAGTTCTGAGTCTCCAAAGATTTGGAACCTTTTGGTTCCCAAATCCTTTAACACGCGTAGACCCAGCAACAAAGCCTCATACTCTGCTACATTATTAGTGCATTCAAAAACCAACTTGTAAGAATAAGCTTTAGTATCTCTAATGGGGGATATTATTTACACACATACACCAGCACCTAGTTTAGCCACTGAACCATCAAAATACATCTTCCATAGTCCTTCGTCTTTCTATTTCCTTTCCAAAGCTTCCCGTTCATTTGTCTCTTCTTTATCCTTTTTACCTTTTCATGGAACAGTAGTTTTTAAGTTACAAAGAGATATATCATTGAAGAAAATAGACCACCCTAGGTCTGTATTGATAGCATAAACATGATGGATATCAGGATGAGCCTAACTTCTCATGACATAAGGTAATCTTTTCTCACTGTACAGCCTTTTTTTTTTCATTTCGAATAGGAATTGTTGTGTAAGACATATCCATTTGCAAGCTACCCTTTAGATTTGAAGTCCAAGACCTTGACAGCAAAATACCAAACTTGGGAGGAATATCAGCCATGACAACATCCATGACCATAGTTTTAGATGGCAATTTATTTAAGGATACCACCATGTCTTTGATCAAACCCATACATTTAACCCTTTTATAATCAAGGGAATACAGGTCTTTATAAGGCCTAGTAATCTCCAACCCCAGACTTTCCACCACTCCCTTTGGCATCAGATTATGTGAGGATCCTGAGTCCAACATAGCATTGTGCAACACCATGTCATGCACATTTAAACTCATGTAAAAGGGTGGTACTTCCTCGTCTTCACTGTCCACGTTATCAATCTTAGACCCCAGGATAATAGTAGGATTGTCTTATGTCATTTCTAAAATATCCGAGTGATCTTCTCCTTGATTTATGATCATTTTTGTTATAGTGTCCCTGTATTCCTGATTCCTCAGTAATTCATTAAAAGGAATTGAAATCTTCAACTTAGCAAGTTTGCTTTGGAGAATAAACATGGAAGAGGTTTTGACTAGCTCCACAGGCATTGTTTGTTTTGGCTCCTTTACATTACCAGTTCCTTTTCCCACTTCTTTAGATACAACAGGCTCCTTTTGTTTCTCATTCCCTTTTTTTAGGCTGGTCTGACTACTAGAAGGATGATTTGGATTTAACCCTCCTTTGTTTATAGCAATGTCTCTACTCCTTAATTTGATATTTCTGACATCATCTATAGCATGCATATATCCCTTATGATATTGCTCCAATTCTTCTGTCAGGGCATTATCATCTACTTATGCAAACATATTATGTTCTTCTTCAGTCAAATAGATTTCAAAGTCTAAATCGCCGAAATGATAAATCTGATCTTCGATAGACTCTGCATCGTCTTTGGTAGCTACATAGTTTTCAGGGAAAGGGGTTATAATATGTTGATCTTCTTGGTTCCTTGGATTCCTCACATCCCTTTGTCTATTCGGTTGGAGTGGGGGAAGAATCGGTCTTCTAAAATTGGGGTTTCTAATCTGAGGTTCATTCTTCTCTCGGTTTATAGGCTTAGCTTCCATCGTTAGCCAATCCATTAACATCTCCATAGTTTTGAGCATCATTTCAAACTTTACATCACTGGATGAAAAAGTAGAAGAGGTGGGGTGTATTTCTTCTCTACCTTTCCTCCTGTCAACCTGCGCTCTCGGTTTTTTCTTTCCACATGCCATCATATTGGCCTCTACCTCTAGGGTGTCAATGAACATGGTAGGAAGAGTGTTTGATTTTCTTTCTCTTAATAATAAAGCAAAATCATTATCAAATGCATCGGTATAATGAAGCTTAGCCACCCCGGTTGAAGGCTTAATGTCAGCAGGTATCAAGTTATAGGCTCTCATGAATCTGCTAGAAAACTCATGGACCGACTCAAAACCTCCTTTCTTGAGATTCTTGTACTGGGACAGGACTTGCAATGGGCTTTGTTTATCATCCCATCTTTCTAGAAATACGTCTAAAAACCAGCAAAACTGAGAATAGACCTAGGTGGAAAATCTTTGTACCATTTCTTGGCTTCCCCAGACAAACTCTGTGCGAACAGCCTCATCTTGACGTCTTCATAATCCACCTCCTCCATGTCTATGAAGTCATCAAACTTACCCACATGGTATTTTTCCGAGACATTTCCCTCCCCATCATATAATGCAATTCTTTGGGCATAGTTTAAGGGAAGATCACAAAGAACTACAGGTAGGGCTAATGGAGCAAATCTAGCAGTAGCCATTGGGGTTGGTCAATTAGGAGCAAGTTGGGGGTTAGGAAACTAGGTGTTCTAAAAAATAGGGACTGCCTTCTCAGCTTTCGTCGAGGTATCAAGTTTTAGCCACAAAGAGTCAAGAAGATAGGATCCCAGTCTATTAGGGCTAACCTCAACTTTCTTTAGGTCGAATTCAAATTTTGATTTGGTCAGTAATCTTTCAGCTCTAGTCCCCCATTCAAATTATCCTATGTCACACAAATATTGAGATGATGATGTACCAAACAACGGGAAATCCGCGTTCTCTTTATTTCTATTCCTAAGTATTCTTTCTGTATTTTCCATACTTTGCAAAGTTTCGGGATTAGGATTACCTCTCATATGGATCCTTCTGGAAGCCAAGATATCTCATGTAACACTGGTCGAAGTTAGTGTGGAGTCGCCAGGGAAAATGTACAACCTTCTTGTGAATGCAAAAATATCTATATTCCCTCAGAAATCTCTTTCTTGAAATTTTGTAGTTCCTGTCGTTCTCCCAGGGATGATATTTAATTCATCCCTGGCAAGGGCACCAGTTTATTAGCATTGGAATTGAACCCAAGGTTGTGAAAGGCTCATTCCCAGGTAACAGCAGAACCACTTTCGAAGAGAGAACTAGTCGTCTACTCTTCCGAGAGGGATCTCTCACCAAATATTAACAATGCCAGATATGCATAAGTGAAAATATGAATTGTTTGTAAGGGGGTTGAAACAGGACATAGAACCATTGGGCAATGGAGTCAAGATGTGTAACAAAAATAAACAGAACTTATGTAGGCGATTTTAACACAAAGGCAAGGTAGCCATTCAGCCACAGTCAAATTATAATTATCTAGTGGAAAAGAAGAACATGAACATACCATCAACACAGAGCATTTGAGAATGAATTATGTATTAACTTTAGAAGAAAGCTCTAGTGGATATCTGAAACAATAGACGGAGCATAGCATGTATGAATTTTAAATTGTTATACACTTCTTTTAGACATGAAAGAAAACATAATGGGCAAGATAAACTAGAAAAACATTCACATGAGAAAGGAAGCAACAGACTGTAACACAAACAACACATGAATCCTTATGTAAAACACCGACTTTAGCTCTACAACTTTATTAAAAAATCTTGAAAGCACACAATGCACAATTACATCAGTTCCAACCCTTTCTCCTTCTCTAGGAGGTACATTTATAGTATTTTGGGACTTCTCAATCCAATGTTCGGGAATTAAAATTTGTTACAACTGAAAAACAACTTCTAACAAACTCTAATGTGACGTATCTACCACGATTTACATAAAAACTGAAAAAATGAACTATGGACTACGAGAGAAAATATGTCCAAGATTCTTTTATGTTTCCATCCTGTAGGTGATAATTGTGCAAATTTCTAGGAGAGGTGGCCATTGGAGGGGTGTGTCCATGGAGAAAATTTCCAGCATACTGTCATTGCCACCTCTATGGTTGTGTCTTGTACTTGATCGACCCATATTGCTGAATTGACCTCCATTGGTCAGGACCAGGAAAAGTTGCAACCGCCATGTCCAATGCTTGCACTTTGAGTTCCATATTTTCTGGGTATGAGGTCTCGAGAGCTTTGGCACGGGTGACTTTAAAATCAAACAGCAGTTCAAATTCACTGGCCAACTTATCGAAAATGGTCCTTCCTGACAAGGATTGTTGCATGTCTCAAAACTTGTTGTTTTCTGATCGAAAATGAACCAAACGCTCCAGATACTCCTTTTGAGACAATAAGGGTCCCTTTTCTTCCCAGAAGAAAGGAATCCCTCTGTCCACCAGTGGTTTGAATAACCAGATAACCTCCTTGACCTTGTGCTCAATAATATCTATTTTGGCTTGTACAGTGTCCAACATCCTATGTTTAGCAATTATCTTTCTGTCCCCAGAGATGACAGCAACTCTATTTTGGATATTGTACATATCGGTCAGATCATCCAACAAGGCACTTAGGAAAGCAACGGCATTTTCTGTTGTTACTACAGGTCTTTTTCTACACTTCTCATAATACCGTCGAAACCTTTTTCTTAGCCTCTGTCAAAGCATTTTCCTAGTCTGAGATGAAGTCTATATAAGGTCTGAACTTGTTAACCTCTGCAATAATTTGATCCTAGATCAAATGTCTATCCCCTTGTAAGTTAGATCTACCGATCACCTACTGGATTAACTTGGCATTTTGTTGTGTCAATTCTTGGCATTTCTCCTCTATTTTTCCCTTTTCTTGTTCCTCCTTTCCTTTTTCCTCCTCTAGCTCCTTAATCTACTGCTTTAACTTAGTAAGCTCTGTAGCTTTCAAGCCTATTTGGGACATTGCTCTAGAAAGATAACTGGTGTCTACTTCTCCAACTACACTTATGGGCCATTGCAATCTCTATGCATTTTTCCTAAAGCTCTTTTTCCTTTATTGCTAGTGTAGCCTTTAATTCTTTTTCACTCTCCTTCAAAAGCTTGGTATCTACCTCCCACTGCCTTTCCTTCTCTTCGAGCTTTAGCAGCTTGGATTTGCAATCTGTAATATCAGTGTTCAATGTCTCTTTCTCTTTTTCAAAGTCAGCCAACTCATCTATCTGAGTGAGCTGAGTAGAAGGGATTTTCAACTTCTTTTTTAGTATCTGGATCTCTTTCTCTTTCTCATTTAGCAATTTCTGAGCCAAAACTCCCTTAGGTGTTGGTCCCTCTATTTGTACTACTTCATCTTGCAAATTGTTAATTTGGGCCTTGCGGGCTTTGTTTTCGACTCTTACCTTCCTCAAAAGATCTAGAGTTTTTATTTTACGTGCCTCCAGCTTGGATATTTGTAGTGTGGCTTTCAGTAATCTAGCATTAAAGATGTCACCAATCTCTTTTTTAAGGTGTATTATGTCAGTAGTGGGAACCTTTGTGAGGTTCACATTAATCTCTGACACTTTGTTTCCAAGCCAGGTCGAGGGTGTCAGTGGCGTGATTCCTCACAGTATTTAATGCCACATTTGGGTAGGGAAACTGCATTACCTCATTATACAGCTCCGATGTCTCCTTAAAATTTTTGTTAGCCCTTTCCCAATAAGAGTCTAGCTAGTCCTCTTTAGAGGCATGCATGTTTGGAGTCTGCCCATCAAATACATATTCATGGATTTGCAACTTGGCTGCTTCAGGTTCTTCTTTTTTCTGTGTTTTCTCCACATTTTTCTTCTTCATTTGCCCCTTTGTATTGCTCCTTTTGACCTGCACTAACTATTGCTCTTGTTCTATTTTCTGCTTTTTGGGCATGCTAGCAGTGTCTACCTCTTCAGTCTCCATAGGCTCTGGAAATCCTCTTTTGATTGAACTCCCTGAATAACTGACCAACGATGAGACGTTCCCAGCTATTGCAACTACTTTGGACAATTCCCTTTGGGGAGAAGTTACCCATGGCAAGGGTGAGATAGATCTTTGTCCTATGCTAATATCCATCATGGTAGGGTCAAGGAAATCATCCCAATTTGCTGCTTCCCTGAGCCCGGGTATTTCAGTGTGCTCAAAAGGCTTGCACTTGTGAGCCTTCCTCCCTTTGTAAATTATTTGATGTGGGTCGTAATTCACAACTTGTTCTAGGGAAAATCCCATGTCTTTGAGTAAGTTTCCAACCAATGGCAAAGCAGATCTGCTCCTAACTGTGTACAGTCCCACTTCCTAGGGGAAAATCAGATTTGAGCTCTTCTTATAGTTCAAAAAGTGTTCTTCCTCAACAGTGAGTCTTTGCCTGATTAATTCCAAGGAGAAAACCCTGGCAGTTAGAAAGGATGGAATAATGTAGGGTTGATGCACAAAGTCATACAATCTTATGATTGTATCAAATTCTATCAGGAACCAGTCTCCTATCATATTGCTATGAGACAACTGCAGTACTTGCCTCATCTCAGGCAACACCCTAGGTGTATTTTCTTGAAGGAAAAGGTCGTATACTTTGGCCATCAAATGGTTCATGAATTTACAGCAGTCCTTGGCCATCTCACTAGTCACAACAGTATTTGAACCCGAATTCCGACATCATCTGACATTTCGCACGGATGTGTCAGACAACAATCAATCATTAGAATGCTGATAATAGAATATTTATAGAGCCGTCGAATATCCGACACGCATGAGTCAGATTTTCGACCCTGGTAGTGTCGGGGAACCAACACTAACAGGGTTGGATCTTCGTCTTCTACAAAAGCAACACTGGAAGTTATCCGAAACTGACGCATCGGATATCCGACGGGGAACCGACACTACCAGGGTCGGATCGTCGACATCTACGAAAGCAAAGCCGGCGGTTATCCGACAGGTGGTATAGATTTTTTATAAAAAAATAATTAAAAATAAAATACATATAATATAAAATAATAATAAAATAGATATAATATATAATAATATATAATAAGAAATGAAATGTTTTCGTTTTGGACAGTCAGTTTGATTTGGAGGTTTTTGTGAATTTGGGAGTAGGTCCGGTAGACATGGCAGACAACTCTATTGACCCGTGGCAACAAGAGCTCAACATCTTCTCCTCACCAGAAATTACCAGTATACTGTCCCTAGACACAATGCAGAACATGCTGGAAAATTTGATAGCTGGAAGCAAGAGCATGGTTCCAGTTTCTCCATCAGATGAAGAGAGCAGGGTTCTAGTTTCTTTGCCAGATGAAGAGCTGCTAGGTGTGTTCGCAGCACGACCATTGAACCCGGACTTAGGAGGAGACTCGTACTCATTATTCCACTCCAGCCAACCTCCGAGCATAGCTATATATCACTCATGGCCCAGATATACACATATTGGAAATATTAGGGAAAATTTCGGGTAAAATATTAGTAGGCATAAACTTGGACCTGAAAAACTCAGAAAATATCAGCAAGCATAATTTTGGAACTGAAAACACAGAAAATACCAAAAACATCATGAACAATAGAAAACTTTAAAGCTCAATAAAGTTTTGGAAATATTGGGAGAAATTGGAGATATTTGCAACATTGTTCTAGATATTGATTTGATGCATCGGTGTGAAATATTTTTCATTGTAGACCTATGTACATTCTTGGGTGTTAGGTTCAATCCCAATAATACCCACTCTCACAAACTAACAAAAACTTTCATTTAAACTCTACTTCTTGAACCAACTTAACTTAGAAACTACACTCCATGATTTCTTTGCTCCTATGTTTTGAGGTGGAATGTTGGATTCCCCAAAAATTTACTTTGAATAACCTTAAAAAAAATTCCATTAAATTTTAGGTTATGGGATAATGGTGGTATCACATTGGGATAACACCTCTTGTGGGATGCATGAGACCCTCAAAATCCTCCAACAAATCCGTGCAACTGAAAAGTGTAACATTTTTCTCCCTCAATATCTTTTCTACCAAGTGACTTGTCTTCATTTTTCTATATTTTCATATGATACAGACTAATGGATCTCAAGAGAGTTGACCCCTAAAATTTGAACGTGGGAACCTAAATTCATTCATACTATTTTTTTGTCATTACAAATTGACATTGAGAACTAGACATGACTTAGAGAAGTGATGGACTAAATACTGGCCTTGGGATGGAAAACTTGAACTCTAGGATTAAGACTCGGAAAATCAAAACAATAAACAATTCTTTGTCACAAGAATTTAGTTGCATATGCATCCATTTATTTAAATATGAGCTCAAAAATTAAAAATATTGGCATGAGTAAAAAATGTCAAAGGAATCTCTTTTTGTCAACTCAATACTAAGTATGTTGCTAGATTTAGGCGTTTTCAGATTCTGCACAAAAGAACTTTAGGTATATGAGAGAAACATTATATTTAGTATCCATAATCTTCTCCATGATAGTCACAGATCTAAAATCTTTTCATAAATCCTAAGGATTAGATTTTTCTTCAGGAACCTAACCATGCATTCATCAAATGCTTATTCATTTTGCGTTGTTAAATTGCAATGGTTTGTTGGATTATGGACTCTAATCTAATCCACAGAGTCCTACATTTCCTTATTTTCCTATGTTGAATTTTTTCATGTTTGATCCATTTTGATAAGCAAAGTCCTAACATTTTTTCCATGAGTCACTTCATGTACAGGTGAGATCCACTCCTTAACTTTTAAATCAATCTTTTCCAACAAGACCATTCCCATCATCTATTGTTCCCCTAGATCCTTCACACATTTATGAATAATGGGAAGCTCACGATCAAACTGGAACTTGTAGAAATATTATTTCAACAGTCTCTATGCCACCGTCCTTGTAATGCATATGAGTCAATAGCATATTGTAGCTAAGATGGAAGGAACTATTCAAAGGATCAATATTTCCTTTAACCACTAGTTTTGTAATCGATGTCTCCATTTATTGGATTGGTGAGGTATTCTGCATAGGACAAACTTCATTACTTTTAGCAGGTGATGATAGCATGGTCAAGTGGTGGGATGTCATAATCTAGGTATTGGAGTAATTATGTTTTGTTGATTTTCTTTTGAAATAATTTCTAAATTTTCAACACTGTAGAGCATATTTCCCACTAGTATTCACAGGTCAATTGATTCCTTTTTTGTGTTTATACATGAAGGGTTACTAAATATAGAAGGGAATAAAGACTATGTTTGGTGTGGTGCAGCAAGTCTATAGAGTGTTGATTTATGGTGTGATCGGGATTTATGGTCATATGCATCTAGCTGGAGTCATTATTTGATTTAGTTTACTTTCTTTACAATTTTTCAAATGGATAGGCATACATGTTCATATACATGTTCATATGACCAAACAGTACAAATATGGTATATGGACTATGATGTTCTCCCTCAACCTTAATATGAATTGTGGTAACCTCTTATAAGTAGGTCAGGGAAGATTTGACCTTACCTCTCTGGAAGTGACTTGTTTGCATCCCATCTTAAGCTGAGTTGTGGTTGTGTTAAGCCCTAAATGAAAAGGGTCTTCACACTTGGTGACTGAGAGATATTAAATGCATCTAAAATAATTGAACTAAATATATTTAGTGTGTCCCTCGATAGTGTCATTTAGGAGCTACCTTTGGCCAATGGGTTGTTGTACCATTAAGCTTACCCCTTTAAATACTAGGAATCCATAATGGTTTGTTTACAAGGTGTGGATTTCTATCTTAACAATTCACCTTCAAATAACACCTTGGCTCAGGTCACCTTCAAGATGTTGTATGTGGTACCATGAACACCTTTAGTATGATGACTTAACATTATTGTTTTTATTTTGTAATACCATTTGACCATTGGTACAGTATCTCAAGTCAACTTAAATTTATTGTTTTATTTTGTATGACCACTTGACCATTAGTACCCTATCCTAAGTCAACCTAACATTATTTTATGTTATGTTTGGTCAAAAACCTAAAATCTAGGGGTTAATGGATTAACCCTTCTAGAAGGCTTGCTAAGATTATAAATTCAAGTATTGAATTTCATTTGGTATGTGTCTTGACAAGAATATTGGAGATATGATTAAGGGACTTCTTTAAGGGTTTGTTGTTTCTCCTTGACCAGGTCGTTACTGTCTTGAATATCTTTTGTTGGGTTGTGACTATGTAACCCTTCTCTTGCTGGTATGTGACTGTGTAACTCTTATCCTGCTGGGATGTGACTATGTAACTCTTCTCTCACTGGGCCATGAGTTGTTTGATGCCCTTAGGGTTGGGCTCTGACTTTGTAACCCTTCTCCTTCTAAGTTGTGAGTGTGCATCTCTTATCTTGCTAGGTTTTTAACTCTTTGATTCCCTTAGGGTTGGGCCGTGACTATCTTGGTGACACTTAGTTGGGTTGTCATTGTCCCGTGACCTCTTGATTTGGGTCAACCTTCCTGTTGCTGCTTTTGAGTAGGTCATAACCTTATTGTGGAAACTAGGGGTTGAATAGTACCTTCTTACTACTAGTCATGACCTTGTTGGCTTCCCAATTTTGACCCTTGACCTTGCCGCTGCTCATTAGAGCAGTCTGTGACTCTGTTGATGCTCATTGGAGTAGGTTGTCACCTTGTTGTTGTTCACTGAATTTAGTCATGAACCTAATGCCATTATAAAGGATGGGAGTGACTTCTTTTTATGTTTCTAAGGATGGGTGTGATCTCCTTATGGACCACTAAAATAAATTGTGATCTTGTTGGACTATTTTTCGTGACCTTCGGTGGACTGTATGGAAGGGGATTGCAACCTTATTTAAACTACTAAGTATACCTTACCTTTTCCTTGCCTATTGCAACAAGTTGAGTCCATTAAAGAGTGTCTCTACGTGTATGGATTAAGGATGCCTTTGTTCATTTGAAGGAGAATCTATCTTGCTTTATTTAGGACTATCTCAAAGGCCTGCCATTTATTGCATCCTAACCTTTAACCTACTACAATCTATCTTTTATCTCTCTCACAAGGTATGCCATCTGATCCTTTGGTGACTTGTCCTTTCAATGACAATATGTTACCCTAAAAGTATCTGAGTATAAGGAAGATCCAAACTAGATCTAAACCAACATTGTTATAGTTCATTATCGTTGTTCTTTAGTTGTTAGTTTGTTTTACATGATACTATTTCTATTATTATTGTTTAGTTTATGTACATTGCAATTGAAAAATTGTATCTCAAGGACCAACTTTAACATAATGACCATTGGAGTGTCAAATTTAAAAGAGACAAAAATTATGTTTTGAATTTATTACAACAATATTGTTCTGTATCTAGCTCTTTTTTAGTTTTGTGTTATGCATTAAAGTATATAATTTTAATTTTCTTATATCAAATTCTAACCTAACCCTAAATTTCAACAATTGTCTTGATTAGTTAAATATGTCTTTCTAATGTTCATTGGTGTCCAGGGTGAGATTTACCATGTCTAGGATATTGAAAATACATGGGCATGCTCACTAAACCTAGGGTCTCACTTTGTTGCCAACAATAGGTTCTATTGCCATGACATAATGAAATTTTTATAGAAGAAAATATGGATATATCATGGAAACCTTCAAGGTAGGATATTCAATATTGGCTAACTGAGACGGAAATCAAGTTTTCCCCGAAATAAACATAGAACCTACAAGTGAACCTTGAGTGGTGGAAGGAAAGGTATATCTGTCCTGATAAACATGAAACTTTATTTGCTAAGTTTTATAACTTGTTGCAATAATGGATTAAAAGACAAGTTATAAAATTCTAAAGTTAACTTTCCTTCCAATTGACTATATTTATGTTGAGCATGGGTTAACACAATCTAATATGTTTTAGAAATATATAATAACCTTTCTTTGAATATCAATAAAGCTTCCCCATACTATAATAATTTTCCCTGCGATGGCTATTTTGATCGTTATTTGTACACAGAAATATAATGTCTTTCCTTGTTGAATTGCGAGCATTGGAAGCTCATCATGTATGTCTTTTATTTTTCATCATATGAAGACTTGAATCATGAAACCTTGGACAAGGACATCATGAACACCTTATGCATGAGAGTAAGGTATTGCAAGTTTAAAGTTAGTATTGTTTTTACTTTTTTTTGGGCCTTATATGAAACAACATTTAAGATAGTTCAGTCAAGGTCAGTTCTAACAGCTATCAAGTTGAGGTCAATTTCCCATAAGTGTCTTTTAATTCTTTAGTTAGGACTCATGAATCATATTTATACTGAAAGGTAAAAGGATTTGTTTATTAACTTAGATTTATATCAGATCCATGATTTCTTGGTTCTCCGAGATGTGTTTTAAAATCACTATATTTGATATTCCCAAGGAATAATAAAAATATACATTTCACTAGTCCTGCGAGGACTCAAGTGTGTTGGATACTGTTTTGTTGTCCATCATTCAAAAACAAAGAAATTTAAGAAAACCATTAAAAGTATTCCTTACATATTCTTTAGGATACTCAATGTGTCATCTTGAATTGTCTTACATAAGCACAAGAGGTAGTATGCTTGTTAGAAATGTTGCTTCTGACTAAAAGTTCAACCCTGCTCAGTCAAGTAAATGTTCGAGGCAAGTTACCCTTAACATTTTATTTGTTAATGGAAATGTAATCGTGGACCACAATTTATGAGCCTAACTCACTAGGATAGTAGCATGAAATTTCTATGGAAGTAATTATTCAAGAATAGAATGCACTATCGGTTATATATACCAAAATATATAATGTTCGCATCCCTTAGATAAATGGTTTCACTGTTTGCATTACATACACTACAGCCAAAACCCTGGGAGTGACAGACTGCATCAACCCAAAAGAGCACGAGAAGACCATTCAAGAGGTACTGCTACTTCATATTATGGTTGTATATAATAACTATCTCTCTAACACTATTAGCTCAAAGCTCAGATTATGGTTGTATATAATAGTCATCTCTCTAACACCTATTAGCTACAAAGCTCATGGGAAGATCAACACTTTGGCAGGTGATAAGAGACATGGTGGATGGCGGTCTGGATTACAGCTTTGAATGCATTGGAAATACAGATATATTGTACCAGGCCTTTTTGGCCACCCATGATGTAAAACAACCTTAATACTCTTTTTTCAACTTTATTGTGACTCATACAAAAAGAATTTAGCTATTTAGGAAACTGATAATAGAGAGATCATGTATATGCAATAAACAAGCTTCAGTTAACTAAAATTCTGATTCTTTGTGGAAGACAGTTGAAATTTTAGAATTGCAATTTTAGATTTAGGTTTTGCTAATGAATTTTGATGGCTACTTTGGTTGATTTAGATTTTTGTTAAGAGGACACACCATAGGAATATTATGTGTTGATTCCTACAAGAGACGAAATATATGAGCATGAACTCATAGTTAATCTTTGGATTTTTTTTTTTAAATCCATCAATAGGCGTCACTTTTCCAACGTGCTTTCGACACTCCGATAAACACATCCAACGGCCGTGGCATGACTCCGACACTTACACCTGTCGGTCGACCGATGATTAAAGTGTCGAACCACGTTGGAAGGCCAACTCTTCGAGTGTCGGATGGCATCGGTTAGCTGACACTTGCTGGATAAAAATACCAACAGCAGTGACATTCCTCTGACACTTCTGTCTGTCGGACGGCCGACGCTTCAAGGGTCGGAGGACGTCAGATTTTCAATGGTTTATGCAATTTTGATTGGCACTTTGGAAGGAAATACGGTTGAATATGAGACCCAATGGTCTGTCAGATCTTCAACCCACATTAGTCGCATGTCAAAGATCCAATGTTACGCCACCGACGGCAAAAAAAGTGTATGTGTCGAAAAGGCGACAGATAAGTGTCAAATTTCAGACATGCAAGGTGTCGGATTTTGGGTTGAAATTCTGTTGTGAGTGATCTCTAACTCAATCACTTGTAAGTATTCTTCGTTATAAGTTATAAACATTCTCAACAAAAAGGACTAGAATCTGAATACTTTGGTGCTGTGGAAATTCGCTAACTGAGAATGAATGTTCTCAGCTAGGAATTCATCAAATTTAAGACAACAAGACTGAGAATATTTCCCTAGAAATTCAGGTTCAGTAGGACAGGTAGTCAAAACAAACAATAGACTCAACAATGACTCAGTGACATAACTGTTAGTATCTAGACCTAAAAACTGACTAGCCATGGCTATACACCACTAAGTTTCTTCGTTAAATTGGCTAAGTTCGATGGGGTAAGATAGGTTGCTGACTTCACCATTAGGTTTTGAACAGGCCCTCAAGGAAGATTCTCTACTTTCGATGGTAGACTCTCTAAAGAAACGTAAGATATTCTCTTCTCGGTATTTTTGGGATATCTGGACAAACTCATCTGGGATGTGAAGGGTTTTATGGACAACGAGAGCCTAGACTAAACAGCGGATTTTGGATTTTGACCTATTCATAATGACTCCCTCAGCAACAAAGAAATTGTATGCACACCACTCGACAAACTCAGGGCAATGGAGGGTTTGGTCAACAAAGAAAAAATGGAAAAATTATTTAAAAACACCACAGGTATCGCTACCCTGGTCCTTAAGGACTTCCAATTTACCCCTAGTGGCTTCAATGGTTTCCCCCACTAGAATGATGTCGAAAATATCAGCATTCTCATCCATGAGGCTTTCCTCTGCCCTCGAACATGCGACCTCTGGTTCTGCATTATCTCTCACATCTACTACTCCTACTTCTCCTACTTTTTCCATTTTCAAATAGCACTAAGGGAGTATGAGGGGCCTACCTTGCTTTTCTAGCACAGTCTTCTGGTCTGTCCACGTTGGTGATCTGTATGTGGTGGGGGCGTTCAGCGATCTCAAGGCTTTGGAAAAGACAAACCTTTCCAACTGCCCATAGACCCTTTTATAGCTTGCTATACTAAGTAATCTTCGTGCCCTTTCCATGCAGTTTACACCATGGACCTTTCTCCTTGCGATCTGAGCCTTCGATATGTGAGGTCCTTTATGCCAAATTCTTCCTCACTATCTGCATGCATAGCTTAATCTGGGAAGTTTAACCTCCACCATCGATCTCCCAATTCCTTTCATCGAGGTCGCTCACATATGAAAACTTTAACCTTCTACCTACTCTTCCTTTCCTCTTCTGGTGAGTGACTTTACCTCGCGGTATGCCTCTTATCCGTTGACCAATATTGACCTCTCCTCGCGACCATCGATCTGAGTGGACCTTGCCACTTTTTGTGATTTGAGTTCCTAACCCCGTCTGCACTAGTTCAGATCACGAAATAAACCACAACCGCAGATCTTTCTCTGCCCTTGTAGTGACCGTTGATATTTGCGGCCAGTATCTCTTTTCATCATTTGAAATCACAACTATATCCTTGCTAGTCTGGGATGCAAAATCATTTATGGCCGTGGATCTGCTTCTACTCCTATCTCGGTTGTCAGCTGTCTCCACTCTTTAATCTATTTCATGATTTGGAAAAGTGGCTTTGGCCGAGCACATTCGCTGCGTGAAATGCTTTGGTGCCATTGATCTGTCTACAGATTAAACTCAACCTTCTATTATGGCTCCCATTCAACGCATTCAGCGCATCCAACATCCTCCACTTTACCTTGCATCTATGATCTGTGAAATTCCTTTCCACCATCAATCTTTATTATTTTGAATCGCGGTCGTTGAATTACACTGTCCTTTACCTCATTTCCGCCGCTGCTTTACCTAGGGTCAGAATGCCATCTTACAGATGCCTTTAACACCCCTGCAAACTCTGGGGATTCCTTCCCAACACCTCTTCTATAGGGTCCTTCCCCCACATATCTCTCATAATCGAAAATTTTGAATATGGTGCTAACAACCGGCTCCACAAGGGATGCTATCCTCCTAGAGAGGTAGCAAAGAACTCATAGAATAGTCGCTGAATCCATTAACAACATCCTCTTATTTTACTTTCTGAAACAAAACATAATTGAAAAATGGTTACCTCTTTTGATCTTAGGGCCTTCTCTGTGGGCTTCAAATCTTCTGATTCACCATTTGTACTGACTGAAACATAAAACATATTTACATAATAATACATGGACCTTAGTCCCTTCACTCCAGGTAATGTTTTAGAAACCTCCCATTCACTAGGCCTCCCTTGTACTATGACCCATATGGATACTGCAGAATGAAAGCATTATCTCCTCTGAGTGTCGCTATAAGGTATGGGCCCAACCATAAGTGGTCGAATTTTCCATGCTTGCCATTGTCTTCATGCGGGGCATCCCATTTTCACACCAAATCGTCAACCCAAAAAATGTCCTCCTTTATTCTTCTGTCAAAGGTATTCTTCATCTTCTCCTAATGTATCTGGACCTTATCATAGACTTTGTCCCTCATTTCATTCAATTTGATAATCTATTTTATCCTTCTTTGAATGGGATTAGGCTCATCTAACGGGTCCAACAACAATTTCATAACTCGAACCCCTAGAGATGTAGGAAAAATTACCTCGGCTCCATATACCAATTGAAATGGTGACATACCAATAGCCCTCTTTGTGCTGATTCTGTTAGCCCACAAGGCATATTTCAACTTTGTGTGCCATGCTCTTTTGTTGTCCTCCAACAGTTTATTAATAATTCTCACCAGACTTTTGTTAGAGGATTCTGCCAGTCCATTTCCCTGTGGGTAATAAGCAGTAGAATGATTTAGGCTTATATGATATTTACAGCAAAAATTAATCATCTTCTTGGACTTAAACGCAGGTGCATTGACTGTTACAATTCGCTTAGGACAACAAAATCTCACCAAAATATTATCTTCTATGAAATCCATTATTACTTCTTCTGTAGCTCTTCTAATGGATATCACCTCAATCCACTTTGTGAAATAATCTGTAGTTGTTAAAATCCACCTATGTTGTCTTGAGGAGTTCGGATTTATCTCTCCGATGAAATCCAACCCCCATTGCTGGAAAGGTGCTTCTATTGATATAGGGTTGAGGGGAAGTGAAACCACTTTCCTTTTTCCTTCAAAAATCATACACTGATGGCATTTAGTCATCTCCTTATATAGATTTGAGAATAACGAAGGCCAACAGTATCCTACCCTCGTAATTTTATTTGTCATTACCTTCGAGGAATGGTGTCCTCCACAATCTCCTTCATGGAACTCTCTTGTTATATGTTGAGCTTCATTCTCCAGAAGACAGTTCAGCAATATTCCCCCATGGTCTTTCCAATAAAGATATTGTTCTATGATACAAAATTTCACAGCCTTCAGCTTCACAGACCTAGCTCTAGTTTTGCTTAACCCTACAAGAGGTTGTAAATTCTACAATACAAAAACAATATCAGCATACCAGGGAGATATAGAAAAATCAGGCTTCATCAGTACTTTTGCATCCAACTGATTAGATTGACCAACTAAAAAATTCAGCTGCAAAGAATCACAATAGGAATCTGTCATCATTTTATCCAATCCTTGCCCCTTGATCAATTTTGTGGGATTAATTTCTATGTCATATTCTAGAAGCACTGCAATCCATTTAGCTCTTTTCCCTTCCAGATCTGGCTGCGTAAGTATTATTTTCACCATGTTGCTGGGGACATATGCAATTATATGGGAATGGAGGATGTAAATTATAAAATCCTTTAAGGCCTTAACCAAATCATAAGCTTTTTTTTCCATTATATCATATTTCAATTCTCCATCTCTCAATATCTTACTGAAAAATGCTATACGATGCTCTTCACCCCAATCATTTTTCTGCAACAAAACTGCTGCCTTGGTATGCTCCGAAGCATACGAGAATACTAAAAAATATTTCTTAAAGTCTGGACTGACCAGCATAGGAGCTTCCGAAATGGCCTGTTTTATATCTTTGAAAGATTTCTTGGCTTCCACCATCCATTTGATTTCATGATCTTTCCTTGGCATATAGGTAATGTCCATAAGGATTTCGGCAAAGCTAGGAATGAATCTTCTCAAGAAATTTACCTGACTAATGAAAGACTGTATTTCTTTCTTACTTATCGCCTCCTCCACCTTCAAGATGCCTTTCACCCTATCTGGATCAATCCTAATTCCTTCCTTTGAAATAATATGCCCCAACAACTTTCCTTCTTCTAGAGAAAAATTTGACTATCTCGGATTTAACGAGATGCCATACTTCCTGCACTTAATGAAAACCCTTTCTAAATGCCGGATATGATCTTTGACCAACCGAGAATATACAGTAATATCATCCATGTAAATCACCACAAACTTATCCCTTTCATATGCAAAGGCAATATCCATGGCACATTGGAAAGTGGCTCCAGCATTCATTAACTCGAACAGCATCTTTGCATACATGAAGGTGCCCCAAGGTGTGGTGAAAGTAGTTTTCTCCTGGTCTTCAGGAAACACCTTCACCTGATTGTAACCAGAGAAACCATCCATAGTAGATATTCTTTCTAAGCCCACCATCCTCTATAGGATCTAGTCCATCTTTGGCAACGGGTAATTGTCCTTCAAAGAAACTCTATTCAAGTTTCTAAAATCCACACATAGTCTTATCTCCCCATTCTTCTTCCTGACAGGGACCAAATTAGCTACCCATTTTGAAAACCTCAAAGTCACAATTATTTTTGCATCAAACAACTTTTTTATCTCCTTTCCAATGATAGGTCCTAGCTTCATATTGATCCTCCTGAGCTTCTATGTAATACCCCAAATACTGATATTTTCTATTTCTATGCAAATTTACTTGTTATCTCCTAAAATAAATTTATTTTCATTAAGTTCACTCAGACAATTTATTTTTTGATAGGATGAAGATTTCAAGTCATATTATGAAAGATACTGGGGTGACTAACAAATTTGGGATATCTAATGTTCTGTTATTTAATAAATTTGAAAGTTTTAGCTTTTGGTGGCTTAGGCGAGATTTTTAACAACTCATTAGCCACCGAAAAGCCTAGCTTTCGGAAGCTAATAGTTTAACGCAGGAACATGTTATCCACCGAAAGCCTGCTAATCATGTTCTTTATAAATTTTTGGGAAAAGGACTTTCGATAGCTTAGACAAGCTTTCCAACAGCTCATTAGCCACTGAAAAGCCTTGGTTTCAGCAGCTTAGCGAGTGTTTCCAGGAATGAATTAACCATTGAAAGCAAATGAAATACATTTTTGGAAAGAGAAACTTTCGATGGCTTAGGTGAACAGACCAATGGTTCATTAGCCACCAAAATCCCAGCTTTTGGCAACTAGCAAACTAAACCGTAAAGTCTCTTAACCACCGAAAAGGACGAAAAGTGAAAACGGTTGTGTTCCCATCAAAATCAAATTCATCGGCATGAGGCGTGTCATAATTTAGCATGATTAACCACCTAAAAGGTCAAGGAACTGTATTAAAGCATGATTTGATGGCTAAGAAGACATTATTAATCTCAAAAGACTGATGAAAATCTAAACCCTAGCTTGCCCTCCACTTGTTCCACAACTGCAGTTAAACCTCCACGAAGCATCAAAGTTCCTGTTAAAATGATTGCTCTACTGGCTATCTCATGGTTATCACCAAAATCCATCATCATCTTTGCTCAAGTACCAATTGTTTGATTAACCCCTCCAATTCAGCACCATATCCTTAGTACACTCCACATTTATCTGCATGCATTCTCATTGAGCCTAGCCCTCTCCGGATCCAGGATTGTAGTATCCTTCCCTAGGGTTTGAATTTTAATTTTGCAGGCAGAGGGAGGAGGACCCACTCAAAAAACTCAAAACATAGGTTTCCATGGCTAAGCATATTTTCAAAACGGTCTCTAAGCCACCGAAAGTAGACTTTCAACAACTAAGACCGAAATTTCAGGGTGCTCTAAGCCACTGAAAGTGGCGTTTTACAGTGAACAGTAATTTTTTTTTAAATAATTATTCTGAGCAACTAGAGAATCCTTTTGCAAAACTCTTCAATTTTTTTGTTACTAACAGGTCATAGAACAATAACCTCTCTCAGTTTTCCTATAGGTGTTACAAATTGGGAGAATTGAATCCATCTCTGACACCTAATTTTCGGATCTCAGAATTTCCTATTTGACACATGTTTTTGAAATACGAATCCCAGGCAAATTAAAATGAATGCCAAAAAACTGAGAGAGGGTTTTTCTCAAAACAAGACAATCTACAAAAACCTCTTTCATTTTATACCCAGATGTCACAAATTTTAAGGAACAAATCCATATCTGAGCCCCCGTTTTCAGCAGTTTTGCCAAACTTTTAAGGCAAAAGTTGACCTAACAGAGCAATTGACAGCAGAGATTGAAGAACTCCCATCACCTACACCAAAAGAGAAAGATGAACCAAAAGAGAAGGCTTCCTATAGAAATCCCAAGACACAAAGGATAAATCAGTTGCTGAGGCAAGTGTATGAAATGGAAATTTTAGAAAGGGAGATAAAGAAAAACAATGCTACATTGACCAGGAGGAATAAGCTACTGCACAATTCTTACCAAGAGATGAGAGAAAGGTATATCTTTCTAAAAACACTGAACAAAAGATACTTGAAGGACAACATAAGGATGTATAGAATTAGTAGGCTTCAGAGACTGCAGATGAAGGAGGCCAAGCCAAACCCTAGCACTCACCTCACATTGGAAACCCTAGCTAAAGCTGCAGTAAGCCTTCAGCCACTAGAATCAAGCCAGGCTGCTGTTAACCTTCCTAACATAGAGCCTACTAAATAAGAAAGATAAGCAGAAAAACTTGAAAGAACAATTTTGGAGGTGGCTTAAGAATTTTCAAAGAACAGGGCTTTCGGTGGCTTAGGTGGACGCTGAGGCAGTTCATTAGCCACCAAAAGCACCACTTTCGGCAGCTAATAGTTTTGATATTTTGGCCTCTTAACCATTGAAATCAGAAAGAGGCATAGGATCGAATTTTGACATGAAGGACCAGTTTTGGGCGAACATGAATAGCTCAGGGACGAAGTATAAAGATGAAGGACGCTGAAGAAAACATCAGGGAAGGTATGCTTCAGTTTTACTGTGACATAAAGGAAAAAAAGGTCACCAACACTTAACTGTCTAAGTAAAACAGTGACTTAACCAGCAGAGGACCAGTGGCAATTATTTCCAATACTTACCTTAGTTATCATAAGGTTCAAACAGTGAACGAGTTCTACAGTTAGTTAGACTAGTACTTAAATTAGGGTTTCTGGCCTAATTTTGCAAAAAACATTAATTTTATCTATTTTTAGTAAAACAGATCCAATTTTTCATGATTTGAATATTTTTGTAAAGGCTATAAAGCCTAAGAATTATTTTGAATAAAGGGTTCAACTTCGGGGACCTATAGACCATTACTACTATCAAGCTTCTCATATTGCTCATGACCTAATATAAGCTCTTTTGCTATCATATGTTCAGCTTCCATTTCTTGTATGTTCTGTGCTTATGCTTGAATGTGTTATTCAGGTTTATTCATGTTAATTGATGTCTGATAGCTGTCATCCTATCTGCATATTGATGATTTGAATTATAAGTACTTTTCTTTCTATGATTAGCCATTTATATATATATGTTTTATGTATGAATCTACCAACATGATAAGTTCTCCATCTCTGCACCATATTATCAAACCTCTGAATAGTGATAGTTAGAAGCCTTATCCCTAATTGAGTTTCATGCATGTCTTGAGAGTGTGAGGTCCTGTAGGTCACTTGACTTGATCCACTTAGAAAACCATAAAAATATTTAATTTACCAGGCATCCTCGAGCTGCAACCTAGAGGAGTTTCCTAGAGTGATAACATTACTGAAATAGTCAGGCATGCAAACTGCCATGCAAAATTTCCCTATTTTATAGCTGAAATTAGGGTTAGGGTTTGCAGGATAGAATGAACACTTACCACTTATAAGCCGGCTGAATATGCTCCAGAGAGAATACGCATATAAGATGAGCTAAGCTGATGAAGAAATAACAGAGTTTTCTGCTGCAATACCCCGGTTGGCTGAATCAAACAAGTGTCACGTTTTTGTTGAAGGGATGGTCAGTTTTAGCTGGAAATAAGTCGAAAGGAAGGTGTGCCCGTGCTGGAGAGGATGCCCGAAGCATGCAAGAGTTTTGACCCTCCATATGCCCTAGCGAATTGGTCTACCAAACTGCTGCTCATGCCCACACAACCCTGTAAACTACTGCTAGCTACCCCAGATGGACAATCTGATGGCTGATAATCACCCAATGTAGTAGAGTGATCCTATCGGTGAGGATGCAGGTTGCATGCAGAAGAAATATGATGATCCAGAGTCTTGGTGAATAACTGGGGTTTCCCAGCTAAATACCCCCAGTTGTATGGATGAACCTACAAATAACCTTCGGACATATACTGGAACACTGGATAATGATGAATGCAATAGACATGGTGACAAACCTAGATGGTTTATCCTGAAGGAGACTAGAGCAGATATCTCAATGCCGAAATCTTGTTAGCTGAAGACGTCGTCTCCAACCCTAACTGTTGTGGCCGCATGCTGTGTTGCTACTCAAGAGCTCCAAAATCAATAATCATCAAAAGTAAAGTCTCCATCCACTTTATCTTTCGTTTATAACTTTCAACTGCGAAAACCCTAACTTTTGACCTAACTAGGTCACTTTAACTTCTAATTTGTAGTTGACTTGCATGCATGCGCATGGAGACTTAATTGGGTGCATGCATCATTAAATAATACTTAGATGTCATGCATGTCGATGGCCTTTGGCTCCGGTGGCCCTCTTTGACCCAATAGTGATATAATATTGATGCCCTAGATTTTCTATAGATGGCATCAGTCTTTAGTTGATTCCCTAACTGTCAATAACTGCTCAAACCCACAGGAATCACATAGGTTAGTGGTTTGGTCCTCAATGCCTAAGAAAAAGAGGACATTACATTTTGCCTAAATGGTTTTTCTCTAGGCTTGATTGGGATAGTATGTTGTATGATGGAAGTGTCATACTCTTTGAGGTCATCATAACTCCACGCAAACACATCTGTGTATTTCTTCATCGGGTTCACATACCCTTTCTTTTCTTTAGCGGGTAATTTCTTGGACAACTTTATAATTTTCAGGTTTTCTTCAATGCCAATAATTTTATCTTCTATAGTGTCTTCAGTAGGTTCGACCTTCGGATCTCTAGCGACGTCATTTTGGTCAAAAAGAGACTCTAAGGGGATCAAACCTCTAGGGATATGATTACTTTTTAACTCGACGATGTCCTTACCTCCCAAAGAGTCTTTCAATTTCCCTACTTCGACAGTCTCCTCCTCCTTCCCATCAGCATCTAGGAAAATCTTGGAGTCAGCATCATCTTCATCTATGCGGGTATTCACAAACTCACCAGACAGCTCCAGAAACCTTTTGATTTGCATATCATCTTTGAAAACCTGCCAATATTTGGTGTTGTCCGGTATGGAGGGCCTATTCACAATGTCTACTTTGTATTTTCTCTTACCCGCAGTAGGAGTCTCAAATTTCCCGGCTGCAGTTGCTAGAGAGTCTGCCACTGTATTTTCATACCTAGGAATCACTTGGACCTTGTGTTCGGTGAAATAATTAGCGAACATGTCCCATACCTCATTCGAGTAGGCCCTCATTCTTGGATGCCTAGTCTGGTAGCTGTCATTCACCTGATTCACTCCAAGTTCCGAGTCTCCAAAGATTTGGACCCTTTTGGCTCCCAAATCCTTTAACGCATGTAGACCCAGAAACAAAGCCTCATACTCTGCTACATTATTAGTGCATTCAAAAACCAACTTGTAAGAATAAGCTTCTAGTATCTCTAATGGGGGAGATTATGTACACAACTGCACCAGCACCTACTTTAGCCACTGAGCCATCGAAATACATCTTCCATAGTCCTTCGTATTTCTGCTTCCTTTCCCTTCTTTTTGTATTTATGTGTGTCCTTTGCTTATCTAGGATCTTTGTCCTCTTTGTATCTTATTTAATTGCTGCAATTTTACTTTGATGTACTTGTAGACAAGTGGAATATATTCACTTATGTCCCTGAGTGTTGCCATGCATAATTCATATGATGTCTTGGGGTGGACTTCCTTATATTTTTCATAGGTTTTCTATTAATTTGATGTCACTGCCTTCTCTTGGATTACTAAATACACCTTCACCATTTTTGGCATGGGAAACTTAGGGACTTCTCCTCGACATGTCAAAATTGATGTCTTCCATTCTCCAATTATTTCCCTTGCTTGCCAGTTTATAGTCTTCCTAATCATATACTACATAGGACTAAAATTATTTCAATGCCATATTCATTCTTGTTTTTAATTTGTGGACAATCTCTAGTTACTAAATTTTCACATATCTTAGATATCATGGTATAATGTACACATGTCCACTGAGTTATTAAACTTTATTACTTATTCCTTGAGCCTCTTTAAGTTTTATTCTCTTGTCGTTCTGCATTTTTCATTTGCTCAAATAGTATGTCCATCTCAATTTTGTCTTATATTTTAATCAAAATCAACATTTCTTCCCTCACTCTAAGTGTGTTAGCTACCATTGTTGTTGATTCATTTATCATCTTCTCAAATCTTTTATGTTTTTTGTTTTCACACAAACCCCTTGTTGTGATTGTTTGGCTCATATTTGCTTATGATCACATTAGGTTCTTCCATTTTAAACTTATGTTTTCCCCTTTCATCCCATGGTGATGCATTAAATCCTATGTTCATATCTACATGTGTTTGAATCATCTACATGTCTTATAATTGCATATAGTGTCCTCCAATGTCTTATTTCTCTATAATGGTCATTTCAATAAGTTTTAGGTTTGTCTATATGGAACAAATAAATTCATGCTACAACACATGGCATGAGGGTGGGGGTGGGTGATCGTCCTACCACATACACCACTAATAAGGAGACAAAAAGAGTGGAGTAACCACTTGGTTTTAGGGAAAATTTGAGAAAACCTAGGGTGAGGAATAAAGTATTAAAGAGAAGTGGGGAGACATTAGGTTTATTAGGGTTTTAGATCTTGATTATGTTAACTTTTGGTTATAGATTATTAAATTATGTCACTTAAGTTTGAGATTGGGTTTTATTAACAAATTAGAAAAGGGAAGTAAATTAACAGTATGGGGTTAATTTATCAAATATTCCTTTAAGAAGCTAGAAATGCCAATGTTGGAAAAGGCAAAGAGAGTATGGAAGAAACTCATGTAAAATTTATTGTTGTAGGTGTTGAAGCTACTTGGATTAAAGAAGAGAGTGTTAGGAAATTAAACACATATTAAGCAAGCACACACCTAATGAAGAAGTAAATTTACCATGGAAACCCAAACCTATAAAACTAGAAACAATAGATCTATTACCCCTGACCACTCCAGCCAAGGCATGGCCAATACATCTAACACTGACCACACTTAAACCTTTAATGGTGAACCCATCTTTGAATCTTTAACCAAGTCAATATAAACCTATTTTTTCCATTTAAATTTGACTTAGGGTAATTACCAATCCCCCTCAAGGTTTTGACCAGATATTTGGGAATACAACATGCCCACCCTTTAGTTTACCTAAATCTGCATTTATATTTTTCATAGCTAACCAAGGGTACGAATTCCCAAACATGTATTATATTTGTATGCCCATTTACATTGTGGTTAAATAAAACTCCATAAAAATTCTTTCAAACTAGATTATTTACCATTTATTAGGAAATTAAAACACATAATAACCAAACACACACATAATGAGGAAGAATATTTACCTTAGAAACTGAAACCAGGAAAAGCGACAATAATATATTTATTACCCTTGACCACTCTGTCCAATGAATGGTCAGTCTAGCCATCATTATCCAGTCATAAACACCTTACAATAGAGTTACACAAGCCCTTATGTAGGCTCCATCACATGTAATACCATGGGTTACCCAAAAAAACATGGCTTCTAAACCACCAACCATAAACCCATTTGACAATATCAAGGTTATCTCACTCACTCTATAACTGAGTCCACCGAGTCAAGATTAACCTAACATCCCCCCCTTTAAACCTTACTTGGGATGATCCCAAACCCCTGCCCCTGCACCCCCACAAAGTTTTTAACTTGGTATCTGGGAATACAACATTCCCCCCACCCCTCTTCAGTCTAATTAAATCTATGCCTATATTTTTCATAGGTGACCCAATAAACTAGAGGTTCCCATGCATAAACATGTCATATAGCCATATGCCCACTTACATTGTGGTTAAGTCAAGCTCCATAAAAAAATCTAGTGAAGTGAATCGATCACTTTTTCATTCACATATTCCATGTACTTCTTTCGCTAATGCTTCACATCATTCCTCATAATGCATTTCCATGTATTATTAACCATTCTCATCTCAATTCATACTAGGTATATTACATTCTCTTCATAGAGGACAATGCCTCCTTACAGCCAACAAAAGTCACTCCTTTAAACTCATTTAAATGATTAGTAGTAGACCCACCTTCTGACATCTTCATAATAAATAAATGCTTCATAAGGAATGCCTTGTTGGAGGTTGAAGGTTTTTCATATAGTTTATTCAATGTCTTTGACATATCCTTCATCATCTTTTCTTTTAAATGTTGAATCCACCATCATTTCTAGGGATGACTGTATTTTTTCTCACGCATTTTTATCAATAACCTTCCATTCCTCATCCTTCATAGTCATTAATTTCTTTTCTTTTCCACCCAGTTGTAGGACAACATCCTTTTAATGCAGATGGTCCTCCATTTGCATCTTCCATAGCTGGTAGTTTTGGCCATTAAACTTCTCGAGTGTAAACTTTCCTTCTTCTACCATTACTCAAACTTGAACCAAGAAACCCTCCTTTCATGTGAGTTTATCAACCAAATAGACCTTCATCTCTAATACCATTTGTTAGGAAATTAAAACACATAATAAGTAAGCCCACTCATAATGAAGAAGAATATTTACATTGGAAACCCAAACCAGGAAAGCCAACAACAATAGATATATTACCCTTGACCACTCTGACGAAGGCATTGCCAATCTAGCCATCATCTACCACTCACAGAAAATTACAGTGGAGTTACTCAAGACCTTAAGCAGGCTCCACCATATGTAATACCATGGGTACCCAAAAAAACATGGGCTCGTAACCCACCAACCATAAACTCATTTGACCGTATCAAGGTCATCGTAATTACTCTATAACCAAGTCAACTGAGTCAAGATTATCCTAACAAAGAGTTGTAATAGATATCCAAGATAAATCCACATATCAAACCATCTTACACACGTAGTTCAACTTTCATATAAAACAAGAAATGTACTCGATCTCCAATACAAATACACACGTGTGCACGCATGCATGCATGCAAATAACACTAGTCCTGCTATTATAAATGGTAAATTAATGAAAGTGACGAGCAAAGAAACCCAAATTCCCTCAACACAGTTTGTACCTCTTTATCCCTAGCTAGGATATAACATCCCTTGAGTTTGTATGGTTTAATTATCCAATGTATGAATGGAACTATGCCAATGAGGATGCGTTGGGATGAATCAACAATCCAAATAAATAACATGAGGTCCCTATATAGGTTCTATGGGTGATAGGTACAAGTATCCTAAGAGCTTGGTAAAGGTGGAAAATAGCTCAAAGCAAGACATGTTAGAAATACAAGTGTATACCTACAAGTTAGGGTTGAGAGGATCTATAAAGAGGAATATAAAGGTATAAATAGGAAAGGGAATGAACTCAAGGCATAGTTCTTCATTAGATTATTTGTTGGAGTTCCCAAGTCATATAGTGTGATTCAAATCCATATCGTGGGTTCTATAAGACTATGTCATGGGATTTTAGGCCTAAAATGCCCTTGTTTTGGTAGCTATGAAACAACCGTGTGGTACACTATTTTGAAATCCATATTATGCTCTCCATAGTGATATTAAGAATGGTAAAGGGGATTTGAATCACTTTGACCCATAAATATAAACCTAAAATGAATTCAGGTGGTTGTGGACTCATAATGGATCATTATAGGTAACAATGCTCCTTAAACTAAACCCATAAAGCTAGTAAATACCACAAACTGAACCCATAAAACTAGTAAATAACCCAAACAAGTGCCCTAAGAATCAAGAGGTTCTATATTGGTGACTAAGGACCAAAAAACAAGAGAGGGAAGGCAACTAAAGACCCTAGCAACGTGTTAGATATCCATAAGAGGTCATGCATCTAGGCTAAGTTAGTGAGACTCAAGGAAGGTGATCCATCATAAAAGGGTGTGTAGAGAAGTATCATGCCATCATTAATGGGTGAGTAAATAATGAATGTGACATAAGAGTAAACCATACATCACAACCTCCAAGTGGGTAGGCATATGTGAGTACTAATGTGTCTAATTCTCACACTGCATGTTCCCCATTAGTAGGGAAATTATGTAGGATATGGAATAATAACAAGTTGCAAGGAATGAGAGAAGCAAACAAAGTGAAATAATATAGAGTGAAAATAAGAGCAACACCAATAGCAAAGTGATGATGCTTGGCGGTTTGATTACTAGTGTGTGTAGTATCAGATAACAACTATACAAGACACAAGGGTAGTCTCCATAGTTTGACTTCACTAAAGAACTAGTCTTGTGCATGGAGACCCCATGCCTTCATAATTAATGTGAAGAGAAAAGTTGCAACACACTTATGCAAGAAATATGATATCAAAGATATGCAAGGAAAATAAGAAAGAAATAATGAGAGACATTATATACATGATAAACAAAAATATGAGGGGTAAGGGAAATATTAAGCTTAACTACCATGTAAGTAAATGACTGCAGTTAAGTTGTGAAATGTAAATGTTGAGATTAGAGAGTGAGTAATAAATTTTAACCATCATGCAACAATATAATAGATAAAATTTGTAAGGAAGAGTTGCATCGTGAATGAACCCAACTATCATGAAAGAGAAACAATAACTAGATTGTGAAACGAAATGGAGGAGAAACAACAATTACAGACAATATACATATATTTACTTGAGGGTGGGCATTGAGACTGTAGGAACATTCTTGAACAAGTTAGGTACTTACTAAAAAAATTCAATAGCTTTCCTAGAGTAGTGAAAGGGATATTGACAACAACTCCTAGTGAAATATAAGAAGTGGGTGAAGAGGAAGAAGCAAGAGGAGAGAGGTGAAGATGTTAAAAGGCACCATTGAAGGTGACAACAATGGTCAAGTGACATCAATGAAGGTAAAATATAATGACACTAGAAAAGCGCCATCGGTGGTGAGGTGGCATCAACAAAGACATAAAGCATAAATGATGGAGAGACATTATTGAAGGTGTGTTGTTATAAAAAACATGGGACACAAGAGGCAACATGAAGAAGGTTCTAGGGCCGTAGAAAGGACTCTATCACCACAGGATACAACACACAACCAACTACAAATGACATCTCATGAGAGAGAACAAGAATTTGGTGGTTAGCTCTAACTAGGGAGAAGTCATATTGAATAGGGTTGTACTCAAGCTAACGACCTAGGAAGAATGAAGTCATAATGGTGTAACCATGGGAGGAACCAAAGGGAGAATAAGGTGAAAAGACAAAACTAGGTGAGAGGAGGATAGTTTGTCTTGAGAGTGTCAGGGAAATTGGAGAAAAAGAAAGAAAGGAGGTCAAATGTCCAAAAAAGAGAAATATAGCAACTAAGGAGTAGGCTAAAGGATCCCCAATGATGCAAGAAGCATAACCTCCTTAAGGAAGGAAGGGAAGAGGAGAGGAGTGGAAACTATTCCAATAAAGGAAGAATGATCAAGAAGGATTGGAGGTACCAAAGGAGAGAGATGATCAAAAGAGAGAAAGCAAAGGAACCATTGATTTCGAGGAATACCAACGACATAAAGCTCAAGTTGTCCCCACAAATGTCTCATGTGAGATTAGGCTTCATTCAACTTGATAAAACATACTAAAACATGGTAACCCTATTCAACTAGTATGATTTATTCCATCTAAGAAAGTATATGAAAAGAAGGAGACTTCCCCCTATTGTTTGGAGGACCGGGATAAGAGGAAAATAAAGGATCAAGGGAGAGCATGATAATCCAAATAGAGGTAAGGGGGTAATTACCTTGAGCAAATAAGGGCAAGAAAATAGGAAGGAGATGGATATTAACTCATCCCCATATCTAAGTTAGGGGGGTGATTACATCGAGGGGTATATATTTGACCAAGGAAATGAGTTGATATATCTCTTATAAGGGATGTTGTGGTATCATTCGTATTTAGAGTATGATAATGCTTGGTCCAATGGGTTCTTTAAATGTGATAAAATCACCAGTTCCAAGACTTATATTGAGAGGAAAAGGGGCCAACAACCTCAAGAAAAGGAAACCATTGATATATTCTAAGTGGACTTCTCATGGTACAACACTTGAGTGTATATTGAATACTACACCGATGAGACTCATGCCAATTTCAAGGTTCAAGTCTAGAGAGGGGATACTTGATAGTAGAGAAGGGAGACCACATGGTGACATGGTAACACATATACCATGGGAACTAGACAATGTGGATGAGACATGGGAAATTTGTGATTCATCGTCAACAAGATGACAAAGTCCTCATCTCAAGAAAGGGAAAGGATGTAACTAAAGTCAACACATAAACAAGGGGTTATGGACAACTTTTGAACACAAAAGAAGGAAGGAGGGTGTTATATATGATTTTACCACACTTGGTAGATCACACCTTTATGGCCTTCCATGTTCCTCTGTAGATTATTTAGATCCCCCTTGCTCAAATCATACTTTGATGATCCAAGAAAACCTCTAAAAAACACTTGTTTATTGCTATACGTAACTTTTAAGCTAATACCTGCATGTACACACAAGTTTCTCCACTGTAGCCCCTGTACATCGGGAAATGTGCATAAAAACAAAAAAAATTGGAGTTTTCCTCAATAAGTCCCAAATAAATTGACTATTGGCCTTCCATATGCCTGGAAACACTATGACTCAACCCTCCATTATCTATGGGAGGGTATATATTGAACCTCTTAGATGCATTCAAGGAGGAGAAGATTAGAGAGTAAGGAAACTATAGTTTATTGTTGCCTCATTTGCTTATGCTTGAGTATGCATCCCTTTGTCCTTTTGAGCACACATTCATGCTCTTCCCAAGATTTCCATTGCTTTGTAAGCTTTCCATTGAGATGGAGGATTGAAGTGGTGGAGGCCAAGGTGGAGGACTCAGTTTCTCCATTTCGACAAGGTGCCGACAGAGTTTGTCACTATTATCTATTTTTATTATTAATAGAAATATCCATTTCTTGTCCATTACATGTGTATGACTATGAATATTGTATCCATGGATGTAATTATATTTGCTTATACATGTTGGATTTATATATTCTAGAGTAGGCCTAACACTTTTATATATATCATGCTTGTCTTGTTTGTTGTTGCTGAGAGTGAATTGTAGCTACAAGCGTGTTGGAAAAGCTCAACAGGGATCTACTACAACCGTCTAGAATAAGGTACATTCTATATCCCTTGGTGTTAGCAGCATTTGTTTCTCTTGCATATTGAAGTGGATTGATTTCTGGTGTCATTCAGTCTGTTGTGGTCTACCACAAGCCATAGGAGGTTTCTCTCCGTAACAGAATCGGTGACTCCTCTAAGGAAGTTCCTTGTTTTTCTTTGCATTTTGGGTGTACTTTTTCACTTGGCTTGCTCTTCTTTTCTCCCTGTTTCTATGTCACATTTAATAGTATGTTCATCCATTGACACTCCCTTAGATTGGTTTGACCTTGGACTGCTTTTTACCACTTTCTTCTCTTTATACGTGGGTTAGAGTATGTACATTCGTGTACATACACGGGTTGTCCTCTATCTAGTTGCATACATATGCCACTGTTCTTTGAACAGTCATGTACTTCCTCCATTTTGGTTGAGTTTTTTATGTGAGAATTTGTTGGGTGGGTTGTGAGTGTGGCTGGGTATTCCTGGGTACTAATGTTGTCTATTGAATGCTTCTTTTGTGACCAGAAACCCCTTTTATTAATTGATTTTTCGTTGAAAGTAGTTCTAGTCATTTATCTCCTTTTTTGTTTTGTCATTAGTGCATTAGTATTTTGGTCGTGGTGTCTTACTTGGCTTGTGTTTTCTACTTGCTGCAAAGACTGAGAACTTTAGTGAGTTTTATTGCATTTTCATTCTTTTATAT
>LPNX010023943.1:48507-110902 GCA_001517045.1 Pseudotsuga menziesii | reverse complement strand
TATAGTTGCATTCTTACTTGCATTTCACATATGGATTTAAGGAGGTACTTGCATTGGATTGCTTGGATGAGAGTTGTGTTTAGGATTTCATATAGGAAGGGTTGCATTGGCATTTGGAAATGAATGAATTTTTGTGCATTTCATGTAGTGGCATACCCCTTTCTTCATACTTAAAGACAACTTGCACTTGGCATTGTTTGTTAGGTGTGCATTTTTTACTTCATTGTTGAATCATAACATCACTGGTTGCACGGTCATTTCCTTTGAGTAATCACAACCTTAAAATGAATTCTTAATTTAAAATGATTTACACATTTTTATTTGATAGGGTGCATCAACAAGCTTAGGTTTTACAGTCTTGGAATAGGTTTTTGTGTGTAAATTTCTGCAAGACTACTAAACAAAACAAGTAGGTGTATGTCCAGGTGAGAGAGTGAAATCCTTGGTATAATTAGTGTTCTCAGGAGGCTCCTCTTACACAGAAGTTAAGAATAAGGCAACATACACGTTTTTGGTGGGGATAGCCCCTTGCCACTCTCTGTGTAGCACCGAAAATATTTCTAGGATCTTATTCGTATCTGGGGGATTTTGAGGTACCTTTGGTGCTTTCGAGCTTTGGGCTTTGTTACCTTTCCCATACAGTAAAACTCACCTTCGAATGTCTGCCTAAGCATTGGTTATATTGGGGTGACCTTAGTTTCCTTACCTAAGTATTGCACTTGGCTTAGATTTTCTTAGAAGTTTTCTCTTTGTGCGCTAGTTGGATTTAGGGATGATGGTTACTTGAGTATATTTATGTTCTCTTGAGTTTGGGTCCTTTTATGTTCGGCATGCCTTATATCACTACTAGTATTCTGTCGCCTGCTCTAGGTCCTAGTGTAGACCTTAGAGTTGGACTAGGGGGCACCACATCCCCTTAACTTGCTCATAGATTCGAGAGTGGTCATATTCAAACCTCTACTCCATTTGTGGGAGGATTTTCACTTCCTTCACCCGGTCTTAAAACCAGGTTTCGTTATCATGGGGGTGGTGGTGGATACATGAATGTTGGGTATCCACCTTATATTCCTTCTTATGTCCCATCGTCGACTACACCATTTCCTGTGAATGTAGTTGTCATGATCAATCCTCCCTTTATCCTATAGTTTGGATTCTTTACTGATTGTTTCGAATTGTTTTGGACTAATATTATTGTCATGTAGAGTCCATTTTTTGTACACTCTCTCTGAGTCTTTGACCCGTTTGTGCCCATGATAGGTATATTTTGAACTGGAATATAAGATAGGATCACTTTTTCTGCTTGCATCATGCATCGTCCTATGGCCATGCCACCTTAACTATAGGTACGAACCCACTTCGTAATGTTACAGAACCGTGCATTAATGCTAGAAGTGACATTATGTAAGTGGTAGAGCCTTCCTATTCATGGGTGCCATAGATAGATCCAGCTTTTTCATTTGGTACCCATGTCGTGAGTCCTCCCTTAGGTCTGGGAGTCCCTTCTAGTCCTGCCATGTCTTTGAGAAAGAACCTCATGTCTCTCTTAAACATTATGTTGGCCATCTCCCACAGTGACTCCCATTTATATCAAGTTTTAATTTCATTTCATGCATTTTTCTTGCCTTATTGAGATTTATGCCAGCTCCTTGCTTCATAGTTTTAAGCCATATAGCCTGAGCTTGTCTCAATGCTAGCCAAAGAGAGCCTTTTATATATCCTTCGCAGCTTGATCATCCCTTACCGAGATGAGACCTTCCCTCGAGTGTCCTTATCATGCACATGCTTCCTCACATTGAGCATAGGTATGTTCCACCACTTGGAAATAGTTTTCTTGCCTGCAACACTCATCTCCTAGTAGATATGTACTATAAGCACTTTTATTCTTTCTCAAGCTTTCTAATCTAAAACAAGTCCAAAAAAATTAAAATACATAAAAATCTAGATGGGAAATGATATTACTTTTTGGAAGCTATCAAGTTGTGTTTCCTTTGAACATAGCACTATATATCACATCCATTAGTTGGGTTATTAGTATGACTTTAGAAGTTGTACTCATTATTTTGAGTTTTCTCCACTTATCGATTATGCTTACAGTCCCTATGGAGCCTCTATCGATGCCTCATGTGCTGCAAAGTTGTCCCAGTTTGCATGTCGAGTCTATGCTTCCTATTCAGTCACCATCTGTCATATGCTCTTGTTCGAAGGAAGTTTTAGCCTGAGTCATTCATTCCTCAGTTATCTTGTATTTTCATGTCAATCATTCCTGATATAGTTACTAGTCTGTCCACATCCTATTCGTCCGAGTTATTCCAAATTATTGAGCGTTGCTGAGTATCTCATGTTGGTTGATGGGGGATGCCTTAATTAGCTTCTTCCAATAGATTATGTTCCATCGACTTCGGATCATTTATTCTGGAATAGGAATCTAGAGTTCATTGAGTTCCTTGAGACCTACAGTCATTAGTGGTAGGTTCTCTCTCCATCGACAATTTTGGGAATACATCAATGTCCCCTTATCGATGGATTCTTTCAAGTGTTCAACCTCAACACATCTATTCACCATTGTTAGATTGCACTTTGTACCTTGATTCCCATTAATATTATCGGTGGGATATCTCGTGTCAGTTAACGGTATACATCAATGATCGGTAATCAGACAATGGTCCATCATGTTTGACCTCGACACCTTTATTCACATGATGGGGCATGTACCCGTAGTGAATTGCATAGAAGACCTATGAGCTCGGTGGCATTCCACATATGCTACCTCCTTGATCATGCTAGTATTCATGAGATGTCAGCTCTCATGACCAGATTCCAGTGTATTATCAGATATCTTCATCCATTATGGATATCTTGTTCACTATATATTGTATGTGGCGATGACCACATGTGACATATGCCTATTATGCCTATTCATGGCCATTGTACTCTTATGTATTTAGGACTACTAAATGTATATTTGCAGTCACATGCTGAGATTTATCATTGTATTGTACTGATGAGTAACTGTTTTTTCCACGTCAGTCTTCATTACTCAACTTACGGGATGGATACAATGTATTTCGGCCATCAAGTTACCCCTATTACCTCACACATTAGGGGAAATATGTTATAGGTGATTGTACCACACTTGGTAGATCACACCTTTATGTCCTTACATGTCCCTCTACAGACTCTTTGGACCCCCTTGCTCAAATGATACTTTGATTATCCAAGAAAACCTCTAAAAACCTCTAAAAACACATGTTTGATTAGCAAGGAAACTATAGCTCATTGTTTCCTCATTTGCTTATGCTTGAGCCTGCATCCCTTTGTCCTTTTGAGCACACATTGCTGCTCTTCCCAAGCTTGTCATTGCTTTGTAAGATTGCCATTGAGATGGAGGATTGAAGTGGTGGACGCCTAAGTGGAGGAATCGATTTCTCCATTTCGACGAGGTGCCAACAGAGTTTGTCACTATTATCTATGTTTATTATTAATAGAAGTATCCATTTCTCTTCCATTACATGTGTATGACTATAAATATTTTATCCATGGATGTAGTTATTATTGCTTATACATGTTGGATTTATATATGCTAGAGTAGGCCTAACACGTTTATATATATCATGCTTGTCTTATTTTTTGTTGTTGAGAGTGAATTGTAGGTACAAGCGTGTTGGAAAAGCTCAACGGGGATCTACTACAACCGTATGAAATAAGGTATGTCCCATATCCCTTAGTGTTATCGGCATTTGTTTCTCTTACATATTGAATTGGATTGATTTCTGGCGTCATTTAGTATGTTGTGGTCTACCCTAATCCATATGAAGTTTCTATCTATAACAAAGGGAGAGAGGGACCAAAGAATGATCTAGGGTGGAAAAATACTTCTAAACATGAAATAAGGAATGAGTGATATTGCAGCCTAAGGAGGGTGATGAAATGAGGCAAAAACACAAAGAGGGAACTTGGGTTGTGAAGTTAAGGAAAGAGACATAACATGGTAAATCAAATATCTTAAGGCTAGGACACCTAAGGAAAGAGATTCCAATATATTCGGGGAGTTCCAACACCTAGAGGAGCAAGGAAAAGGGATAAAAATATGAGTGGCGAAAGAGGAATCCATAATACAAGGAGAAAATGAGAAAAAAAAAGAGAGGAGAGAGGAGGATACTTTGCTCAAGAAAGGAAAGTGTTGAAGGGAATTCCCTAATGGAGTCACCAAAATGTAGTGAATGAAAATATTTGTGCTACCACACACAACATGAGGGTGAGGATGGAAGATCGCCTACCACGCATAACACTAAAAAGGAGAAAAACTAAGTGGAGTTGCTGCTAGATTTTAAGGAAAGTTTGAGAAATTATAGGAGCGGGGAAATAAAGGATCAAAGAGAACGGGGGAGACAACATCTTAATTAGGATTGTATATCTTGATTATTTTAATCTATTGCTCTAGATTACTAAGGCACTACACTTGAATTTTTTTATTTTGGTTTTAAATGACAAATTAGAAAAGGGAAGTAAACTAACAATCTAAGATTTATTTACAAAATATTTATTTAAGAGCTAAAACCTTTGATGCTATAAAAGGCAAAACAAAGAATGGAATGAACTCACCTAGAATTTGTTGTTGTAGTTGTTGAAACTACTTGTACCAAATAAGAGAGTTTTGACATGGCTACAAGACTGTTCCATGCCTTGAATAATCCTATAGCCACATGTCAACATTCCTACAAAATAATACTTGTATCTGATGTCCTGTGTGTGTGTGTGTGTGAAAATAAGACTATATGCTATGCCAAAAAAGATAGATAAATAAAAGTGCCAAGTAGAGAGACCCATGCGGTCTCTTGGGCGATGATACTTTCATTTTCCTAGTTGTGATTGAAGTTCCCTTGAGGTTGTTCGATTGTATAATATAAGGAGTGAATGGAACCATTCCAATAAAGATTCTCTGGGATGAATCAATGAGTCTCCAAGGTCAAAACAAATCAATTCATAAGAGGTCCCTATAAAGGTTTTGGAGATGACAGGTGTAAGCAGCGTAAGAGCATGGAAGGAAAGTGAGCTTAGATCAATATGTTTCACAAATTTGAGTGTGTAGGTGTAAGATAGGGTTTCAAAAACAGGTTGTACAAAGAGGAATAAAAAGGTATAAATGAGAAAGGGTTTGATATTAAGTTGTAGGTGTATGTTTGGTTATCCATTGAAGGGATAGAGTCAATGAAAAATTTGTACCATGCAATTTGATTCCATATTATGGTCTATAAGATTGTGCTACGAGATTTTAGGCCCAAAATACCCCTATATCATAATAGGAACATAACATGCATGCATGTGATACCCTCTTTAGGAATCAACAATATTCTCTCCACCATGAGATTATAAAGAGTTAAGGGGTTTTCACTCACTTTGACCCTATAAATAGAAACCCAAAATCAATTTGGGTCATTGTGGACTCATCGTGGAGCATTATGTATAACTATGGACCCAAATAAGATTTTGGACTACAAATTGAATCCATATAAACTTGAAATTCCCCAAATGATTGTCCTGAAGGTTAATAAGAGACATATCGATGATCTTGGGCCAAAGACCATGAGAAGAGAGGTAACCGAAGATTCTACCAAAGTTCTAGGAATCCCTAAGGGGTCATATATCTAGGTTAATGTAGGGAGATGAAGGAAGATTATCTATGACAAAAGGATGTCTAGATCTAGAGAAGTATCATACCATCATTAGGTGAGTCACATATGAATGTCGTATAAGAGTAATCCATACAACATAACCTCTAGGTAGGTAGGCATATGTGAATACTAATGTGCAAAATTCATACACTACATTATCAATCCTATTTCCCATAATGTCTATGCTTAACTCACTTTAGCAATGATTGTATTGGTTGGTGGTTTGGTTAGCCAATCCTAGGCTTGATTCAAGATGCACTGATGCCCCTTACATTGATTTCAAGTTTCTTAACTTTACTTTCACCAAATGTATTAACTTACCAACGGTGATTATGATAACCATGTCCCCACTAACCCTGTTATCCCCTTAGAAATACTCTGTCTCTTAGAGCCATTATTTTTATTATTTTTGGTTCAGTAACACTACTCCCTTTATCTATGTTTATCTTAAAACATGGATTCATCTGTATTCATTAGAGTCCTTGTATTGGTTTTTTGGTTCCAACAAATCTACTTTATCAAATTGCAAGATGTTGTCCTTGGCATGCCCCTCAAGATTCAGTTTTGGTGACTACAAACTATTCTATTGCCACAAAACATAGTATATTTCTCCATAGTTGCACCCCAAATTTTTAAAGATCAATGACTAACCAGTACATTAGTGTCCATGAGTGTGTTTGGGATGTTCCCCAAAATATTAGACACTAAATATCCAACTTCATGGCTTGTGCCTTAATAACACATTAAATGTAGTAAAGGTGATCCATAATGGACCATCATATAATTTGTCATATATTTGGTATTGTATGGGTGGAAAAAATAGAGTTATTGGCTTGTAGGGTCCATTTTATGGGTACGTACCACTTTAGTGATTTGCACCCAGAACCTTCCAAAGCTCGCTTGAAGCCATAAATGATGCAAAAGACACCTTAGTCAGAGTTCATATAAAAAATATGTGCCTCCCAGAGTTGACTATTATGTTGAACACCATAGTAATTAGTGTATGCCACATTAGCTTCCATTATTCATAAATGTGGAGATATCTAGATGTGGAAATTCAAGAATATTCTAGAGGGTCCAAACCCTAACACTAATTGGGGGTTGAGGGAAGAAAAAACACTAACCCCAACCCTAGATGGATATAATTCTATGTTAAATACCATGTCATTAGGAAAGGAAGGGGTTCCATTCTCATTGTATTATTTATTGTTCCATAATTGAGTAGGGCATATCTAGGGGTGGGATATTGAAGCATAACAGAGTAAGTAGAAAATCATCTAGTAGTTGTTCAAGCCAGACTATCCATGACAACTCCATAATGAACACACCTTTTTTTTACTTGCATTTCATAACTAAGAAGAAAAGAGCAAGATAATAGGCATCACCTTTTAGTCGAGTTTTCTTGAATTGGTGTTTTCTAGGGTACTTCCCATGTTCATTGTGTGGATGGTGTGTTATTTGCTTGCTCCTTTCATTTCAATTTCAATTTCAATTTATTCCAACATTCAACCGGTAATATTATATGTGCATTCTAAAGTAAAACACTCCATAATAAGAGATTGTAGAATGTTAGAAGATCTGTTGTGATGAACTATTCTAGTGGAATATATGTGGCTATTTACATATCACAAAGAAAGTACATAACAAGAAATACATTGTAACAGAATTTATGAATGACATACAACATAAGGAAATAGTAACTTAGAAAAATATTCATGTCTTGTATTGTTTATTATTATGTCCAACCATAAAAATAACAACAATAATAAAATTGCTCACAACATAAACATACCGATATATAGTGGGCAACCTAAGTACTACGAGAAAAAAAACTCTCAAACAATACGGTTTCATTGTCCACAATTATAGTATAATAGGATACACCCCTTTCCCATGTCCTAGTGATCTCCTTAATGCAACATAAGTGTGACTCAATAGTGAAAACAACCACCACTTTACAAGTACATATAGTGTTCTTATATATAATTGTACAAACCTTAATTGCTAACTATTCTTATCCAAAGCCCATAAATGAGCCAACTTAATAATAAATTATGATTTACATCGATCCATTGTCAAGCAAGTAGTCAACAGGGAGACAACAAAGACAACTGAATGAGTTGGGATTTGTTATGGTGGAAGCTAATAGCGTGCATGCTTAACAATGAAACAAATATAATGGATAATACATCAAACATGAAACAATTGCAAATCAATAGACAATACCAAACACAGAATGATGTGAGACAGGAATTGATAATGGAGAAACCCCGAGGGTGAAAACTTTGGTTGTATTGAGCAATCATCGTGAGAGGTCAGTCTCTTTAGTATGTAAGAAAAAGGGTGCAGAGAGTTAAGGGACTCATTTTCATACATAGAGATTGAATGTAGGATTTGTTAGGAACCAATCGATCCTTCTATTTAGGAGCATGTCTTAGTGAAATTTTAAGAGTAGAGAATCAAAATACCTTTTCATTTTGAGCTTACAAGTATTTATACAATCTCAGGGATGCTTGGGTGACTACCAGCTGCATTTCAATTACCAAAAAAATAGTTACAATTGATTTAAGATACCATTTGTCCTCTTCCCATTCCTTGACTAGAAGAAGATGAAGAGACACCATTGCCACATCAATGTCATTTTCAATGCCTTCCGACTGCTCAGAATGTCATCAAACATGTTGTAGAATCATCAAGTACTGTCGACAAGAATGATGATTCGTCGACTTGTGTGATGGTCAATTAAGTCATCAAATCAATTAATTTTCTGGGATGACTGAGTCATGGATCGACTAATATGCTAGGACGACTGAGTCATGGATCCAACCAAAGAGTTAACTGGGACTAGATAGTAGTTAATAGGTCTAGTTGATTTTTGGTATGGATCAGACTTCCCCCCTCAAGTGGAAATGGTCCCCATTTCCTGCTCATGCATATGCAGAAACTTGCGCTCCAATTCAATGAGAGGATACCACTTTCCTTTATATGGGAGTTGTCTTGCTTTCTCCACCTAAAATAAGTGATTGCTTGTGTCCTTGTATGGTGTACTTGTTCTCCAATGATGTTGTTGACGACAAGGGGCTCTTCAACATCTGGATGGATGTCTTTTGGATCTGTTGGTTGTAAGTTGATATGTTCCAATAATGGTAGACAATATGGTCAAAGCAAGTCCACGTTAAATACTGGAAGCAGAATCGGGTATGGTGGAATGTTGAGCTTACAATAATTTTCCCCAATTCTCTTAAGAATGGTGTAAGGATCACATCATAAAGGATTCAAATTCCTATGTGGGCCACTAAATCTTTGTTTCTTGAGATGCAACCAGACATAATCCCCAATTTTGAATGAATGAGAAATATGATGCTTATTGTGTCAGGGATTGGCTTTTTCATTAGCTCACTACAGCATTTCCTGCACCTGTTTATGAATCTCACACACCTAATCCTTGAACCAGAGTGCCTTGTCAATTTATCATCATTCATGGTCGGTGTCGACTAAGCCATTCGGTAGGATGACCAAGTAGATAGGCGCTAAGGGTTGAACTTCGTAATAGACTTCGAACGGACTCTTTCTAGTAGAACTATGTTGTGCTCGATTATGCAACCAAGTGCTGGAAATAGCATAAAAAAGAAAAAGAAAAAATGACAATAAGAGAGTAATCTATGCCTTAACAATGAAGAACAGAGATAAATATCAATTCTCTTCGAGGGAGGAACCTCCTTACACAATGTACTGAGTACACAAGACAAGATAAGATACAATGATGACTAAATTGAGAATATGTCCTTCCTATATATAGGAGACAAAGGTGTACAATAACAACTAATAAAACCACTAATAGATCTAAGCCAACATAAATAATATGCAATGAACCACAATATAGGGGGTAATGCGCCACACTATATGGGGTAATGTGCCATCATTAACGGCTTAACATGCCCCTCCCCTTCAAAAACTGTTGTCCTTAATGTTGAAGTAGTTATGGATGTTGTCATATAAAGGACTCATCTTCCCATGTTGAATATTTCGAGGGTAAGTTCTTCCATTTAATGATATACTATGGAATTTATCGATTTCGAAGTTGTATAGTTCTTATTTCAGTTATTTCTTCAGGCTCCAAGATTATTTTTCATGTTCTAGTAACTTTATTGACCTTGTGACAGGTTTTTAAGAAACCTAAGTGCCCTCCTATCGATGAGGGGTGGAATTCAAAAAGTATATTTTTCTTTAGCTGGGAACTCTTACCAATATATAAGTGATCCTTGTACCATACCAAGTAATATTTCCACCTAAATGTATTAGAGGCATTGGGATCCTATTGTATCTTTTGAATGAATGTCCATATTTCTTCATCATTTTTCCATTCATCCCTTACTTCAGCTATCCAATCTATTTTTAATCGAGATAGCATAGAGTAATGCTTCAACATCCTCATATTTCTCGGAGAATGCATCTGCGACAACATTTTGTTTCCCCTTTTTGTAGATGATTTCAAAGTCATATCCCAACATCTATGTCACCCATTTTTGTTTCTCTACTAAAGATAACCTTTGTTCCAAGAAATATTTAAGGCTATCATGATCAGTTTTAACCTTGAAATGCCTCTTTATAAGGTAGGGGTGCCATTGCTTCAAGGCATGTAGTATTGCCAACATTTCCTTCTCATAAATGGGATTTTTAAGTTCTTTCCCTTCATTAGATGACTTGTGAAGGAAAGAGGGTGTCCTTCTTACATTAGTACAGCTCCAATTCCATTTCCTGAAGCATCAAGTTCCATAATAAAGGTTTTTATGAATCCTGGTGTCGCCAAAATAGGAGCTTTACACATGGCCTCTTTGGGTTGTTGAAAAGCTTGAGTTGTCTCTGGAGTCCAAGAAAATGCATCTTTCTTCAGTAACACTGTTAAAGGAGTTACTATTCTTCCATAGTTCCGAACAAACTTGTGGTAGTACCCTATCATACCTAAGAATCCTCGAGGATTCTTAAGGGTTTTGGGAATCACCCAGTCCATCATGGATTTAATTTTGTTGGAGTCTACCTTGACACCTTCATGAGATACAGTATGATCCAAATACTCTACCTCCTTTATCCTGAAGAAACATTTTGAGGGTTTTGCATACATTTATTGCTACTTTAGTAGTTGTAGCACCCTATCAACATGTTGAACATGTTCTTCCCAAGCCTTTCTATAGATTAGTATATCATCAAATAATACCAGCACAAATTTTCTAAGGAAAGGCTTGAAAATATAATTCATTAAACCTTGAAATGTGGAAGATGCATTTGTGAGACCAAATGGCATGACCAAAAATTCATAATGAACTCCATGAGTTCTGAATGTTGTTTTGGGGATGTCTTCATCCTTCATTCGAATCTGATGATACCCAGAATGAAGATCCAACTTTATGAAGACAATTGCTCCATGTAATACATCTAATAATTGATCAATGATGGGAATGGGAAACTTATCCTTAATGATGATATTGTTGAGCTCTCTATAATCAGGACACATATGCCATGATCCATCTGGCTTGGGTACCATTACCACTGGTGCAGAGTAAGAACTTTGGCTAGGCCTAATTATGCCAACCTTTAACATTTCAGCAACCATGCACTCAATTTCACTCTTTTGGCTATAGGGATATCGGTAAGGTCTGATGTTAGGAGGAACATTTCCTGGAATTAGGTGGATAACATGATGAAATTCTCGAATAGGTGGAAGACCTTTGGGAATATCTTCAAATACCTTGAAATTCTTATTATTGACCCTTTGGAGATCTGGGGAGATAGGGAACTTTGAGTTTTATACATATAATGAGCATAATTTTGCAACTACACCTTGATGTCCCCTTTTTGAAAACTTTGTCATACCATTAGATCTTATCACCTTGCTTGGTTTTCCTGTGAAACCATTTAACTCATATTATTTTCCTTCCCATGAAAATTTCATGAAAAGTTTTTGAAAATTAAAAGCCATTGTTCCCAATGATTGTAACCACTGGGCACCGAAGACAACATCAGCACCACCCATTGGGATAACAATCATTGGACTATTCAATACATATTCCCCCATAGACAAATTGATATTATGGCATTCCCCTGAGCAATTTATAGTTCCTATGTCTACAATCACTACTTGAAAATATGGTGTTAGATATACAAAGCAGTTAATAACTTTGGCTAGTATATAGTGAATGAAATTATGAGTACTACCAGAATCAATCAACACTATTACCTTCTTCTTTTTGACGTATCCTTCGATCATGATAGTTTGAGGAGTGCTAATTCTAGCCAATGCATGACAAGACATTGTGGGAGTAATTCTTCTAAAGTAGCCTCTTCTATTTCTTCTGAAGTCAACTCTTCTTGAGATGCTTCATCTAATTTTGGTTCTTCCTCTTCACAATCTATGTTGAATAATTTCTTCCCACTACACTTATGTCCCTTACTATACCTGCTATTATAATTAAAGCATAATCATTTTGCTCTTCTTTCATCTAGTAGTTGGGATGTAAACCTTTGTGGTGGTTTAAAAAAGGGGAATTATTTTCTCTATATGTGTTGGAGAATCCCTTTCTAATATTCATTGCCATATTTTTTACTTTTAACCTTCCTTGTCATCATGAAAGCCTTCTCTAGGGATGATGGTTCAAAGAGATGCACCTCATGTTGAATGTTATCTTTCAAGGTTCCAATAAAGAGATATAACAAATTATTTTCTGAAATATTCTTCACTATAAGACTTAACTTCTGAAATTGCTTGATGTGATTTGTAATTGGACCTTTTTTCTTGAGATTTAACAACTGGCTAAAGAAGGTGTTGCTATTTATATCCCCATAATGTGCAATCAAATATTTTGTGAATGTATACCAGAGATATTAAAGTCCTTTTTACAGTCACATAGCCATTAGTACCATACAAATTGATCAAGTTCTAAATGTAAGGATGCAATAGTTACCTTTTTCAAAGTGTGTAATGACCTAATTCAAAAATTCCCAACAAAGTCAGAATTTGGGGAAAAATTGCCTTGACTAATTTTCCCTCTAGGGGATTCAAACAGCACAAGAGGGTCTCGAATTTGGTAGGGACTGATATGTGGAGTATTATGACCACTAAATTGATACTATAATAAATTTATGACATGTTATAGGCATCTACAACTTGATTTGGGAACATTTTCAAAAATGGTGAAATTACTAGTAATTTATGATGCAATTCCCCCTATGGTGTGAGCATAAATGGCTCTCCAACTCTTATGTGACCCTAAAAAAAATTAAAATATAGTATGGGGACTGTTATTAGACTTAATTTAATTTCATTTGGTATGTTTAAGAATTCTGCAACAGATGTGTAAAGCTTCATATTCGAATGCATAAGTTCAGTGATATTTGCTTAAGGGAAATTACATGTAAAAGCTCAACTTTGACTCACAAATGGTGTATATAATGGTTCAAAATAGAGAATAATTAATATGGAACATTAAATTAATATTAATATAACACTAACAACATAAAAAATCAGATCCAAGTCGCAACATACATCATATATACAACTCCATTGAAATGGGAAATCAAAACATGGAAACTAGTCACAACAAAGCTTGGAAATGTGGACATTTGCATATGTATTTATGCTTATTTCGACTTAAATATAGGATTGAATAACAATTAAATAGCCATAAATCATTCACCCATGCTTGGTCATCAACAGGACTCAATGGGGTACAAACACCATTTGCACAAGTGGGCCATCCTGGAGAAATATTGAAATATTGAAGTGGGGATTGAGAGAATGGGAGGAGAGATGGGTCATGAACAGTATAATCCTCCTATATGAAGAAAAAATTCTCCATTAATCTCCACATGAGAGTTCAGGTGGCCTCTCCCACAACCAACTTGGATGATAATCTCACTCTCTCGAAATTGGCTCACTAGCAGGGTAAGTGAGCACTTACCGTGCAATGGACAAGCTAGTGCTTTCCAAAATGCCAAAGGAAAATCTCAAAATGATAAAAATCCATTCTCATTCCTCATAAAATATTTTTATAACCCTCCTAAGGTCCTCCAAGGTCTAATTCACTCCTATAGGCTTCCTCCAACTCATCCTTGATGTTTAGTAAACTCCGTGACACTTGTCCTTCTCCTCAACCCTTCATCTTCCTCCAAATTTAAATTGCTGTCACCTAGACCCAAATGTGCCCTCTTGGAGGATATTTTTATCCCTGACATGTCATATTATCATATGTCTGCAATCAAGTATGACTTTTCATAGAATATTCCATCATTATTGTCATAAAACGCAGGGAATCTCTCTCCAAATGGCACCTAGTTTCTTCCTAGTCTCTACCTCTTCTGTGGGGTGTTACTCCTCCTAACCCATTTGAATCCTTGGTCTCATGATATGTTATTTTTCACTTCTTCACCTTCTAAGAATTTTCCACCACTCATCATTTCAAATTTTGGGTTAAGTCATGACATGTGTAAGGAATAATCTAGCCACCCAATGTCTCCATGAACCTCCATATGTCCTTATGAAGCAATGCCACTTTATTTTCTCCATATTTATTATTTGTATGACCCAAATTAATGTGTAAATTAAAAATTAAGGTTCTCTTGGGTCCCATAGCTCCCTTATTACAAGATTTAATGCCTCCTCCCCAACCTAGGGAACTAGTAGGTGGATGAAACATTGTCAACTAGTAGACTCATTGGGATGGGGACATGACAATGCTCCCCACCCAATATTGATTGTCCTCAAGAAATGCCAAGTTTGGATGCTGCAAAATTTGTTCATCTTCCCAAGTGTCTTACTCACTATGCAAATCCTTCCATTGTACCAAATATTCTTTTATTGTTCTACTTCTTAACCTTCTCTCCCTTGTTCTAAATATTTTGTTTGGAATGAGAACAAGTTGTCCTTCATCATCCAGAGAAGGTAAATTATCTGAAACTGAAATATGCTGCCCTATAACCTTCTATAGACATTAAACATGAAATACATTGTGAATTTTTCTTCCCATGGGAAGCTCCAATTCATAGGCCACTTCTCCAACCTTCTGAATCACTTTGTAGGGACCATAAAACATTAGTTTGATAATTTTTGAACATTTACCCTTTATGGTGGTTTGTTTGTAGGGATACAACCTCAAATACACCAAGTCATTCACTTGGAAATGCCTCTCCATTCTATGTTGGTCTGCAACATAGAGTGGAGTGGAAATTCCTCTCCACTCTATGTAGGGATACAGCCTCAAATACACCAAGTCATTCACCTGGAAATGCCTCTCCACTCTATGCCTCTCCCATGGGAAGCTCCAATTCATAGGCCACTTCTCCAACCTTTCGAATCACTTTGTAGGGGCCATAAAAATTTGGTTTGATAATTTCTGAACCTTTACCCTTTATGGTGGTTTGTTTATAGGGATACAACCTCAAATACACCAAGTCATTCACTTGGAAATGCATCTCCACTCTATGTTGGTCTGCATATTGTTTTTGCTGATTTTGAGCAACCTGCAAGTTATCTTTCAAAACCTTCAAAATTTATTGACTTTATTCAATCTAATCCTTAGCCTTTGGAGCTCTACTATCACCAAAAATATGGTCAATAAAAGTGTATGCAACATAACCATAAAGTGCTTTAACAAGAGACATTCCAGTGGACATATGAAAAGTAGTATTGTAACAAAACTCACCCAAATGCAACCATTTTATCCATGCTTTTTGCTGCCCACTAACATAGTTCCTTAATTATCCTTACAACCACTGATTCACCATATTTCTTTGGAAATCAGTTTGTGGATGATAGCTTATGCTTGGTGTCAAATTTGTCCCCATCATTTTGAAGAGTTCTTTCCAAAATGCACTAAAAAATATGTCATCTCTGTCACTAACAATGCTCTTAGGAATCCCATGCAATATAAAAATTCTTTAAAAAATAGTTCATCCACTTGTGCACCAGTGAAAGTGGTAGTAACAACAAATAAATGAGCAAATTTAGTGATCCTATCCACCACTACAAATATGCAATCCTCACCAAATACTTTGGGCAAACCAGTGATGAAATCCATGGAAATGCTCTCCCATTTTTGTTCTGGAAAAGGCAAGGGATGTAAGAGACCAGCTGGATGAGTGTGCTCCACTTTATTTTGCTGAAATGTGGGGAATTAATTAACATACTTCAGAACTTCAACCTTCAACCCTTTCCATGAGAACCTTTCTCTCAACATTCGATATGTTTTGAAGAAATTCGGGGGACTAGCTAGAGGAGAATCATGAGCTTTCTTTAAAATTTCTCCTTTGAACTCGAACTAGGGACCAAATAGATTCTATATTTGTAGTAGATGATTCCTTCCAACACCTTATACCTATCATCATGGTTAGTCCCATCAAAAATTTCACAAGAAAACTTATCCTTGGCATACTCTACTTCAAATGTGGCTTTCCAATTTTCTGCTACATCCATTAGAGAAATAGAAGGTCTTCTAGATAAGGCATTAACTACTACATTGTTTTTTCCCTTCACATATTCAATATCAAAGTCAAATTCTTGAATCTTACTCACCCACTTTTGTTGCCTTTCATTTAGATCCTTTTGACTGAGGAAGTACCTTGAGCTATTATGGTTAGTTTTGACCACAAATTTGTTTCCCACCAAGTATTGTCTAAACCTGATGAAAGCATGCACGATGGCTAGAATTTATTTATGATAAATGGAGTAAATCTTATCCTGTGTTTGTAAATTCATACTCTCAAAATCTATTGGTTGTTGTCCTTGTTTTAGGACTGCTGCAATGCCCTCTCCTGATACATCACATTCCAAGACAAATGGTTTAGAAAAATCAGGCAAGGCTAGAATAATATAGTTACTTATTACCTCTTTCATTCTTTGGAAAGATTTTTCAGCCCCTTCATGCCATTGGAAAGCATAGTTCTTTTTCAAATCAGTGAGAGGTGAATTGAATTAGGAGAACCCCTTCACAAACTTTCTATCGTAGGTGCAAATTCCAATGAATCCTCTCAATTCAGTGAGATTTTGGGACGAGGCCATTCTTTAATGGCTCTTATTTTATCCATATCCACCTTCACACCATCTTGTCCAATGATGTGTCCAAGATACAAGAGCTCTGTCAAACCAAACTCGCATTTGACAGCTTAGCAAACAAAGGTTGATCATGCAAAAAATTTAATACCTCTTCTAGATGATGCAAATGTTCCTTCCAAGTTTTAATGTAAATAAGAATATCATTAAAGAAAACTAGTACAAACTTACGAAGTTGCTTATGGAAGGTATTGTTAATGCATGATTGGAATGTGGTAGGTGTATTTGTCAATCCAAAGGGCATGTCAACAAACTCAAAGTGACCATAGTGGCATCTGAAAGCAATCTTTGGTATGTCTTCGTCCCTCATTCAAATTTGATGATAACCAGATCTAAGGTCAATCTTTGAGAATAACTTGGCTCCATGGAGCTCATCCATGAGCTCATCAATCCTTGGGATGGGATATCTATTCTCCACTGTCTTCTTATTCAATGCTCTGAAATCAATGCATATCCTCAAAGTTCCATCATTTTTCTTTACCAGAACAACTGAAGAACCATATGGGTTGGAACTAGGCCTTATGAGACCCAACTCTAAGATATATTTAATGGCCTACTCAATCTCATCTTGAATCCTCTTGGGGAAACTATATGGATACATTTTGATAGGTTGTGTTCCTATCTCTAACTCAATGATATGCTCCACCCCTCTGTTTGGCAGTCTTCCTAGGGGAAGGTCTCCAAAAACCCTCTCATAGTTACTCAATAATTGTTCTATATCCTTGTGATGCTTTGAAACCTTCAAGTAAGGTTTAAGAGATGTAATTAAACATTTAGCAACCCATTCTATGTCTCCATGCCTCAATATAGACCTCATGATGTGAGAGGACACCACTTGATTTGGGTAAGTGTGCATTCCCCTCAATAAGATGGGTTTCCCTTCCGAATTTTTTAACCTTATTTCAGGGACTTGATAATTCATTGTATGATCCCCTAAATAATACAACCATTTTAATCTCGAGACCACATTTGTATCAACTACATTTACTACACAAAATTTGTCAGCGATAGTATGATTTCCTAGAGTAACTTGAAGCTTTGGAATCCATTTAGTGCAGTCCATAGAATTGTTAGCTGGAATGATGACTATGAAGCCATCAAAAATTTTAGCTTATAACTTTATCCTCTCAACCAAGGATGAATCTATGAAGTTATGAGTGGCTCCTCCATCCACTAGAACCATGACCTTTTGGCCTTGTATGTTACCCTTGAGCCTCAAGGTGTGGAATCTAGGTACACGTGAGAGTGCTGAAATTTTTCCTATATCAGGAGTGGGATGTTCTTGTTCTGAAGTTTCATACCCCTCTTCTTGGGCTACAAGTTGTGCTTCTTCCTCCTCCTCTCCCTCTTCATCATCTTTAGAAAAAACTTTAATGTAGTGTGCCTTCCCCTTGGTAAATCTATGTCCCAGAACCCAACGTTGTTGGCATGTAAAACATAGCTTCTTTCTTCTAAGTTCTTCTTTGCTTGGTCCTCCTTTATTTTCTTTGGTAGAGGAGTCCTTTTTCCATGGTTCCTTACCTTCCTTGAAATTGGAAGGGAATTTTGGCTTGGGGGGGTATTTGGTTCTTTGCAATACATTCTCTAAATCTCTTGTCAAATTCATTGAATCCTCCAATGTGGTCAGCTTATGGGATTTCATGAGCCCTCTCAAAGGTTTTGTCAATCCTTCAGTAAATAATAAAACCAAACTAGCCATAGATACATCAGAAACCATTACTAAAATATTTTCAAACTCTAACATATATGCTTCAGGAGTTCCTACTTGCTTCAATTGTGTTAGTTCTTTGAAAGGAAGTGTTAGCACCAGGATCATGCCCATAAGGTTGGGCAGAAAGAGGGCTCTCTCCCAAGAAACAACAAAACCGCTTTAGAATGTGCCTTCGGCCTTGTGCAGTCAGAGAGGGATCTCTCGCTTATCTTCAGATTAACTCTGTGTAAGATATTCGATCAAATATGGTCAGGAGGCTAGACTCCTGAAATAGGACAAAGTGGAGTAACGTGAGGTGCAGGTGGGACTATCAGGGTACGGGACCATTGGAAATGGAGTTGAAGGCTTAGGTAGAGAACACTTGCAAGAGGAAAAGAATGGCGTGGGTTTACCAATAGAGGCAAGATAGTCGTCGATCTCGCAATCAGGATATATTTAGCGGGTGGTTAGAGGATGAGAGAGAACAGCCCATCACGTGGAGCACCAGCAAGATGAATTCCATGCGACTTTAGAATAAAACTTGATAAATTTTTGAAACAACAAGTGGAGCATAGCATGTATGAATTCCAAACTGTTATACACTCAGTTACAGACATGAAAGAAATGAACAAACTATAATGAAAATAGGATATGCGTTTCACATAAAGAAAATACATATTTAAAGAAGCAACGACACATGACTCTCTGTCTTAAGAAACAACTCTTCCTCTGCAATTTTATTCATAACACAGGCATCAAATCTTATTTACAATGGAGAGCCTCAACCCTTGAAGGTTTCTCCAACCTACCAGCTAACTCATTATCCCCTTATTGGGAGTGCATTTATAATACTTCAGTGCTAAGATTATTCTCCGAAACAAACCTAAAGACTGTTTGTGGTCGCAATCATGCGTTAACAGTCTAGATAGTGGAACTACTACCATGATTTACAAATATAATAAATGTTATGGAGCAAGTGGATGCACTCGGCCTAGGTGATAGATTGATGTGCTCGACTGCTATTATGGATTTTGAGTATGACGCCCTTCCGCTTGCTTCTAGGTGAGTCGCCATTTACTGGGTGTTGGACCTTAAAAGGCCTGATGAATCAGCATGATGCCCCCTTCTCTATCTGAAGTGTGTGTTTCCGCCATGTTCAAATGCGGCTTTCTGCGTGGGTGCACATCGATAGGGTAGTTCGTAACTTTCCCCTGCTCAACTTCATCCGCCAATTTCTCCTTTCTTGATAAAACGGGCATCTTTGGATCATGACGCGCTCTTACCCGTCGATCGGGATCGACTTCTTCATGCAACTGTCGATCCACGTGGGTCCTACCACCTTTTTGCGAACCGAAACTGTGACGTTGTCTGTGCTAGTTTTGATTGTGAAAAGAACCTCGATCGTAGATCCATGTCCTTCTTTGTCATGACTGTCGATATTCGCAGTCGGTACGACTTTTCGTGATTTGGAATCACGACTTTATTCGTACAAGTTTGGTTTGCGAAATTGGCTGGGACCGTAGATCTACTTCTGATCTCATCTCTGTCGTCGAATGCTTCCGAACTTTAACCTTTTTGCGATTTGGAAATGCTCCTTCCATCGAGCATGTTTGCTCAGTGAAACTGTTTCGGGCCATTGATTGGGCTTTGCCTTGATCTCGGCCTTTCATTTGTTTGTCTACTTTAACAAACTCCGCGAAAGCCAAACTTTGACCGTTCTCCCGCGTCTTGGGCTAAAACTACGATCTATCGTTGCTCTTCTTCATTGTGACCCTGGATCATTCGGTTATGACACCTGTCTCTACCATTCATGCTACTGTGATAACCTGAAGGGTGTTCACATAATCTTCAAAGGAGTGGAACCTCCCTCGAACTCTATCAGGTCCATAAATCGACTGTTGCAAACAAAGAGCTAACAACTGGCTCCATGAGGGATGCTATCCTCCCAATGAGGTAGCAAGGAACCCCCGTAGACCAAGTGCCAAATCCATTGGGTTGCCTTCAATCTTTCTTTGAAATCTCCATTCTGCTCTGAGCTACTGCTCCAGCGAATTCATGCCACTCCTGCAAACGATGTTCTTGACTGCAAAACCTGTGCTTGCAACTGAAAACAAAAACAAACTAAAATAGCAATGAAGGAAATGCTTGATGATTTGTCGATCTTATTTTCTCCTACCTACTCTACCTAATTTAGTGCATAAGTCCGATTAAGTGAAATCAGATTTCCAATGAAGCCAATCAAGCAACTTGCCCAATAGTTTTGTTTTTTTTCGTGCTTGATGGATAGAAATGAAATAGATACTGGGAGAAGGTAATGACAAATAGATTTCTCTCTAAAGCAGTAATGTGACCAGTCATCATCCTTACTCAGCCCTTCCATGTACCCTGCTATGGGGTCATAGAAAACACGGCAACCTCCAACGTACTTTGTCTTCTGCTCATGGGAAAGTCGTCTGAAACTCCCTTCTTCTAGTGATTTGTCCGGCTAAAACCTGGAAGATTGTGGAAGAGGGCCCACATAATCTTTCTTAAATGAAACATCCCCTTTTTCACCCGAAATTTCTGCAACGAGAGCTTGATGTGCCTCAAGAGGGAGGTCCTCTGTTTCTCCAGGGAAACTAAGTAGGCATATCCTTCATGTGTGAGGTGGTACTCCTGAAGGCAGAACATTGGAAAATGTATCTATTTGAGGCTACTACATCCTTCTCCATGGCTCGACACCTCATCACAAACCCCCGACGTATCGGTAGTTGGAGAGGGATTGCATGACAGTTTCTTTTTATCATCTCCTCTTACATACACGTTTTTGGACTGCACCATCTCCCCTTCTTTCTATTTTCGCTTAGAGGCTCTAATCATGTGTCGTATTAATTCAAAAGAGGCATAACACAAGAGTAGGTTATCACCTTCAGTGCCTTCATCACCTTTTTCTGTTTAACCTCCCGAATTCGCATAGCCTCTTGGTCCTCTCCATCAGCAGGTCCTGGTTCAATGGTCAGCTTCTCAGGTACAACCCAGGGGTATTCTTCCTCATATTCATCGTACACAGGCACATCGAATTCCTTCTTAAAATCATTTTGTACGGACCTAGGGCAGTGCAGGTCACAATCTTTAGAGAACAGGCCTGCAGGACCACATGTCCCCATATCGAGCAGGTCATCTTTTTGTATACCGGGAGAGGGCTTTAGCGGGACTGGGACTCTCCCATTATGCTTGTAGGGCCCAACCAATTTTGATGTATCTTTTATTTCACCACCGCTGCCCTGGCTTGATAAGCTTTTTGACATCTTAAGGTTTTCCTCAACCTCCAAACAATCAGTAAACATATGCTGCAAAGTGGATGATTTTCTTTCCAAAAGAAGCAGGGACAGCTCAGGAGGAAAGGTGGCTGCATAATAGATTTTAGCAGCGTTCTCAAGAGGTTGGACTTCCTTAGGCATGTTATAATAAAAGCTTGCGAATCTTCGATTAAAACTAGATAAGGCCTTACCCTCATGTCTCTTCAGGGAATAAAATTCTGAAAGTATTTGATCCAGTGGCCTTCTCCTACCCCAAAACTTTAATAAGGTGCAAGAAAAATCTTCCCAAGTATTGATGGACTTAGGCTGCAAGTGCTTGCACCATTCTTTAGCATCTCCTTGCAAGGACTGGGCAAAATCCCTCATGCAGACGTCATCAAGTTCTATCTCAAAAAGGTCAGAGAAATGTTCAAAGGCTTGTAAATATTCCTCAGCAGTGAAGTCTTTGGATTCTCCATCAAATTTGGGGAGGTACTTGTGATGTTTCATGGGAAAATCATGGAGGATGGGAGGCAGTTGCAATGGTTTGTACCGGCTTGGAAAAATGGGGGAGACCAGGTTAGGCACAATAGCTACGCTATCGACCAAGGTTTCATGAATTTCACATGGGTGACCTTTGACGTCGCGAACCCCTGGAGAAAAATCTAGGTCAAAACCAAATGTAGAAGATGACGCAATGCTTTCGGTTCGTAAAGAAGGATAAACAAGAATATATTCATGGCTCTGTTCCGAATGAATTGAACCATAGAAGGTTGTTTTGATAAATCTGGGGAAGGATAAGAACAAACTTACAAGACAAGACAAAGCCTCTTGGAAGAAACATATACTCGAGTATCTTAACCTTTCACCATGCATTTTCGAGCCTTACAAGGGGTTCATTTTTTTGAACGAAGCCTGCCCGTTCTTTTTTATCATTTGATTTCTGGGTCATACCACCATCAAAGTCACCGAATTCTGAACCCTTCAAGAGTGGAGTTTCTAGGTGAAAAGTGCTCAACCTTCTTGATGTATGATCATTGTTCACCATCAACAACCAGATCTAAAACCATGTTGTTTTTTCCCAAGGAGGGTCTTCAATTTCGTCCCCGGCAATGGCGTCAGTTTGCTAGCACTGGGATCGTGCCCATAAGGTTGGGTGGAAAGAGGGCTCTCTCCTGGGCAACAGCAGAACCGCTTTAGACTGCGCCTCCAGCCTTGCACAGTCAGAGAGGGATCTCTCTCTTGCCTTCAGATTAACTCCGCATAAGATATTCGATCAAAGATGGTCAGGAGGCCAGACTCCTGAAATAGGACAAAGTGGAGTAACGTGAGGTGCAGGTAGGACCATTAGGGTAAGGGACCATTGGAAATGGATTCGAAGGCCCGGGTAGAGAACACTTGCAGGAGGAAAAGAATGGTGTGGGTTTACCAACAGAGGCAAGATAGTCGTCGATCTCACAATCAGGAGATATTTAGCGAGTGGTTAGAGGATGAGCAAGATGAATTCCACGCGACTTTGGAAGAAAACTTGTTAAATGTATGAAACAATAGGTGGAGCATAGCATGTATGAATTCCAAACTATTATACACTCAGTTATAGACATGAAAGAAATCAACAAACTAGAATGAAAACAGGATATACGTTTCACATAAAGAAAATACATATTGAAAGAAGCAACGACACATGAATCTCTGTCTTAAGAAACAACTCTTCCTCTACAAGTTTATTCATAACACAGGCATTAGATCTTATTTACAATGGAGAGCCTCGACCCTTGAAGGTTTCTCCAACCTACCAGCTAACTCTTTATCCCCCTATCGAGAGTGCATTTATAATACTTCAGTGCTGAGATTATTCTCTAAAACAAACCTAAAGACTGCTTGCGGTCGTAATCATGTGTTAACATTCTAGATAGTGGAACTACTGCCACAATTTACAAATATAATAAACGTTATGGAGCAAGTGGGTGCACTTGGCCTGGGTGATAGCTTGACGTGCTCAGTCGCTATTATGGATTCTGAGTATGAGGCCCTTTCGCTTGCTTCTAGGTGAGTCACCATTTACTGGGTGTTGGACCTTAAAAGGCCTGATGAATCAGCATGATGCCCCCTTCTCTGTCCGAAGTGTGTGTTTCCACCGTGTTCAAATGCGGCTTTCTGCATGGGTGCACATCAGCAGGGTAGTTTGTAACTTTCCCCTGCTCAACTTCATCCACCAATTTCTCCTTTCTTGATACAATGGGCATCTTTGGATCATGATGCGCTCTTACCTATCGATCGGGATCGACTTCTTCATGCAACTGTTGATCCACGTGGGTCCTACCACCTTTTTGTGAACCGAAACCATGATGTTGTTAGTGCTAGTTCATATTGCGAAAAGAACCTCGACTGTAGATCCATTCCCTTCTTTGTCGTGACCGTCGATATTCGCGGCCGATACCACTTTTCGTGATTTGGAATCGCGACTTTATCCACACAAGTTTGGTTTGTGAAATTGGCTAGGACCGTAGATCTGCTTCTGATCTCATCTCTGCCGTCAAATGCTTCTGACCTTTAACCTTTTCGCGATTTGGAAAAGCTCCTTCCATCGAGCATGTTTTCTTAGTGAAACTGATTCGGGCCATTAATCGGGCTTTGCCTTGATCTCAGCCTTTCATTTGTTTTCCTACTTTACTGAACTCCGCGAAAGCCAAACTTTGACCGTTCTCCCGCGTCTTGGGCCAAAACTATGATCTATCGTTGCTCTTCTTCATTGTGACCCCAGATCGTTGGGTTATGACGCCTGTCTCTACCGTTCATGCTGCCATGATAACCTGAAGGGTGTTCACATAATCTTCAAAGGAGTGGAACCTTCCTCGAACTCTGTCAGGTCCATAAATCAACTGTTGCAAATGAAGTGCTAACAAGAAGTCCGGGGCCTTTCCTCTCAAGTCTCTCCATTAATGCATTGGAGAAACCCTCATAAGATAAAATATGATCAATTCCCAATGTTATAAGACCATGGAACCACCAATCACTAGATTCCCCTTCAAGATGAAAAATGGCCATTTTCAATGCATCTTCTTCAACCATAGGATTTAACTGAAAATACACACTTAATTTTTGTAACCAAGCACTAGCAGACATTTATGAGGAACCATCAAAGGAAACAATAGTTAATTTTTCCATGGTGTACTTTAATTCATGATTAAGAGGAAGTGTCCTATTCCCATTTCCTCCTTGCTTAAATTGAGGAGAATCTCTAATGAACTGATCGAAAGGTAGGACTTTCCTACATTCATCACTTAGTTGTTGCTAATCATTTGATGCTTCTTGCATATCATAAGTAGTGTAAGGGCCTTATTTGGACTCTAAAAACTTATTTATTGCAAGTCCATTCTGATTTTTGAACTCGTGAGGTTGGTTATGAGGTCTAGTCTTCAAAAAAATGGTTTCCCCATGTGTCTTCCTCTCATCATGGGATGAACTATTACTACTCCCAGGTGCTGACTTGCCCCCAAGTTGGCTAGACAACAATTCAAAACCTTGCATTAAATGTTAATTCATGCCTTCAACATATTCCTTAATTAATGTTTTAAGGTCCTCAATATTTTCTTTGTCATCCATATCTCCTAGTCCTAGTTTTGCCTTAATATCCTTGTAAAAAGAACTAACTTCTCCACTTCCTCCCCTTTCACTGTTAAGGTCTCTAGTCTCAGTTTCTAATGGAGGGAGATCATAATAACCAAGAAAAATGAATATAAAACTATAAAAGGTGTTAATATCATGCTTTGATACCATTGTAAAGACCCAATTTGAAAATTCCCCAAAAAAGTCAGAATTTAGGGAAAAATTGCCTTGACTAGTTTTGACTTTGGGGGATTCGAATGGAACAAGAGGGTATAAAATTGGGTAGGGACTGATATGGGGATTCTTGGGACCACTAAATTGACTCTATGATAACTTTATGTCAGGTTATAGACATCTGCAACTTGATTTGTGAAAATTGGCAAAAAAGGTGAAATTACTAGTAATTTGTGATGCAATTCCCCCTAGGGTGTGAGCAGAAATGTCTCTCCAACTCCTATGAGACCCTCCCAAATTGTAAAACAGAGTATGAGGAATTTTATTAGACTTAATTTAATTTCATTTGGTATGTTTAATACGTATGCAACATAGGTGTAAATTTTCATATTCGAATGCATAAATTTAGTGATATTTGCTTAATGGAAATGACATGTAAAAGCTCAATTTTGACTCGCAAATGGTGTATATAATGGCTTAGAACAGAGAATAATGAATATGGGCCATTAAAATCATATTAATATCTCATTAACATCATAAAACATCATATCCAAGTTGCAACATACATCAGATATACATCTCCATTGAAATGGGAAATCAACACATGGAAACTAGTCACAAAAAAGCTTGGAAATATGGACATTTGCATATGTATTTATACTGATTTAGACTTAACAAGAGGATGGAATACATATTACAGAGCCATAAATAATTCACCCATGCTTGGGCATCAACTGGAATCAATGGGATGCAACCACCATTTTCACAAGTGCGTCATTCTAGAGAAATATGGAAATATTGAAGTGGGGATTGAGAGAATGGGAGAAGAGATTGGTCATGAACAATAGAATCCTCCTATATGCAGTAAAAAATCCATTAATATACACATGAGAGTTAAGGGTTTCCTCTCCCACATCCAACTTGGATGAGAACCTCACTCTCTCAAAATTGGCTCACTAGAAGGGTAAGTGAGCACTCACCATGCAGTGGACAAGCTAGTGCTTTCCAAAATGCCAAAGGAAAATCTAAAAATGATCAAAATACATTCTCATTCCTCATGAAATATTTTTATAACCCTCCTAAGGTACTCCAAGGTCGAATTCACTCCCATAGTCTTCCTACAACTCATCCTTGATGTTTAGTAACCACCATGACGCTTGTCCTTCTCCTCAACCCTTCATCTTCCTCCAAATTTGAATTGTTTCCACCTAGCCCCAAATGCGCCCTATCGAAGGATAATTTTATCCCTAACATGTCAAATTGTCATAGGTTTGCAATCAAGTATGACTTGTCATAGAATCTCCCATCATTGTTGTCATAAAACGCAGGGAATCTCTCTCCAAATGATGCCTAGTTTCTTCCTAGGCTCTTCCTCTTCTATGGGGAGTTACTTATCCTCACCCATTTGAATAATTACGCTTGTGATATGTTATTTTACACCTATTCACCTTCCAAGAATGTTCCACCACTTATCATTTTGAACTTGGGGTTAAGTCATGACATCTGTAAGGAAGAATCTAGCCACCCAAGGTCTCCATGAACCTCCAAATGTCCTTATGAAGCAATGCCACTTTATTTTCTCCATATTTATTATTGATATGACCCAAATTAATGTGTAAATGAAAAATTAAGGTTATCTTGGGTCCCATAGTTCCCTTATTGCAAGATTTAATGCATCCTCCCCAACGTAGGGAACTAGTAGGTGGGTGAAACATTGTCAACTAGTAGACTCATTGGGATGGGGACATGACAAAGTGGGCATCTGGTGTAGATCAAATAATCACTCCATCTGAAAAATCTACATGATTGGATCCTTTCCATCAGACACTCTCATGTCAATCTTTAGGGTAAAGTAGTTCCATGGACCTGAATTGAACCCATGATGTTGTAGTGAATCCACAAAATTTCAGGACTCCAACTTCCTATTCTCCAATTGTTTTTCAATTTTCTCCCAACGTGACCGGAATAAATCCTATTTTTTCCTCCTTATCCTCTTCTTGAGTCGATACATGAGGAATAAAGATGTGTTTTATATCCTTCATTAATTCCTTCAAGTCTTGAAGATCTTCTTTTCTAGCCATCCCTTTGAGATCCTCTTTACTATCCATCCTTTTGAGATCCTCTTTACTAGCCATATTATTTTCCAATTTCCAATTTAACTAAGTCATCTATTTTCACATTTCCTTTAATCATATCTTCCAACTTGGACACTCTAAAAGACATGTCTTCCATTTCATCATATGTCGGGGATGAATCCTCTAAGGGTTTGAATGGAGTGTGATTCTTTCCACTTCCTTTTGGTGTAATTTTGAACAATAAATATATATCACACCCTAGGTTTTACCACAAATAGATCCTTCTACTCAAAGTTATTCAAATGCCAAAGGACGTACCTTTTTCAAACCCTGATTAGAAGACTGTTTTAGGGCTGACTTGTAACTAAGTTAAAATTTGAATTTCGACTCCTCTGGGTCTAAAAATTCATCTTGTGATACCCTGATGTGTCCTCTTTCCAATGTCACATGTCTGACCTAATTTGGATGTGCCAAAAAACGTTTATTACAAATATCCCAAAGCCTCTTATTTTTGGCCTATCCATAAGAGAGAACTTGTACGGTATGCTACGTGTCCAATGTTTTGTTTCTATAGCTGAAACCTGGTTCGGATTCTTTGGATGCAACTGGTCTCACTCAATTTGGATCTTGAATACCTTAGATATTATCTTTTTACATAGAGCACATGTTTTAGACTAGGTTTTGGACTAGTAAAAAACCCTATATTCCTCCACAATTATATCCAAAATCGTAATGGGTCAGGATTTGAATTTTGGACCAGAGATATTTCATCCCATTTTGAAGTGGTTTTTTAACCTAGACCTCTTAATCATTGTAGAAAAAATTCCAAGATGATTCATTTTGCAGAAGCCAGCCCCAAGAAAAGAGATCTGATACCAAATGTTATGCAACCAAGTCCCATAAATACCATAAAAAGAGAAGAAATAAGAAATAAGAGAGTAATCCACGTATTAACAATGAATAATAGAGGTAAATATCAATCCTCTTCGAGGGAGGAACCTCCTTAAACAATGTATTGAGTACACAAGACAAGATAAGATACAATGATGACTAGAATGAGAATATATCCTTCCTATATATAGGAGACAAAGGTTTACAATAACAACTAATAAACCCACTAATAGATCCAAGCCGACATAAATAATATGTAATGCACCACAATATAGGGGGTAATGCACCATCATTAAGGGCTTAACATGTTGGGCCTTGGATATTTCAGTAGCTTGCTACAACATTTCTTGTACTTGTTTCTGAATCTCACACACCTGATCCTTGAATCAGAGTGCCTTGTCAATTTCTCGTCGTCCATGGTCGGTGTCAACTAAGCAATTAGGTTGGATGACCAAGTCGATAGGCGCTAAGGGTTGAAATCCATAACAGACTTCAAATGGACTCTTTCCAATAGAACTATGTTGCGCTCGATTATAGGTATGTTGGATGTATGGGAGGCTTTCATCCCATGTTTTGTGATGCTTGTGGTTGTACATATGAATCAATTGTACCAACATGCGATTCACAACTTCCTTTTGTCCATCAGTATGAGGATAGAACATTATCAACATCGATAGTTGTGTGTCAAGTTGTTGCCACAATGTCTTCCAAAAGGTGCCAAAAAATATGGAGTCACACTAAAACATGATTGAAGTTGACAATCCATAGTTCTTCCAAACATTCTCGAATAAGAGATGGGCAATCTATTGTGTTGTTGTGGTGTTCTTACAAGGAAAGAGGTTAGCCATTTGAGAAAATTTGTCAACCACTACTAGGATTATGTCATGCTAGTGTCGAGTAATAGGATATCGAGTCAATTAGTCCAAGGAAATAGATTCCCATGGCTAAATAGGAACTAGCAAGGGCATATACAAACCTTGTTGCTGATTTGGCGGCTCGACAATAACACAAACCATGCATGACTTGATGTACATGTTGACATTTGTCTTAAGCGAAGGCCAATATAAACACCTATGGAGTACAATGAGTGTCTTTGCCACTCTAAAATGTCGTGCTATTTTGTTGTAATGTGCATCCCAAATGAGCTTCTGCCAGTGCTCACTAGAAGGTACACAAAGCTACCCTAGCTTGTAAAGAAAATTTTCCTTCACGTGGTAGTCGATAGAAATCGACTGACCTATCTGGAGTTGTTGATACACTGAAGAGAAATCAATGTCTTCTTCATACAGTCGAGGTCAAGTAACGATGACGCAACCATGTATACTTAACACTGTAAGAAGTGAAGTAACTAGGGGTTGGCTAAGGCAATCAACTGTTGCCTTGACTTTACCTTTGTTATGCTTAATTACCAACTAAAATTGTTGTAGGTAACTAATCCACTTTATTTGTCCTGTTGTTGTAGCTTAGACTGTGATAGAGCGAATTGTAGAGGCTTATGGTCGATATGGACGACTGTTTCTTTGCCTAGAATGTAATGTCTCCATTGCTTGAGAGCTTGTGGAATGGCATACAGTTCCTTCTCATAGGTTGAATACTTACAAACAATATCACTAAAAGTCTCCAAATGCAACACTACCGGATGACCTACTCATGTGATCACAACGCCCATGGAATAGTTGGATGCACCGGTCTCGATTTCAAATGGCTAATGCAAACTAGGACACAAGCATTGTAGCGGTGCAAATCTTGTTGTTGCGCTGAAATCCATATGAAAACTATCTTTCCACCTCCCTTTGTCAAATAATTTAGAGGCCAAGCTATGTGGCTAAATCCCAACACAAATATGCGGTAAAACTTCACCAAACCAAGGAAACTCCTCAGTTCTTGAAAGTTTCTTGGAGCATGCCATTCCTTGATAATTTGTAGCTTTTATGGGTCAACTTGGATGCTTATTGAGTCATTCACATAGCCCAAGTATTTAAGACTTGTCATTGCAAAATAACACTTCTCCAATTTCCAACAAATTTTGTGTTGTCTGAGAACACTAAGCACTTGATGAAGTTGTTGCAAGTGTTCCTCACACAATATGTTGAAAATTAGGATGTCATCTAAATAAACAATGACATATTTTCCTTAAAAAAGGTCAAAGAAAATCATCCATGTATCTCATAAAAGTCGTACTTGTGTTAGTTAGAACAAAAGGCATGAATAACCATTCAAATAAACCTTCCTTGGTTTTGAAACAAGTTTCCATACATCTAAGGAATCTATGGGCATTTGATGATATCCTGACTCGAGGTCGAGTTTGGTAAAGGATTTGACATCTTTCAAATAATTAAGTAAATAATCTATCCTAGGAAGAGGATACCAATTCTTTACTGAAATCTTATTGAGAGCCCTATAGTCGATGCACATGTGCCATGTCCCATCTTTCTTAGGAACTAAGATCACTAGACTTCCATAAGGAGAGGAGCTAGGCTGAATTTTCCCTTTATCAATCAAGTCTTGATTTGTCTCCAAATTTCTTCATTTTCTAAAACAAACCTTCTGTAAAAATATGCATTGAGTAATGAAGAACCAGGAACAAGATCAATGGAGTGTTTTACCTGGCAAAGTAGTGGTACTCCAGTTGGATCTTTGAACACATCTTGGTATTCTTCAAGTACTCTATCAACTTATTGTCATTGTTGATAGTCGTGGTTGATGGAGAGATGACTGGTTGCGGTGATCTTCTGAGAGTGTTGAGGTTTGATCATTAGAAACATGAATTTCTAAGCATGGTTGATCAACTTTTTGGCTTGCTTGGCTGAAACCATATTGACTGTTGGTGTGGGTTGATGTTCATGAATGCCATCCCCACTGATCCTGGATATTGACAATCACTTTAGGGTGTCTGGATTAATACTTTCCATGTCTGTCCAATAGGTAAGGTTTACCAAATAGTGCGTCGGTTACCATCAATAGTGCATTGTCGCAAATAACTGCATTCTAAAAATGCTTGATAAAGTAAGGTAACTTGGATTGTCGGGTGATCCTGAGCTCTTGTCCATCCTTCATCCAACTGATGTTTTAAGGCTGCAGATGAGGAATATAAACAAGACCCGATTTCTTTACAATATCTTCAAAGACACGGTTCTTTTGACTACCATTAGCCACAATCAGATGCAATGGGTTGTCTTGGACCCATATATGTGTATGGAATAATTGTTATCTTCCTCTTTGTCGATGATAGTTGTGTTCATGAGGGCTGTCGAAGTTGATGCTACTAAATTTGAAGAGTTAGGGTTAGACTCCACAACAACTCTATCAGCTGAGTCAGAAGTAGACATTTGCACCAAGAATGTCTTTTGAGCTTTGCATTATGCTGAGTCATACCAAGATGAATTATGGTAGTCGCACCATTTTCCTTAAGGAGGTATTTTACTTGAGTTTCCATTATCTTTCTTGAAAGGGTTCTTACCATGTATTGACTTATGGGAAGGAGTCTGAGAATACCATTTTCACTTGTCGGAGTCAACAGTCCACTGAGATTTCTTGTCGAAAGGTCAACTAGTTGGTTTGGTCGGAAAATGTTCTTTCGCTTTTAGTTTCATCTCAAGCTTGATGGCATAATGGAATGCATTTACAAGAGTACCAATAGTGAGGAATTCCATCTCTTATTGGATATAAGGATCTAGACCGCTAATAATGTTTAGGACAATTAACTTCTCCTCCTCCCTAATACCATGCCGAGCCATTAGCCGATGGAATTCATTAGTATAACCCTGTATAGTTTGATCCTTCCATTGTCTCAACTGGTGCCACTTCTTGTATTGTTGTTCCATGTACTTGGGTGGAAAAAATTCCTTTTTTACATGTTCAACAAATTTTTCCCATGTATAGATAGGGTTGTCATCTTCCTTGGATTTGGTCGATAGATTTTCCCACCAACAGTGTATAGAAGTCAACATCTTCAAGGATGCAAGGGTGAATTTCCAAGCCTTTAAAAATTGATTCACAGAGAAATAGGTCTCCAATTGTTGTATCCAATTTTCTACATATTCAACATCGATATTTCCTTCCAAGTTTGGTATATCCAAGTTCATTTGTACCTTAAAGGGGGTAACATTGTTGAAGGCATTTCTTGTTGAGTTGCTAACCGAAGTCAATCCAAATGAACTGGTGAGTCAAGCAAGGATCTCATTGAAATGGTGATACATTTAAATTCATTGTCGAGTAAGTGCTTTCTCTATGATTCGTTCAGTTTCGATACTAGTAGTGTTGTCCAGATTTTCACTTGCCATCTTCAGTCTAGGATTGTGAGTAGATAAATATTCAGAAGTCGAAGGGAAAGGCAATTTAACTAGCTGAGTCTTAGAGCTTGTTTGAACATGAATAATTTGGCTTAACTATGTAAGTAATGTTTAAGCAAGGCTTGAGAAACCTGGCATAAGTTAGCTCTGATACCAATGATCCGCTGTCAAGTAGGTAATGGATAGGGGGACAACAAAATTGACAGAATGAATCGGACTTGTTATGGCAAAAGCTAATAGTGCACAAAATTAACAGTGAAGTAAATATAATGGATAATACATCAAACACAAAACAAATGCAAATCAATAGACAATACCAAACACATAATGATGTGAGATAGGAATTGATAACGAAGAAACCCCAAGGGTGAAAACTCTGATTGTATTGAGCAATCGTCGTGAGAGGTTAGTCTCTTTAGTTTGTAAGAAAAAGGATGCAGAGAGTTGAGGGACTTGTTTACATATACAAAAGTGAATGTAGGATTCATTAGGAACCAATCGAGCCTTCTCTTTAGGAACTTGTCTTAGTGCAATTTAAGAGCAGAGAACCAAAATCCCTTTTCTTTTTTAGCTTATAAGTATTTATACAATCTCAGGACGCTTGGGTGACTACCCGCTACATTTTGGTTACAAAGAAAACAATTACAACTAATTTAAGAGACCATTTGTCAGCTAGAAGAAGATGTAGAGACACCGTTTCCAGAATGATGTGGTTTCCGATGCCTTTCTACTGCTTAGAATATCGTTTGACATGTGGTAGAATCATAGAGTACTGTCGACAACAATGATGATCCATGGGATTATGTGTTGGTCGAATGAGTCATTGAATCAACTCATTTGTTAGGACGACTGAGTCGTGGATGAATTGATCAACTAGGAAAACTGAGTCTTGGATCCAACCAAAGAGTCGACTTGGACTAGTCACTAGTCGATGGGTCCAATTGAGTCTTGGGATGGATCATACATCAATATTAAGTCAACAATTAGCCATTGGGCTAAAAACCCATACAATAGGCGTTATGGCACACTTGCACTATTATCTTATCATGCAACTCACACTTCATAACACAATAATGCATAATGTAGTCATGTAACCAAGATGCAATGTGGGGAACACAATTGTGGCATTGTAATTCAATGACACATGTAGCATAAAAAGTTACAATTGATAATAGATTACTTGGTGCAATTTAGTAAGAGATCATCCTCCAAGACTTTAACACTTTAGCTTACCATTCTTATATAGTTATTGTGATATTAAACAAGGACATGAACAATGAAAAAAACTAAATGATTTGTTTCCCTTTCCATCCTTTATTGAAATTATTCATTATAGTATACAATGGTTAGAGTTTTGAATTTCAAATTAAGCTCATTATGTTGTAAACAATGGCTTAGCTAATAAAATTCCAATTATTACTAGCCTAAATTAAATCATGTTATAAATTGTTTAAACACCAAAAAAAGATTTATAAAAAAAATAAAAAAACTGTACTATTAAATTTCAATGTACATTATTAATTTAAATTTTACAATTTTAAATTCTAAATATATCTTTGATACACACCCTTAAAAATCCATCTCACGTATCACACTATCTTCTTTCTCTTTTAGTTAATTTTCTTAAAGGAAACCCACCAAACCCTGGATGTTCCATCTTTTCTTCTAGATATTCTACCTTGAATTCTAATTTCTTGATATGGAGACCTTGAGTCCTTGGGAATACCTTTCAACCCAAGTTTCCCTACTCGAAAGCTATAATCTTAATGACTCTACTCGTATACTTTAAGCTCTTACCGAATTTACATAAACTAAAGATCATCTTATTGGATGGTGGGTGCCAATCCCAACTATTTTGTGAAGGCTTTAGGGAGGAGAAAGAAATGATTGTCGGGATTGGAGGGCAAAGCCCATGAAAAGGGGAGTAAACTAACAGTCTAGGATTAATTTACAAAATATTTCTTTAAGAGCTAATAACTTTGATGCTATAAAAGGCAAAGCAAAGTATGGAATGAACCCACCTAGAATTTGTTGGTGTAGTTGTTGAAAGTACTTGGACCACATAAGAGAGTTTTGACATGGCTACAAGACTAGTCCATGCCTTGAATAATCGTATCGACACAGGTTAACTTTCATGCAAAATAATGCTTGTATCCGATGTCCTGTGTGTGTGTGTGTGAAAATAAGACTAGGCGCATTGCCGAAAAAGACAAAAAAATAAAATTGCCAAGTAGAGAGACCGATGTAGCCTCTTGGGTGATGATACTTTCATTTTCCTAGTTGTGATTGAATTTCCCTTGAGGGTGTTGGGTTGAATAATCTAAGGAGTGAATGGAACTATTCCAACAAAGATTCGCTAAGATGAATCAATAAGTCTCCACGGTTGAAACAAATCAATTCATAAGTGGCCCTTATAAAGGTTTTGGAGATGAAAGGTGCAAGCATCCTAAGAGCATGGAAGGCAAGTGAGCTTAGATCAAGATGTTTCACAAATTTGAGTGTGTACTTGTAAGATGGGGTTCAAAGATAGGTTGTACAAATATGAATAAAAAGGTATAAATAGGAAAGGGATTGATCTCAAGTTGTAGGTGTATGTTTGGTTATCCATTGAAGGGCCCGAGTCAATGACAAAGTTGTACCATGCAATTTGACTCCATATTGCGGGTATGTAAGATTATGCTACAATCTTTTATGCCCAAAATGCCCCTATGTCATAATAAGAACATAGCCCACATACATGTGATACCCTATTTAGAAATCAACAATATTCTCTCCACCGTGAGATCATAAAGGGTTAAGGGGTTTGAATCACTTTGACCCCATAAATAGAAATCCAAAAGGGATTTGGGCCATTGTGGACCCATAGTGGAGCATTACGTATAACTATGGACCCAACTAATATTTTGGTTAATGTAGGGAGATGAAGGAAGATGAACCATGACAAAAGAATGTTTAGATCTAGACAATTATCATGCCATCATTAGGTGAGTCACAAATGAATGTTGTACAAGAGTAATCCATACAACATAAGCTCTAGGTAGGTAGGAATATGTGAATACTAATGTGCAAAATTCATACACTACATTATCAATCTTATTTCCCATAATGTCTATGCTTAACTCACTTTAACAATGATTGTATTGGTTGGCGGTTTGGTTAGCCAATCCTAGGGTGGATTCAAGATGCACTAATGCCCCTTACATTGATTTCAAGTTTCTTAGTTTTACTTTCACCGGATGTATTAACTTACCAATGATGATTATGATAACCATGTCCCTACTAACCATGTTATACCCTTAGAAATAATCCGTGTCTTAGAGCCATTAATTTTTTTTGGGTTCATTAACACTACTCCCTTTATCTATGTATATCTTATTGCATGGCTTGTGTATTCATTAGAGTCCTATGTATTGGTTTTTGGGTTCCAACAAATATACTTTATCAAATTGCAATATGTTGTCCTTGGCATGCCCCTCAAGATTCAGTTTTGGTGAGTACAATCTATTCTATTATCATAGAACATAGGAGATTTCTCCACATTTGCAACCCAAATGTTTAAATATCAATGACTAACTAGTAAATTAGTGTCCATGAGTGTGTTTGGGATGTTCCCCAAAATGTTAGACACTAAATATCCAACTTTAGGGTTTGTGCCTTAATAACACATTCAATATAGTAAAGGTGACCCATAATGGATCATCATATAATTTGTCATATATTTTGGTATTGTATGGGTGGAAAAAATAGAGTTGTTGGCTTGTAGGGTCCATTTTATGGGTAGGTACCACTTTAGTGATTTTTGCCCACAACATTCCAAAGATCTCTTGAGGCCTTAAATGATGCAAAAGACACCTTAGTTGGAGTTCATATAAAAATTATATGCCTCCCGAAGTTGACTATTATGTTGGCCACCATAGTACTAAGTGGATGCCACATTAGCTTTCATTATTCATAAATGTGGAGATATCCACGTGTGGAAATTCAAGAAGATTCTAGAGGGTCCAAACCTTAACACTAATTGAGGGTTGAGGGAAGAAAAAACACTAACCCCAACCCTAGATGGCTATAATACTATGTTAAATACCATGTCGTTAGGAAAGGAAGGGGTTCCATTCTCATTGTATTATTTATTGTTCCATAACTGAGTAGAGAATCTAGGGGTGGGAAATTGAAGCATAACAAAGGAAATATAAGATCATGTAGTAGTTGTTTAAGCCACATTATCCATGACAACTCCATAGTGAACACAATTTGTTTTTACTTTCATTTCATACCTAAGAAGAAACGAGCAAGATAATAGTTTCATTGTCCACAATTATAGTATAATAGGATACATCCCTTTCCCATGCCCTAGTGATATCCCCAATGCAACCTTGTGACTGAGTGGTGATAACAACCACCACTTTACAAGTCCATATATTGTTGTTATTATAACTGGACAAACCTTAATTGCTAACTATTCTTATCCAAAGCCCACAAATGATCCAACTTAATAATAAATGCCCATTTACATTGATCTTTTGTCGAGCAAGTAGTCAACAAGGATGCAACAAAGCCAGTTGAATGAGTCGAGCTTCGTTATGGTGGAAGCTAATAGTGCATAGACTTAACAATGAACAAATATAATGGATAATATATCAAACATGAAACAATGGCAAATCAATAGATAATACTAAACACATAATGATGTGCGATAGGAACTGATAATGAAGAAACCCTAAAGGTGAAAACTTTGGTTGTATTGAGCAGTCGTCATGAGAGGTCACTCTCTTTAGTATGTAAGCAAAAGGGTGCAAAGGGTTAAGAGACTCAATTACATACACAGATATCAAATGTAGGATTTATTAGGAACATATTGAGCCTTCTCTTTAGGAACTTGCCTCAGTGCAATTTTAAGAGAAGAGAACCAAAATACCTTTTTCATTTTGAGCTTACAAGTATTTATACAATCTCAAGGATGCTTGGGTGACTACCCGCTGTGTTTTAGTTACAAAAAAATAGTTACAAATTATTTAAGAGACCATTCGTCCTCTTCCCATTCATTAGCTAAAAGGAGATGAAGAGACACCATTGTCACATTGATGTCATTTTTGATGCCTTCCCACTACTCAAAATTCCATCTAACATGTGGTAGAATCATCAAGTACCGTCGACAAGAATGATGATCCATCAACTTGTGTGTTGTTCGATTGAGTCATCGAATCGACTAATCTGTTGAGATGACTGAGTCATGGATCGACTGATCTGCTGGCATGACTGAGTCATGGATCCGACCAAAGAGTCAACTGGGACTAAGAACTAGTTTATAGGTCCAGTTGATTCTTGGGATGGATCAGACTTCCCCCCTTGAGTGGAAATGGTACCCATTTCCTGCTCATGCATATGCAACAAATTTCTCTCCAATTCAATGAGAGGATACCACTTTCCTTGAGATGGGAGTTGTCTTGCTTTCACCACCTAAAATAAGGAATTACTTGTGTCCTTGTATGTTGTACTTGTTGTCCAACGATGGTATTGATGACAAGGGGCTCTTGAACATCTGGATGGTCATCTTCTAGATCTGTCGGTTGTAAGTTGATATGTTCCAATAATGGCGGAAAATACAGTCAAAGTAAGTCCACGTTAAATAATGGATGCAGACTCATGTATGGTGGAATGTTGAGCTTACAAGCATTTTTCCTAATTCTCTTGAGAATGTTGTAAGGACCACATCATAAAGGCTTCAAATTCCTATGCAGAGCATTGAATCTTTCTTTCTTTAGATGTAACCAGACCTAATCCCCAATTTTGAATGAATGATAAATACGATGCTTATCGTGTCGGTCCTTGGCTTTTTCATAAGCTCACTACAACATTTCTTGTACTTGTTTATGAATCTCATACACTTCATCCTTGAACCAGAGTGCCTTGCCAATTTCTTGTCATTCATGGTCAGTGTCGACTAAGCCATTTGGTCAGATGACCAAGTTGATAGGTGCTAAGGATTGAACTCCATAACATACTTCGAATGGACTCTTTCCAGTAGAACTATGTTTCACTCAATTATAGCTATGTTGGATATATGGGAGGCTTTCATCCCATGTTTTGCGATGGTTGTGGTTGTACATATGAAGGAGTTGTACCAACATGCGATTCACAACTTCCATTTGTCCATCAGTCTGAGGATGGAACACTGTCGACATTGATAGTTGTGTGTCGAGTTGCTGCTAGAGTGTCTTCCAAAAGGTTCCAACAAATATGGAGTCGTGGTAAAAAATAATTGAAGTTGACAAGCCATAATTCTTCCAAACATTCTGAAATAAGAGATGAGTAGTCTACTGTGTTGTCGTGGTGTTCTTGCAAGGAATGAGGATAACCATTTTAGAGAATCTGTCAACCACTACCAGGATTGCATCATGCTAGTGTCAAGCAATAAGATATCTAGTCAATTAGTCCAAGGAAATAGATTCGCATGGCCGGCTAGGAAATGACAAGGGCATATACAAACCCTGCGTCGATTTGGTGGCTCGGTGATAACACAAACCATGCACGACTTGATGTACTTGTTGACATCTGTCTTAAGAGAAGATCAGTAGAAATACCTTTGGAGTACAATGAGTGTCTTTGCCACTCCAAAATGTCGTCCTATCTTGCTGTACTATGCATCCCAAATGAGCTTTTGCCAGTGCTCGCCAGAAGGTACACAAAGTTGTCCTAGCTTGTAAAGCAATTTGTCCTTCACGTGGTAGTCGAGAGAAATCGACTGACCTATTTGGAGTTGTTGATACACTGAAGATAAATCAATGTCTTATTCATATAGTCGAGGTCAAGTAATGGTGTTGTAACCATGCATACTTAACACTATAATAAGTGAAGTAACTGGTGGTCGGCTAAGGAAATCAAATGCTCCATTGGATTTACCTTTTTGGTGCTCAATTACCAACTGGAATTGTTGTAGGTAACTAATCCACTTTATTTTTCTTGTTGTTTGTATCTTAGACTGTGACAGAGCAAATTGTAGAGGCTTATGGTCTATATGGACGACCATTTCTTTGCTTATAATGTAATGTCTCCATTGCATAAGAGCTTGGATAATAACATAAAATTCATTCTCATAGGTTGCATACATACAAACATTATCACTGGAAGTATCCAAATGGAACGCTACCGGATTACCTACTCATGTGATCACAACGCCCATGGCATAGTTGGATGTGTCGATCTCGATTTCGAATGACTGATGCAAATTAGGTAACACAAGCATTGGAGCGGTGCAAAGCTACTTATTAAGTTTTTCAAAAGCTTGTTGTTGCGTTGTAGTCCATATGAAAACTATCTTTCCACCTCCCTTCATTAATTAATTCAAGGGCTAAGCTATGTGGCTAAATCCCAACACAAATATGCAATAAAACTTCACCAAACCAAGGAAACTCCTTAGTTCTTGAATGTTTTTTAGAGCATGCCATTCCTTGATAATTTGTATCTTTTATGGGTCGAATCGGATGCCTAATGAGTTGATCACATAACCCACGTATTTAATACTTGTCATTGCAAACTAACGCTTCTCCAAGTTCAAACAGAGTTTGTGTTGTCTAAGAACACTAAGCACTTGATGAAGTTGGTGCAAGTGTTACTCCCACGATCTGTTGAAAATTAGGATGTCATATAGATAAACAATGACACATTTTCCTGAAAAAGGTTGAATAAAATCATCCATGTATCTCATAAAAGTCGTAGGTGCGTTAGTTAGAACAAAAAGCATGACCAACCATTCAAATAAACCTTCCTTGGTTTTGAAAGCAGTTTTCCATAAATCTAACGACTATATGGGTATTTGATGATATCTCAACTTGAGGTCAAGTTTGGTAAAGAATTTAACATCTTTCACTAGACTTCCACAAGGATAGGAGCTAGGTTGAATTTTCCCTTTGTCGATCAAGTATTGAATTAGTCTGCGAATTTCTTCATTTTCTAAAACAAACCTTTTGTAAAAATATGCATTGAGTAATGAAGAACCAGGAACAAGATCAATAGAGTGTTTTACTTGGCAATGTAGTGGTACTCCAACTGGATCTTTGAACACATATTGGCATTCTTCAAGTACTCTATCGACTTGCTCTCATTGTCGAGAGTCGCAATTGGTGGAGAGAGGACTGGTTGCGGTGATCTTCTGAGAGTGTTGAGGTTTGATCATTAAAAACATGAATTTCAAAGCATGGTTGATCAAATTTTTGGCTTGCTTGGTTGAAACCATCTCGACTGTTAGTGTGGGTTGATGTTTAGGAATGCCATACCACTGATCCTAGATATCGATAATCACTTTATGGGATTCTGGAGTAACACTTTCCATTTTTGTGCAACGAGTAAGGTTTATCAAATAGTGCGTCGGCTACTGTCAATGGTGCAATGTCACAAATAACCTCGTTCTGAAAAGGCTTAATAATGTAAGGTAACTTGGATTGTCGGGTGATCCTGAGCTCTTGTCTATCCTTCATCCAACAAATGTTGTAAGGTTGCGGATGAGGAGTAGTAACAAGACCCAATTTCTTTACAATGTCTTCAAAGACAAAGTTCTTTTGACTACCATTATCCACAATCAAATGCAATGGGTTGTCTGGGACCCATATTTGTGTATGGAATAGTCGTTATCTATCCTCTTTGTCGACGATAGTTGAGTTCGCGAGGGTGATCGAAGTCAGTGCTATTAAATTTGAAGAGTCGGGGTCATACTCCACAACAACTCTATCGGCTGAGTCAAAAGTAGACATTTGTGCCAAGAATGTCTTTTGAGCTTTGCATTTTGATGAGTCATACTAAGATGAATTGTGGTAGTCGCACCGTTTCCCTATAGGAGGTTGTTTACTTGAGTTTCCCTTGTCTTTCTTGAAAGGATTCTTACCATGTTTCGACATATGGGAAGTAGTTTGAGAAGATTGTTTGGACTTGTCAGAGTCAACAATCGACTGAGATTTCTTGTCGAATGGTCAACTAGTTGGTTTGGTCGGAAAATGTCCTTTCACTTTTAGTTTCATCTCAATCTTGATGGCGTAATGGAATGCATTTTCAAGGATGTCAATAGTGAGGAATTCCATCTCTTGTTGGATATAAGGATCTGATCCGTTAATAAATTTAAGGACAAGTAACTTCTATTCCTCCGCAACACCAAGTTGAGCCATTAGTCGGTGGAATTCATTAGTATAAACCTATATAGTTTTATCCTTCCATTGTCTTAACTGGTGCTACTTCTTGTATTGTTGTTCCATGTACTTGGGTGGATAAAATTCCTTTCTGACATGTTCAACAAATTTTTCCCATGTATAGATGGGGTTTTTGTATTCCTTGGATTTGGTTGATAGATTTTCCCACCAACAATGTATAGAAGTCGACATCTTCAAGGATGAAAGGATGACTTTCTCAGCCTCAAAAAGTTGATTCATAGAGAAATAAGACTCCAATTGTTGTATCGATTTGTCTATAGATTCAACATCGATCTTTCCTTCCAAGTTTGGTATATCCAAGTTCTTGTACCTTTAAGGGGGTAACCTTGTCGAAGTCATTTCTCCTCGGATTGCTAACCGAAGTCGATCCAAATGAATTGGTGAGTCAAGCAAAGATTTCATTGAAATGTTCATACATTTCAGTTCATTGTCGAGTAAGTGCTTGCTCTATGAGCCATTCAGTTTCGCTACTAGTAGTGTTGTCCACATTTTTAGTTGCCATCTTTGGCAAATGATTGTGAGCAGATAAATATTCAGAAGTCAAAGAAAAAGGCAAGTTAACTAGATAAGTCTTAGAGCATGCTTGAACATGAATAAGTTGGATTAACTATGCAAGTAATGTTTAAGCAAGGCTAGATAAAAGCGGGCATAAGTTAGCTCTGATACCAATGATCCGCGGTCAAGCAGGTAGTCGATAGGGGGAAAACAAAGTCAGAAGAATGAGTCAGGGCTTGTTATGGTAGAAGCTAATTCTGTACAAACTTAGCAATGAAGCAAATATAATGGATAATACATCAAACACAAAACAACTGCAAATCAATAGATAATACTAAACATAGATTGATGCGAGACAGGAATTGATAACAGAGAAACCCCAAGGGTGAAAACTTTGATTGTATTGAGCAGTCGTTGTGAGAGGTCAATCTCTTTAGTCTGTAAGCAAAAAGGTGTAGAGAGTTGAGGGACTTGTTTACATATATAGAGGCCATATATAGAGGCGAATGCAGGATTAATTAGGAACCAATCAAGCCTTCTCTTTAGGAACTCGTCTTAGTGCAATTTTAAGAGTGAAGAACCAAAAGCCCTTTTCTTTTTGAGCGTACAAGTATTTATACAATCTCAGGATGCTTGGGTGACTCCCTCCTATGTTTTGGTTACAAAGAAAACAATTACAGCTGATTTAAGAGACCATTTGTCTTCTTCCAATTCGTCAAATAGAAGAAGATGAAGAGACACCATTGCCACAATGATGTCATTTCTGATGCTGTCCATCTGCTCAAAATGTCGTCTAACATGTGGTAGAATTATCTAGTACTGTCGACAAGAATGATGATCCATCAGCTCATGTGTTGGTCGACTGAGTCATCGAATCGACTGATCTGCTAGGATGACCGAGTCGTGGATCGACTGATCCGCTGGGACGACTGAGTCCTTAATCCAACCCAAGAGTCTACTAGGACTAGGTACTAGTTGAGTCTTGGGATGGATCATAGATCAAAATTAAGTCAACAATTATCCATCGGGATAAAATCCCATACAATAGGTGTTGTGGCACAATTGCACTAATATCTTATCATGCAACTCACACTTCATAACAAAATAATGCATAATTTAGTCATGTAATCGAGGTGCAATGTGGGGAACACAATTGCGGCATTGTAATTCAATGACACATCTAACATAAAAAGTTACAACTGATAATAGATTACTTGGTGCAATTTAGTTAGAGATCATCCTCTAAGAATTTAACACTTTCTCTTTCCGTTCTTATATAGTTCTTGTGATACTAAACAAGGACATGAACAAAGAAGGAAACTAAATGATTTGTTTCCCTTTCCATCATTTATTGAAGTTATTCATTACATTATATAATGGTTAGAGTTTTGAATTTTAGATTGAGCTCATTATGTTGTAAACAACTGCTTAGTTACTGAAATTCCAACTATTTGCTACCCTAAATTTAATCATGTTATAAATTGTTTAAACACAAACGAGATTAAAAAAAAATCACTTTACTATTAAATTTCAATGTATATTATTAATTTAAAATTTGCAATTTTAAATTCTAAATGTGTCTTTCAGGCATATCCTTAAAAATCCCTCTCACGTATCATGCTATATCCTTTCTCTTTTAGTTAATTAACTTATAACGTTATCTCCTTTCTCTTTTAGTTAACTAGCATAGACCCTTTTTAAACCCCGATCTATCAAGCACCAAGAGGGATCGAATTTCTTGAGGTGTATATTTTTTTACCTTTTGGATCCCTTTGGTACTTGATATATATGGGTTTAAAATGGATCTATGCTAGTTTAATTTTTTTTTATATTTTATTTAAGTCCATATGTAATTTATATTTTTCATTTTTTACTTTTTAATATTTAATATTTTTTATTTATGTCGGCTAACATAACATGACTCAAGTGACAGGATCTCCTCCATACTAGGTTGAAGAGCACCTCGCTTCTCTCCATGCTATTAGCTTATAAAAAACCCACCAAACCATGGATGCTCCATCTTTTCTTCATGATTTTCTAAGTTGAATTCCAATTTCTTGATATGGAGACCTTGAGTCCTTGGGAGCACCTTTCAACCCAAGTTTGCCCTAATGGAAAGCTATAAGCTTAATGAGTCTACTCGAATTTACATAATATCTATGTTGCACAAGTTTCTGGAACGCGGGAACTTTCAGAACGTGGGTATAAGTGTCGGATACGTCTAGAAGTTTCCCCCAAATTTGCAGGAAACGACAGGTTGGGAACGCCAATAATATATATTAAAAAAATATAAAGAAAATAATTAAAAAAACATGAGAAGAGAAGAAGTATAGAGAAAAAAAGAAACATTAACACAAATCAAATGACTTAACTTATCCCTTGTATTAGGGTTGTAACTAGAACCTCTTGGCAGATGGAAATGGCAATAAAATCTAGATTACTATCCACATCATTGATTATATAAGGTAAGATCTTTCTAAAACGGAGACTTTTAGAAGTTATAGTTCCTATATTTGTGGCTATATGTATAGAGTAAGTTTTTAGTTTTGTGTCGACTATGATTAAAATCTATTGTTTACAAAACTTGCAAAGATATATAATTATTCAAATTTAAATTATTATAAAATAAAAATTAAGATATTTTTTATTTAAATGTAATATATGAATTTAGATTTAAAGTAAGATTTAAAACCATTTCCAATTAGTTAAAAGTTTACTTTTTATTCATAAAGTAAATAGTAAAATAAATAAATTTATTTTCTTGTATTTTATAATATATAAAAAGTCAAAATAGATTTACATTTATTATTGATTAGCTCGATAAATGCAATTCATTGTAGGGATGAGTGATTACTCTATAACGAGCATTAAATAGAGATCAATGCACCAACTCGACAAGGTAGCACGAAAAAAACTTTTATTGCAACTTAGTTTTCTAGAGAATTTTTATATATGTACTATCGCAAGGAAATAGGAATGTTGTTACCAACCAACATGGCGATCATGAATGCGTGGAAGTTCCCAATGAAGGAAACGCGCAAAATGAAGTCCCCAAGTTCTCGATTTTAGAGGGTAAAAGTTCCCAATAAATTCCCAACCATCCAGAACGGTTTCCGTTGGATTGGGAAAGTTTCCTACAAGTTCCAAAGTTCCCTGGAACGTCGAAACTTCGGAAACGAGTTTCCTAAAAGTCGGGAACGGTTTCCGTGCTACATAGCATAATTTTCTACCGAATTTACATAGACTAAAGATCATCTCATTGGATGGTGGTGCCAATTCCAACTATTTTGTGAAGGCTTTAGAAAGGAGAAAGAAATGATTGTCGGGACTGGAGGGGAAAGCCCATGAACATAGCAAAAGATAGAGAAGGCACCGACGACGATTTAACCTGTCACAATAACGATACTGAACACAATAAAACCCGATAGTAGAGGAGCATAATAATTTTTTTTCAACGAATGAAATCTCTAGGGTGGATTGACCTAGTCAGTACTGGGAGACGGTAGTGGAAAATGGGGCGTTTGCAGTTTGGGCGAACAGTGTTGCAGCATTTGACAAAGGTGTCAAGCAGCGCTTCAAGCTTAGGCTCAGGGCACGCAGAGCTTCCATGGACCTCCATTGCCAGGGGCATCAGATTTCGGAAACAGCTCGAATGCATTCTTACGACGGTAAGTAACTGAAAATGGAAATGCCGATCGATTCTACTGGTCTTCCCAATTGAGCCCTACAAGATAAAATGGATGGTTTCTCAATGCCCTTCTAATAAATACCGCATGCTGTTTGCAGGATATTAATAAGCTTGGGAAAGCAGGGGAGACCGTGAAAGTGGCTCCTGGTTATTTCCGGAATCATTTGATGCCCAAACTGCTGGCTGTGCCAAATCGTGACCACTATGCGTATATAATCAGAGAACAACGGAAGGTATACTTTATATCCTTCTCTCAATCTTCTTCTTCTCCTCATTCTCCTCCGCCACCTTCGTAGTTGATTTCATTTGAAAAATAATATCCCAGACATGAGAATGTTCAGCTGCACTTCCTTGGCTGGTATGGCGTTAGACGCTAATTCATTTCTAAAATGTGGATTTTGCTATCACAAGTCATATGCTTTTTGTTAACAAACGGGAGTTTAGTGGGAGAGTAAACATAGTTTTCACCCACCAAAACTGTGTTGAGTGATCTATTCAACAATGTATTATATTAGTACACATATACATACATGAAGGTTTGATACAAGATAGATACTCTCTTGTCACACTAAACTAGTCAACTAGTGATCTAACAGCTTCCTAATCCTATAAGAAACGACTAATGTAGAGACAAACTCTACATCATAATGACTAATGCAACAACAAACCACAAGATTATCATATGATCACACTTTATTTGATAAGATCACACATTATTTAATAAGACAAGTAAGAGTTAATAATTCCAACACTTCCATTCAATGGCTTATTGGAATTTTTGGTTTCTCATTGCATTGTGGGTTCGGAGCTTAATTGATGGATGGCATTTAACTGAACTGACTTTGACTTTTCTTATTCATTTCAATATCAACACAATGTTAGCACAACAAAGCATAGAGTCTGTGTAGATCAATTCTTTACAATGGTGATGCAGAAAAAGGTTATCTAGCTAAAGCGTCAACAACCTTGAGACCACCAAAACAATCTGAATCCAGTGCAGTCATACTGCTCTATAATAACTTCAACACTGCCTGGGAAGAGCCAGGGTTGGGGGTTGGTTTGTAATCCAGAGGGTGATCATATCTCTTTCCTACCTTCGGGGGCTAGGTTTATCACTCAGATTCAGTCCTAAGGCTGAAATTTACATGAAATAGATATGAGAAACCTTAAAGTTGGGGCAAAATTTCTGAATTTGCAATAAAAGCCAGATTTTTCAAACTTCTACAACGAGAGGGTTGTTTCATCGCAAGATACTATTGAGAAGCTTCATGAGGAAGTTACTTCACTACCAAATATTAATGCCAAGCTTTTTGATACGAGGAAGTTGCTTCATTGTAGGACAGTAATGCCAAACTTGACCTCCTTGTGAAGTTTGGCGTTAGTGTATTGCAATGAAGTAACCTCATAATAAAACTTGGCATTAGAGTCCTAATTCTAGAATTGGCCGAGAAGGGGGAGTCTTCAAGATTTGCAATACTTGAATCAAAATCTTGAAAGCAAAGTAAGTAAAATAAGTGATTGTATTAGAAATGGCAAACTTTTATTTCTTCTATTTTTGAGAAGTATGATGAACAAATTGATAGTTGGATGCTTCGGGTTAATAAGATGGAGGAAACCATGGTTCTTGCTTGTTAAAAGCTCATGGATGAATTAAGGAAGAAGGATGTAGTGCTTGATACATTGCAAGAGGAGACTCCTTCTCTATCACATAATTCTCTTTCCTTTTGTTCTGATGCATCTCCTTGTGCACAGAGCAATCTTGTCTTGACATTGGTAGTTTTGAGAAACACACTAAAGCCATAAGTTCCAAATTACTTTAGTAGATTGGTTACACAAGTGGTGGACTTGGTAAGAATGGAGAGAGGGTATAATCATTCATTCCTATTTAGCTTAAGATGAGACCGAGGAGAGTGTACTTCGGTTATTTTGAGTCTACATCATCAAAAAAGATTCATCTTAATCTTATACCACCACTTATATCCAAGAACTATAACTTACACCTTCTTATTCTTCTAGTGCTATGTATTAAATAAAACTAAAGATTTTACTTGGCGTTGGAAATGTCCCCAATTTCTTTCCATTTTTCTTGTGCTTTTCAAGTTGCTGATTTGTTTGATATTTTCCAAGTTACTTAGGTCCAAATTTATTCTTGCCGATATTTTCCAAAATTTTCCTCGATATTTTGGATAAGTTTCTTTATGGACCCTTAGTGTTATATTATTATATTCCCCAAAACAATATTTGCAACATTGCTTTCACTATACACATCTCATCAAATTGACATATGTATTATGCGTTGATTTTTCTGAGCAACATCGATAGCCATTCTCTTAGGAGAATGGAGACACTTGGTCTGGAACCAGGATGTGGACCCAGTCCAGCACTGGGGGGATTCAACCTAGAGTTGAGTGATCATTCTGTTGAATGATGATATCTGGTCAAGGAGCATGATATGGACCCAGTCCAACACTGGGGGGACTCAACCTTGAGTTGAGTGACCATTATGTTGAATGGTGACATCTGGTCCGGGACCACGATGTGAACCAGTCTAGTACTGGTAGACTCAGCCTAGTTTCTAAGTAGCCATTCCTTTGAATGGAGGCACTTGGTCAGTTACCGGGACTCAGCCCAGGGCTAAGGGCCATTCTCTGGGAGAATGGAGGCGCTTGGTCTGTTACCAAGTATTTGACCTAGTGTCAAATTATGCAGCCTATGGTTGAGGCACTTGGTCTGTTACCAAGAAGGCACTATAAGCCCTAGACTGGGTCTAGGCATGTGTGACACTCTGACCCTTGATCAGTGGGCTCTGCTATCTTCTCCAAGGCTTAGCTACCCTTGGTTAAGATACCTTAAAACCCGATCTTGGTGTCACACAGAGTGTGAGATAAAAGCATTAGTAATTCTCTCTGTTTATGATGATGTACTTTGAGTGGTGATGAAAGACCATGTTGATCACATGTGATGACCACAGGGGCACTTGAAGAAGGCCAAAGCAAATGTAATATCCCAAATACTGATATTCTCTAATGTTCTATTGTAGTGCTGACTCACACACTCAATCTTATACAAAGATACGAAATAACTGTGCATGCAAAAATGCCCTAAAATGTGGCTGAATTAGGGCTAGGGTTTGCAGAGAGAAATTAACACTTACCACTGATATCTCGGCTGATAATGACTCCAGAGATAGCTGCATGCATAAAGATCTAGATAAGTGGGCTAGTAGTGCTTCTTTCCTTTGGTGTTACTGCCTCGTTGTACCGTAAGCACCCTCCAGACTGAAGGTGACGTTTTGGTAGGAGGAGAGGTCAGATACCCTCGAAACTTTGCAGAGCTGATGGTCTCCCCTCCCGAAGATAATGGTCGGAGCAAGCGAAAGATTTGGCCTCTCTAAGTGCCCTAGCGAATTGAACTAGCAGTTTGGTGCTCACGCCCTCAAATCCCTCTGATCTGCTGATAACTCCTCAGAATGAGCAAACGGAGAACTGGGAACCACACAATGCAATGGAATGACCCTGCTGAAGAAGAAGAAGCTGACATGCAGGAGATAAATTAGAAATCAGAGACCTAGTGAATACTTTGGGGTATCCAACTAAATCCCCAGCTGCAAAACGTGAACCTGCAAATCAGTAATCCTTTCGAGTGTGCTGGATCCTGAACATTGATGTATACGGTGAATGCCGTTGATAAACCTGGATGGTCTATCCCGAAGAGACTAGGGAAGCTATCTCACTGTCGAACCCTCGCTAGCCGAAGACGTCGTCTTCAACCCCAATTGTTGAGGCTGCACACGGTGCTGCTGCTTAAAGCTCCAAATCAATCAACAATAATCATAGATATCTCCTTTAGTCCCATAACCCTTCTTAAATAGATCCTTATGCACTTTTAGGGTTTGCATGTCACTTTTAGGGTTTATGCTCACTTTTGCATGCATGCAATTCTAATTTCAAGTTGACTTTAATACTGAAGAAATAAGGCTTGCATTCTACGCATGCTTTATGATAATAACTCTGATGGCCCTCTTTACTATACTGATGATTGAATAATTGTCCTAATGTGCTGCCGGTATTAAAGGTCCTCGGTCAATTCCCTATTTATAAAAAATGGAACATTACAGTCCTCCCTCACCAAAGATTGCTTGTCCTCAAGCAATGCCAACGCAACTCCACAATCAATCAAACTGAACCAACTGAATCCAGGCATGATCCCGGGGTCCCAAATTATCCTAGGAGATCTGTAGCATCCTCTGCTCAAGGCACTTCACTGCATGATACCATCACAAGATATCCCATGGAAGCCTCCTATAAGTAGAGTAACTAGCCACAGTATAAACGAGGTACCGTCACAAGAGACCTCTTGAAAGCATCCTCTAGCAATCACTAAACTGCCAGTCACTGTAATCCCAGGGTCCCAAATCAATCTGAGAATTGCAGAGGTCAAAATGCATCCACCGCTACCCTGCGTAGTATCGACACAAGGAGCATCCTGTAGAATCCCAAGTAACCCCATCAGTAAACATTGTATCTATCCCTCATAAGGTCTCCCACCTGAATTCCAATGCAAACTTTTGCATCTTTCATCCCAAATATCCGAAGGCTCTTGTGGGACTATACCCTTGGCTAGGAATGGCTTCCCAAGAATCACCCACTCAATAGGACACCACTCCTTAATCTCATCAGACCCCCAAAAAGCACCTTGTCCATAAGCACCATCACAAGGAATAATCCTACAAAGCTGACATTCTGCCCTTTTGATTTTAATTGGAATGCTCATATACTGCTGCCCAATTTCTCGATCTTGGCCAACCTGTAAAAACCATCTGCCATTATGCAAATGTGGACTTAAGCTACTGCAAGCCTTGTCTATGTACTCTTGAAGAGGACTGCTTTGAAATGCAATAGTATGTTTCTTTTGCTACCCCATCAAGTAATCCAACTGCTCTTCAATACTAGAAAGCCTGACCACCGACTCGGTACATACAACTCGAAGAACTGTAAGCCCAACATCTCGCTGTACTATGGTGTCTCGGAGTATCTTGGTCCTCTCTTTCATAGCTAGAATGCTTTCTTTAACCCGTTCAATCTTCTTTCGATGACTATCATCTGGAAGCTCTATCTCCTGCATGTATAAAGTCTCCCTAACCTCCATGTGTGACTGCTCAATGTCTCGACTGCTGTGCTCATTGCCTTGCACCTCATGTATTTCGCCTGTTATAACTGTCTGGATTCCTGCTGTAGGTGATGAAGAGTGTACCAATTCCAACTCATCACACGACTTGTTCACAATTTGACTAGTGAATGTACTTGTGTCGCTAGACTCACAGGATGGCTCTAATGCTATCTCCTCATGCACATCTTCATCATGTACTGTTAACTCCAAATGAAGCTCACCAACAACTTGTACTTCATGCTCATCTTTCTTCCCTCCCCCAACTATGCCTTTAAGGAGATCCTCATCCAAATCCTTGGGATGGCTCCCAAACTTGATGGTGTAATAATCTTGAAAGGACAATGCTGCACATACCTCATCACCCAAGGCTAGATACTCCTATCGAGGCAAGTGTTGAAGTACTGCTAACCTTTGCAAATTTCCAGTCAAGATCCTTTTCATTGTCTTCATGTTCTCACAAGCTGGCAAAGAAATTTTTTTGTTTTTGTTTCTGACATACACTTCACCAACATCACTGACATGCATTTGCATGTACAAGCATGCATCAACATGCACTTTTATTCAATTTCTCTGTGCCCACAGCTGGCAAGGATCATGCTCTGATACCACTGTAATATCCCAAATACTGATATTCTCTAATGTTCTATTGTAGTGCTGACTCACACACTCAATCTTATACAAAGATACGAAATAACTGTGCATGCAAACTTGCCATGCAAAAATGCCTTAAAATGTAGCTGAATTAGGGCTAGCGTTTGCAGAGAGAAATTAACACTTACCATTGATATCCCGGTTGATAATGACTCCAGAGATAGTTGCATGCATAAAGATTCAGATAGGTGGGCTAGTATTGCTTCTTTCCTCCGGTGTTACCGCCTCGCTGTACCGTAAGCACCCTCCAGACTGAAGGTGACATTTTTGTAGGAGGAGAGGTCAGATACCCTCGAAACTTTGCGGAGCCGATGGTCTTCCCCTCCTGAAGAGAATGGTTGGAGCATGCGGAAGATTTGGCCTCTCTAAGTGCCCTAGCGAATTGAACTGGCAATTTGGTGCTCACGCCCACAAATCCCTCTGATCTGCTGATAGCTCCTTAGAATGAGCAAACAGAGAACTGGGAACCACACAATGCAATGGAATGACCTTGTTGAAGAAGAAGAAGCTGACATGCGGGAGACAAACTAGAAATCAGAGACCTAGTGAATACTTAGGGGTATCTAGCTAAATCCCCAGCTGCAAAACGTGAACCTACAAATCAGTAATTCTTCTGAGTGTGCTGGATCTTGAACACTGATGTATACGATGAATGCCGTTGATAAACCTGGATGGTCTATCCCGAAGAGACTAGGGCAAATATCTCACTGCCGAACCCTCGCTAGCCGAAGACGCTGTCTTCAACCCCAACTATCGCGGCTGTACACGGTGTTGCTGCTCAAAGCTCCAAATCAATCAACAATAATTATAGATATCTCCTTTAGTCCCATAACCCTTCTTAAATAGATCCTTATGCACTTTTAGGGTTTGCATGTCACTTTTAGGGTTTATGCTCACTTTTGCATGCATGCAATTCTAATTTCAAGTTGACTTTAATACTGAAGAAATAAGGCCTGCATGCTCCGCATGCTTTATGATAATAACTCTGATGGCCCTCTTTACTATACTGATGACTGAATAATTGTCCTAATGTGCTCCCGGTATTAAAGGTCCTCGGTCAATTCCCTATTTATAAAAAATGGAACATTACAGTAAAAGTAAAAAATACATAAGGACATTTGGACCACTGGTAAAAGTCAAAAATTACGTAAGGACTTTTGGACCACAGGTAAAAGTCAAAAATACATAAAGACTTTTGCACCATAGGAAGGCTAAAGACAAAAGTAAAAATTAGAAAAGAATAAAATAATAATATTTTGTTCTTTCTAATTTCGGTCCACTTACAGGTGACTCAAATGATATAAAAGAAGATCAATCCATTTCATTATTACACACACTTGGCTTCCACAGGTACAACTGCTCCATAGAAAAAGATTTTACTAGTACAGGAAAAGGAGGAAGTTTTGTGTATGCCCTAGCATGGATGAGTCTAGTTAGGGCATCAACATTTGTCTTTGGATCAAAACCCTAAGCTAGGGTTTTATCAACAAAAAGGCAGCAACAGTTCTCTCTCTCTTTTCTATGTGTTAGGGTTTCACCCTAACCCTCACCTTCACGAATTTATCACGGGCAGCTTCAGTCTCTCTCGGGCAGGTTCTTCTGCTCCTCCGGGCAGCTCCTCTACCTCTGTGCAGCTCCGTTTCTCCACAGGGAAGCCATCTACAGATCTGGGCAGCCCTCCAGTATCTATGTTTCATGAATTATTTTGTTACGACTAATGATGTTAATTGAGTGCCTTTGTTTTTCATCATTTTTAAGTGGGTGGGCGAGATGGAAACTTTTCACCTTTTTTGATATCCATGTTATGGATTTGTATACCTGACATCCTACAACCACAATTTCAAATACATATACACTTGTATAGAAACAGATTAGTTGGCAAACAACTAGGGGTAATTGGGGATCATCCACTGTACTGGGAACCTTGAGTAAGGGGATGGCACATATTGTAAAATTTCCTATGCTGGTGCAATATATATGGTCAGCGCCCATTGATGTTCAATGTCATTATTCATGTGGATGAGGGTTGTTTCATTGTGGTATCCTCCCTTGCTGTGCTTATCCATGTACTTGGTAAACTCAAGTGTTCCTTTTTGGTACACACATACTGTTTTGTTGGCGTGTCTACATTTCAGATCACTTATAATGCTCAAAATAGCTTTGAAATTCTTTTCTTTCTTGGGTCTTAAGATTTGTGTCTCAGTGATGCACATGGAAAGGAAGTACAATGGTGCACGTGTGTTTACTGCAAATAGTGTGTACATTAAGTGAACTTCCCTCTGATGTATAGCAAAGTACCAAAGCATACAGTTGTCATTCTTCGAAAGTATTTACTTTAAGAGCATTCACTTAGTTCCTTTGTTTCCTTGGATTCCTTGTGTAAGCTCTCTTTAATTGCATATGGTACTAACAATTTTGAAAGATTGTTCATCTTCTCAGCTATATCAGCACCATGAAGAAGAGAAAAAAGCTGAGGTAGTTCAGCAAACAGGGGAAGAACAGATGGAAGAGTATAAATCTGCAGCAAGGCGTTTGGATCGTGGACTTTTGGTATGTTTTATGTGCTTTTACAACCTTAATAAATATTACTGTGAGAAAAACATGAAATCTATTTTCTTCAGTAGATAAATGTTAATCTTCCTTAATGATCAATGCTCTTCTCATGGACGTGTTCTACATTTTTATGTGCATGTCAGCAGGTGAAATTTTTCATGCAGAACTTGTTTGCACCAATTTTGGTTTTCTGAATGAATTCTGAGACTAGGGGCACCATTTATATAAATCTCTTCATTACTAGTTTTCTTGATTTTTGAAAGAAAATCAATTTTTTATTTGGAAAATAGCAGAATTATACTTTAGCCAAGATGGATCTATCAGATCTTTTACTTGTAAATAAGTGTCTATAGTCCTATAGTCGGCAAAGGGTAGCTTTTGACATAGTAGCATAGTATGCAATTGTATTCTTCTACACAATTATGCACTTTATATACTTGTTCAGACACTTTTTTAGAACATGTTAATCTTTTTTTTTAATCCACAGAAAACAATTCGAAATTTTATTTCCATTAAAACAAAATTATATTCTTTGGATGCCAAAGGCATTCAAAAAGAGACCCCTGCTGAGATCCAACAAAGTAGACATAAACATGTCTGTCACAAAACTGTCCTAAAGTTGATCTGATACTTTTCCAGATTTTTATACATAATGATTCCAGAAATTTTCACTAACATTTTCTGACATTGCTGATCACAGATCTTCAAAATAGCACTGTTAAAGTGTCCTTTATACAGTCTTCAATTAAAATAAGAACAACTTCAACTTCTCCGCATCACATGGGATAAGGTACATTCATGATAATGACCACAGAGTAATCCAACCAAAACCCAATGCTAGCTCTCAATCACACCTGTCAAGGAGAATAGTGAAAGCTTCGATGTTTTTCTCCTTTGCTTGTACAGTGATTTGTAGAAGAGAAGAGAGATGAGAAATTATAATAGATTGGTCCAAGAATAAGAGTATCCAAATATAGAGTACAAACAAGAATTATAATAGCCTCAATTGCCTAAGTTAGAACTCCAAAAATACTCCAAGCACTTAGCTCCAACTATAATGAATGATTGATCCTCATGAATGAGTGAAGAGTCATCCATAAGTTTGCCCTAGCTCTCAAAGTAATAACTGGATGAAAAATGGCACTGGTGTGCTAAGAATAGGATTAGGGCACCTTCATCTTTGAAAATAGTTGAAGTTTTTGCAATAGAACTCTTCCACTCCAAAATTACTCCAAGTAAAGCATCTCCAATAAGATAATGCATGGTGGGGTGAGACAGAAGTGGAAGAAACCTCTCTAGGGTGCACTTCCCTAGTGTTACCCCCCATTTTGCATGGGTATCCACATGTAAATTTTTTTACAACTTCAGCTGGGGGCGACAAATTGATGGGAGCTTTGGGATGGCCTAGGTTCTTGATGCTAGTTTATTGCTTCTTTTTTAATGATGTTGATGATACCCCAGGATATGGTTGATTAATGGATCTTCATGCTAGCAGCTATGGGATGTTGGTTTTGCCTTTGCTGAGATGCTGAGATTTGGGTGATTTTTTGATCAGGTCATGTGTTCCACTTGTTTATGATTCATTGGTGGAGCTCTCTTGCTGATGCGGAATAGTTTGCATTTGGGGTTGCCTTGTTAATCGTTTTACATGAAGCACCTTTGTTTCCTAGCACTTTAATGGCAGCTGAAGGCATCCATCTGCTCTCTAGTCTTGTAACATATATCCAGCAGCAGGGGTACTATTGCTTTAAATCTGTAGCTCAAACTGGTTTCTGCCAGCTATATAACTCAGCGATATAAGCGTAATATGTCCAAGGCAATCATTGAGGCTGTTCAAACATCCTTTCAAATGCAGTTCAAATGGAAAACAAATCTATATATGTTTGACAGGGAATGTGCCAGAAAGTACTGTGGTTGAAGCTGTATCCAGATTTAATTAAAAACTGGTATTACATTGGAAGGATCTCTATAGTCAAATATACCAGAATTGTAGAAACCATGAGCTGTAAACTTTCAGGACTTGCATTATTGGTTTCAGACCCAAAGCAAGCTAACAAAGTGTTGAGGAAAAAACTAATGCAATCCGAGAATCTTTCTTCAGCCAAAGATGCAAACTATGCTAACAAGTAAAAGTAGGCGCTGCTGTTTTATGCTGAATGTTAATCCCTGGATATAACTATTGCAGTCCTAATGTGAAAGATGCAAGTATTTGCTCACTCTATGAGCTTGGCTAGCTCAATCAAAGGCCAGAAAGACGTTGGTTGAAGATTAAGGGGTGTGTTTCCAGCAAGTAAAACCACATTTGAGTGCTGTTCTCAGGCATTCAAGGGCAGTGATTGAAGGTGCCCAGCATATAGGTTATTTTGGGACATGATGTAGCTGACCTGAGTATAAGTATTAAGTACAGATATAAAGGAAGACCGACCTGGCCAAGGAAATATCAGGGCTGACTCAAATTAATCTTTGAACATAACATGTATTTATATGTTTGTGGCTAATTTTTCTGAGTTTGCAAAGGAAGCTTTTGACTGAGGTAGTGGGTCAAACTTTGATCATCTCACAGTATCATAAGGGGTGAATTAATGTTGGTGTTTCAGTGACAAATGATCAGAGAAGAAGCTGCAGGCGAAAATAAAACACTTTGCAGATCTGTCTTTGATGAGAACAATGATCGGAGAAATACTACCTCCAGAACCTGTTTCCTTTCATACTTGACCAGATACTGATAGCTACAGGAGGCATGGTGAAGATGGAACATTTTGCTGGCAGAATTGAAGCAACCTGCTATCCAGCATACATCATCTATATCCAGGTTTAATCTCTGTGCATTTGTCAGCAGGCAAATCTGAAGCGGCATTGAATTATTTGCTGTCATGGAGCAGAAGGATCGAGGAGCAGTATGTTGAAAGGACTGGCAGGAGGAGTGCTGGCATGAAATAGCCTAAGAAAGTGCAATTGATCATGTTTTAAAGAAGAAAATTTCATCCTTCGTAGGGCGTCCAACCTATTGGCATGTATCTCTATGGAAGGTTGTTTGAGAGTTTGAGGGTGCCCTAGGTCTAAGGGGTTTGTTCTAACAACCAAGACATGAGATCCACGTTTTAAGGAGGTTTGTTATCTTAGTTAAGGAAGCATCCACCCTTTGGAGGGTCTTTTGCACTTATTCATGGCTTTGAGGATGAGCATTCCATTTTGGAAGGGTCCTATTTATTATTCCATGCCACTTTGAGGAGACACTCACCTTTTCTTTGGAGCCTTTTATGCAGGATGATTTGGGATTTAGAGAGGATTTAGGGTTGGTCAAACCCTAGATCTAGGGTTTGTTCACTTTCATGCTTGGAGGCGTTTCTTGTGGAGCGCTACCTCATGGAGGGTTTTGACTACTTTATTTGATCCTGACTTGGTATTTGCATCCTCATTTGATGGAGGTTCCCTCCTCCTTGGGCCTCATCTCTCTTAGACATTGTACTTGTGGCTTTGACCACCTTGTTTCATGGGTTTTGTTAGGGTTTGCTGGAGGAAATTAATTGTTTATTCCTTCCTAGGCCAGATCTAGGGCTTTAGCCTAGTTTATTCATATTTATTATTGAATGAGATAGAGGTACAACCTCTTTTTTTTTTCTTTTTTTTTTCCTCGGAAAAATTCGTAATTTTATTTCAAAGTAGAACAAAATTACATCTGCACATGTAAGAGGATCACTAGGATCCCTACATTGTCACATATTTGCTGTCTCATATTGTCATAACCAAAAAAATTACAACACTGTAACTGTAAAAGCATATCAGCTAGATACATCACAGAAAATATGGGTATCACAGCCCAAATCATAAGAACACAAAACAACAGATATACTGCCGATAGCAAAGGCCACCACCTCTGAAAACGTCGTCGCCGTCGCAAAGATCCCTAAGAACACAATACGGGTCGCCACGCAAAAGTATATCCACAGTCACCGCCACCACCATAAGGCTGGCGATCTTTCTCTGCAATAGCAGCATCCTCGAAACATAGCCAAGACCCACGTCCCCAAATCTTGAAACCGAAGCCCACCAATCGTGACCTCGATCTCGATTCTTGGAGCCAAAGCCCCCGATCCCGGATCTTGGATGAAGCCCACCGATCAATCTCTCGATCCGTCCCTGTCGATTAGCCATTGGAGGAACTCGAAGTCAGAAATCTGGCAAGGAAAGACTCCCATCTGGTGGAAGCCATAGATTTCCGCGGCTTCTTGGAGCAAACGGAGGAAGAGCGGATGGTTGAAATAGAAGACGGGACAAACCGCATCTGCTCTTCTTGATCGTCGCCCACATAAACCGCAACGAAACCCATCGGAACAACCTTCAGAGGGACATTTCGTCACGCCACAATACAAAGGCGGACCGATTCGTGCAAGCAAGAAGATCGAAAACCTGACCGAAGCCTTGAAATTTTCTCCCATTCCGTCACGGTATCAAACCCTTGACCTGAGCACCGATCTTGTCCATGGCAAGCATGCCATTGTCTGGAGCCGTAAAATTGCTACAAACCCTGCAGCGCCAAACCAGCAACTCCAAGCGAAGTAGCCAGATCAAGACAAGCTCCACAAATGAAAGAGGACAAACCCCTGAGGATTGAACAAGAAAAGCGACCAATATACCCAAAGACGAGGCTGAATGGTGCACGCAGAAAGAACCCACAGAAGCCCTGTTCAGCTTTCGTTATGATCTTGCATCACGGCCTTGTCCTTGAAAAGCCCGGACAGAAATCCCGGCGAGTATGAAAGGCGTTGAGCAATGCGGGCTTGGATTCTTTCCCGGCCTTCACAGTCGGCCAGGCCAATGTCATCACCAACATCGTCCTGGGCGGCCGGCTGGTGATCAGAGGTACAACCTCTATAAGTGTTGTCTCTCTCATTCATTTTATGGTTGGATTTTGAGAGTTCTTTCTCTTATTGAGCCTAACAGACATATCTTTTATGGTGCAGCTTGAAGTGTAAGGGCTTCTTCTCCCTTTAAAGTTTGTTATTCTTGTTCCTATTTTTCTAAACTTTGCTAGTGAATCATAGTATAACTAGAACTTGTTAGTTAGGGTCAATTGAAAGGTAACTTGCCTCATTGGAAGGATTGTGAGAGAAAAGCTCCTCCACTTCTTTGGTGTCTTATGCATGATTATATTACATTAAAATGACCATCTTTCTAGAGTAGTTGTTTGTAGTACTTCATTTTATGAGGCACAACCTAGCTAACAATGTTTTGAGTTGGCACCATATGGGATCTCTAAGCATCCTCTACATTTATTTTGCAACATGTTAGGGTTTATTTATGGCATTCCATTTGGACCTCCCTCAATTCCATTTTTCTAGGGGATTGGCACTAGTCTTCATGGTCCTCCCATCACCCCTTTATTTCTATATACTACAACACAAAGAACTATTTTGCTTAAGCTACTCTTTGAAATCACCTTGTGCATGATTGTCATCATAGGGAAACACCCCTTGAGTTGGAGAAGAGCCAATCTAAAGTGTAGAGAGGTGGTTATGTTGATGTAGTAGTTGCGTGAGGCATCCTCACCAATTCGACCCCAAAAGAAATGTGAAGATAAAACTTATTGTGCACACTAAAAGACAAGTTGGCCCCACTTGAAAAGTAAAATAGTCAACATGATACAGTATAGGCGCCCTCACTCACTTTCACCAAGCAAGTTCGCTCCAAGCAAGAGAAGAAGTTCGCTACTGCTATAAGAAGTTTTCTGGGGTTCTCCATTATTGAAGAAGTTTATCTTATATTCTTGGGGTTTATCTTTCTGCTATATATGTAACTGGATGTACATTGATCACTGAACTGATTGTCTCTATTAGAAGGCTGTTGGGTTTTCTCCCTTTGTGGTTTCCTAGGTCAAATCTTTGTGTCTATTGTTTCTTTGCTTGGTTATTCTTTTAGTGGTCCTATTTATTTATGTTGCATATAATACTGAAATTATACTGCTATCTATAAAATCTAACATGGTATCATAGCAGTGCTAAAAGAAACCATTGCCAGAAACTAGGGTTCTTCACTTTGGAGTGTTGTAACCTCCGTTTTATCTTGAAAATAACATATGGGAATTCGCCCTAGGAGGGCACACCTTTGTGTGGAGGCAAAATCTAGATTGGTGAACTTTCAATTTTTGACCAAATTTTGTTGGGGTCAAGAACTAGGGCTCCATGTTTTTATCCCTTTTGTCCACTGTTTGGGTTCGACCTTAGCATTCTTCAACTCGCCTTGGGAGGGTGCATCTATCCGTGGAAGCATATTTTAGATCCGGAAATTTCATTTTTGACCTATTCTCTACCAGAATCAAGAAACTAGGGTTTCCATTTTCTTACTTATCTGTCCATGGATATGGGAGAAAAGAAGGTCTATTCAACTTGCCCTAGGAGGGCTCATTTATCTATGTTATCATATTTGCAAGAATCCAAACTTCAAAATTGATCTAGCTCTTGCTAGGGTTTCTAAATCAGTTTTTAGGTTGCAGTTAAGATGATTGGTATGAAGGTTGAAGGTAGACTTGATGGGGCTTCCAGCTTCAACGCTTGGAAGTCTAGGGTTCTCCTCATCTTGGAAGAAAATGATCTCTTGAAATTTGTCAACGAGAAGGTTCTAGAACCAGAAGAGGAAACATAAAAGACTCAGTGGAGGATCTCTTCAAGTTTGTCAATGAGAAGGTTCCAGAACCAGAAGAGGAAAACATAAAAGACTTAGTGGAGGAAGAATGATGATAAGGCAAGAAGTATATTGATATATACAATAAAAGACCACTTGGTCCCTCAAATTTCTCAGAAGAAGACAACTAGGAAAATGTTTGGAGTCTTGAAGAAGTTGTTTGAAAATAACAACATCAATTGAGCTCTTGCCCTAAGAGAACAACTATCTAATATCAAGGTGACAAGGTCAGACTCAATTGCGACCTACTTCATGAAGATTTGTGAGTTAAGAGATGAATTGAGTACCATTGGAGAATCAATTGAAAACAAAGAACTTGTCATGGCGACTCTTAATGGTCTTCCTCCTTCTTGGAAACCATTCTTCCAGAGTCTAAGTGGGCGATTCAAGTTGCCCAGATTTGATCGGTTATGGGCAGATTGTACACAAGAAAAGACTAGACTTGCAGCTAGAGGCAGATTGCATGGCACTGAACACAAAGAAAATCAAGCCCTTACATCTCATGTCAAGAAGAGAAAAGATAAGGGAAGAAGGTATCATGGAAAGAAAGACAGAGGTGAAAGATCAAGTCCCATTCCAGAACAAAAGAAGAAGAAGGATCTTTCACATATCCAGTGCTTTCAAATGTTAGAAGTACGGTCACTATGCCAGACAGTGTCGTGGTTCAAAGAAGAGAAAACACCAAGCCTCAACTGCTGATATCGATGAAGATACTCCACACAAGAGGTCAATGAATGGTGATTCTGAAGAAATTGCAAAAGATTGTCAAAAGGAGTTCGTCTTCTAGTACCCTCCATGTTGAGATGATGTGATTATCATTTTGCGATGGGATTCCAGCAAGAAGATGAAGATCATAGGGATCTCATGATTTCTACAAGGAGGTAGTGGGAGCCCACCCATAAAACAATAAAAGATAAGTATTTGGATTGTCATTATTGCTCTTGTAGATAAGATCTGAATGTTTTGAATATGTTTTCATAACAATTTGTATGCAAATCTATATTCCTAGAATTAGGAAGTTTGTTGAGCATGTAATATAGCTCTTTTATTAATGAACAATAGTCTATTGTAGTACATGTTATGCATATAGCCTATAGTGCTGCACAACCTTCCATAAGCCCTTGATGGAGCAAGTCTAGGATGACATGCTGAGAGTAATGCGCACTCTTGATAGTATGT
>LPNX010023943.1:19160-48359 GCA_001517045.1 Pseudotsuga menziesii | reverse complement strand
ATATATATATATGAGTGTTGCGCTGAAGCCATACACTATGGTTTACAAGAGAAGAATGATGAGACTTGTTTTGAAGAACAAGTGATGGACATATAGATTTTATTGGTTTTCAATGATCAAGAGAGAGCAGGTTGACCATAAGCGAGAAGCTTTTAGGAGCATGACTCTCAACTCAGACTACAGATCATGAAGAAGGATGGCTTCCATGGAAGTCATCACTGTTCAACAGTGACAACAAACAAACGAGGACCAAACACATCCATTCATATGTGGACACATGACCCACAGGTCTAGAGAATCTCATATAGAGATTGATGATTGGGAGAAGAAGGCTCCAATTGATGTTGGTCTCTCTACTACAGATGTTCGTTCCTTCGATTATTATGGGAAGTAGTTGGCTTCCAGTTGGAGTCATGACAGATGGATAGTTCTGGAGGACGAGAGCTACTCAATTGATTTCTGAGGAGGTACACATCCATTCAGTTAGAGGTGTGCCTCATTACTCATAACATATTGCTAATGATGACCCCTTGTTCATGATGCTATATACCGGTGATCTACTCCTTACCAAGACATAGATACTTAGTATCGGATACAAAGAGAGTTAGCCTTTGAACTTGAAATAAGGATCTTGGCTTATTGATGGTGTGGCAGAATGAGATCTTCCTAGGTTAACGGAAGAACATAGTTGAGATCCTTGATTAGATCTAGCATGATGACTGTGAGTACATGGCTACACTGATGCTATTTTGATTCAGATAGACAGTTGAAGGATCCTTGATGTACTTGGTCGTCACCGGGATGGATACTTAGATTTCAGTAAGGAACTGTGCTCATTTGCTCCGTGAGAGTTGGTGTTCAGATTGGCACCCGAAGTTATACCTCATATAGGATGATGGACTAGCCTGTGGGCAACTCTAGAGAGGGAGTAGGATACTCAGATGCAGAGGGAGCAAGGCGCTCCAACACAGAGGGAGATGTCATGAGCATGAAGATGATATGTTTGCAATATGGGACAAGTGTATCCCCATTGTTAGCCATGTGTCTTGGCTAAGGGTGAGTGGTCTGATGGCAGTATCATATCTTCTCTCGGACACCCTGTGACGGGGTGGGGAGACTAGTCTCTTGATACTCTCTCATGTAGATGTATGAATTTAGCTAGGTGACTTGTTGTTATTTCATTTAAAAGGTTATTTGCATTTCATGTTATTTCATTTAAAGGTTATTTCCCAGAAGATTCTACGAAGAGCACATGTCCCAAAGTGGGAGAGTAGTCTCATGTTGATCCCGTTGTTAAGAGGGAAGGTTGATTTTACTAGTGCATTCTCCCAGACACTCTGTGAAGGAGTGGGGAGATTGGTCCCATGATTGTTTCCCTCGCTAATAGGGAAGGATGATTCTCTTACATTCCCTCGGACACTCTAAGAAGGAGTGGGGAGATCTCCCAGACACCTTGAGAAGGGGTGGAGAGGCAACTGCATTCTCCCAGACACTCTAAGGAGTGGGGAGATCTCTTAGACACCCTAAGAAGAGGTGGAGAGGCCATTGAATTCTTTCGGACACTGAGGAGCGGGAAGATCTATTGAACACACTGAGAAAGGGTGGAGAGGCTAGCACATTCTCCTGGACACTCTAAGAAGGAGTGGGGAGATCTCTCGGACATCTTGTGAAGGGATGGAGAGATTTAATGCATTCTCTCGAACATTTTGTGAAGGAATGTGGAGATCTCTCACACACCCTGTGAAGGGGTGGAGAGGCTGGTGCAAACTGGCGCATATTACATGTAGGTTCCTCGATGGATTGGGTTGAGCTGGTGCATGTGGACTCCTCGATGCACTGGGTTGAGATGTTGACTCCTCGATGGAATGAGTTGAGTTGTTACATGTAGGTTCCCCGATGGACTGGGTAGAGTTGTTGACACTTCTCGATGGACCGAGATTGTGTTGGAAGACCTTCCTTATGATATAGAGATGTTCAAGACAGCTGTGATGTACGTATGATACCCATATGTGTTCCAATATGATGATGCCTCCCTGGCTAAGAGGGAGTGTTGATGTAGTAGCTACATGAGGCATCCTCACCAAGTCGGCCTTAGAAGAAATGTGAAGATAATACTCATTGTGCACACTAAAAGACAAGTCGGCCCAGGAAAAGAAGACAAGTCGACCCTACTTGAAAAGTAAAATAGTCAACATGATAAAGTATAAATAGAAGGTGCCCTCACTCACTTTCACTGAGCAAGTTCACTCCAAGCAAGAGAAGAAATTCGCTATGGTACAAGAAGTTTTCTGGGGTTCTCCATCATTGAAGAAGTTTCTCTTATATTCTTGGGGTTTATCTTCTACGATATATGTAACTGGATGTATACTGATCTCTGAACTGATTATCTCCATTAGAAGGTTCCTAGGTTTTCTCCCTTTGTGGTTTCCTAGGTCAAATCTCTATGACTATTGTTTATGTGCTTGGTTATTCTTTTAGTGATCCTATTTATTTCTACTGCATATAATTTGAAATTATATTGCTATCTATAAAATCTAACAAGTTACTGGGGTGACACTGGGTAACACCTCTAAGTTGTGGTTGGGCTAACATTGTTCTTTTGGGCTCTAATCACACATGCTAGTTTGAGCTGTAACACCTAAGTAAGAATGTATGATTTGCTTAAAGGTTAAGCAATTGCTAAACTTGGCATGCAAGTGAGATAAATATAGCACGTGGTTTGGAGTGCAAGGCAAGGCAAATATATCAAGTGATTTGGGTTGTAAGGCAAGTTAAATATGAGTAAAAAATCGATAATTCAACCTCACATGGGGCCACACTTCCTAGGCTGTAGTTAGTGTTGTCAAGGCTCCCTCACATGCCTAGGAACCCTCATCATGAAGTGACCCCTAGCCACCAAGAATAGTGATCTTTGAGGATAGGAATCATTCTTTATAGAAATGAATCTTGAATTGAAAGTAAACTCCCATATTTGGAGTCTCATTGAAGTAAAAATAGATTCCAAAACTAGAATGCTCATGTAGGGCACATTTCTCTAGGACAAATATAGCGATGATGATGCCCACCAAAGAGGAAACTACCTCCATAAGTGCGCCTTAGGTCATAGTTAACTTGATGAAAATGGAACCTTTTAGGCTAGTGCATCTTAAGCCTCCAAAAATAGCAAGTGCATCTCAAGTGGGGCCCACCAAGAACCTTCTCAAATATATACCAAAAAGATATAGACCCCCTCAAATTGAGCAAAAACCAAGCCACTTGGAATGTCTTGAAATTTGATCTGGATGCTATACATGCCCATTTCTTTAAAAATAACACTTAGTCTCGAAAAAGTTGAGGCTAATAATAGAAACAAATTTCATAGTCTTCAATTGCCTTCAAATTAGTCTCCATGATGCACTCAACAATAGGTATCCAAAGATGTGATTATCTACATAAGCGGCAAATTCAATTTTTAGACCAAGGTTTGACTAGCTTTCACAAGACCTTAACCACCTCGGATTGCCACCAAAATGGAATCATATGCACATCTCCCAAAAGGGATTCCAAAGCTATAATAATTTCAATAAAGATAAAATTTCTAAGTACCTTTTTGGAGATCTTGACACTGGGTGCCCAAAATTGTCACCAACGGTTGAAAATGACCAAGTTAAAAAAAAATCCAAATCAAGGATACGAGAATACCCATTTGATTGTTTGCTTCCTCCTATGCAAACTCCAAAGTCTATCTATCAATTGAATGCATGTAACCACTTGCTAAAAATAGATCTGGAGGAACCTATGATAAATAGCATTGAATTTGCCAAGGAACCTATCCGTTTGTGTATCATTATGAGAATGATATGCCCTCCGGACATACATATTGTAAACCACTTGCCAAGAGCTTGTCCAATCATTAATCCTTTAGCAACAAAGATCTTTGACCATGTGCTAGCTCTAATTTTAGCACTCATGAACTGTCGATGTCGATTGGAGAACTTTGAATAACATCTTGATAGAGGATGCATAACATGAAGAAGACTCAATTGTGGTCATTGTTAAATTATATCCTTTAAACCTCAGATCTAGACCAACAAATTTCTAGTGATTTTTCCTTGTTGAAATTAAATTGCAGCTCACTAATTTATTTGCACTATTGAGATTAATTAGTAGAATTTCTAGCGGAAGCAATTATAGGAAACATATCAATAACACATTTTTTCATGTGGAAAAACCACCTTCCTGCTATTACGAAGGAATAAAGGAAAGCTCACATGCACGGGAAATCTCAACAAACTTCCCCACTTCCGTGGATGGTAGGTCGAGCAAACCGTTAGCCAGACATCCAAGCTAGAACATGTCTCAATGAAATTGAACTCGGGTGAATGGAATGAAATCCATCTAGCCCCACCAACGGACCACTGTATCCTTGACAAACATATCAATAACACATGCACAATTTTTCTACCCTTCGAATAAGCTTTTCATTAAAATATTCCAAGCTTACAAGGGCTCCCTTACTAGGAATATGGCCCTGAGAAAATACATAGGAAACCTGGCAAAATTCTGCCCCACTGAAGATGAACTTCAATTGTAAAGTTGCCATCGAAAAGCTCAACAAAAACCTAACGAAAATCTGCACTGAACTGCTGTCTTGTATGGACTGTATGGTACGGTCCGTACGACTACACGGATTTGTACAATCTGTCCATATGGCTGTACAAACTCATGTACGACCTGGTTTGTACAAATGTACAGATCCATACAATAGGTCAGTAAGATTGTACAAACTGTCCATATAGTTTGTCCAACTGCCTTGCAAAAATCTGCGCCTCTGCTTGAACTGGTACAATTGCCATGCTGCTTCCCAAACTATTGTGTTCTCTTCGTTGCCTAAGAGACTGGAAATCAAATTGTTCTTCTTTTTTTCTCCTACTCAATGCTTGAGTCTCTCTCTTGTGAGATTGTGTGTCTTCTCCTCTTCTCTTGGCTACCTTTTATAGTATTGGGATGAACCAAAACCCTAACTCCGATGGCTATGATTAGATCTCACTCACTTGAAAGTTGAGATCGATGGCTAAGATTCATTTAATTAACTTAAATCACTAATTCCCAAAACATAGGCATTTTTCCAATTAATTATAAAAAGGAATTCACTTTAATTAATCACTTTAATAAAGTGAATTTCCAAAGTTCCTAAGACGTATTAGTGGCGATTTCCATAAGTAAGACACTAACTCATGGAAATACCTAGCTGAGCTACAAACATCAATAGTCACTAGTGATTTATGCCTCGTGAGTAAATGCCATTGAGCATGTTTTTTAGTTTCTATAAATCTATATTTATGACTACTGTATTAAAATTTGAATTGAATCTAAAATCTTGAAAATTAAATCATGAACACCATTGTCATTATCATAGTCAATATTGTTTACATTTACATTGTAAGTTTTACATTCTATGTTATTAGTTCTAATAATTGTATTTTACTACTTTTGAATTTTAACTTTTGAAACATATTTAAATTATGTGTGTTGCACCCTCTTGCTGCCTTATTTCAAAATTGGCACTCCCAACAACATTGGCATCCATGCACTCTAGCTATATTGTTTTACATGCATGGCAAGAACAATTTGATGTGTTCATATATGTGAAGGGACATTTTAGTGTTCTTGTCTAAGGCCGATCTAGGCCTTACGTGTATTGTGGTCCTTAAGGGGTGATGAGATGTTGGGAAAATGGCTCCTTAAGAAAGCACACTGTCGATTAAGAGCAAATGGATGGTATCAATAGCTTCATAATGCCAAGTCACGTGAGACATTCCCAACTAATTTGGAAAAATCCCATTTTAAATTGTTTAGTTCCCAATCTAATTAGAGAGGCTTGATAAATTCAACTACTTTATTTGAATATTACCTAATCTTCTACATGGACCTATCGGAGGATATTGTTGCCCCCCAAGTTGAGGCTCATTTTATGGGTTTCTAATCATTTGTTGCTCCAAAAGGTGATATGGTTGGATCTCTTTCTCCACAAATATAATATCATCTCTAAATTGGTTATGTCTCTTAGGACCTTCTTTGTACCTTGACCCTTTCCAAACATGAAGACAATGATTGAACCAACATAAGGCTACTTGCAAAATGTGTGAACCATTTGTAGTTCTCATCGCATTTTTTATCCTTTGGCCAACCTCTAAACATATTTCCGAAGTGGTGTTCAAGTGGATGGAATTCATTGGCCTTTTCTTCACCAACACCTCTTCCTCAATCATTTCTTCCTCCACAAGTTCCACAACGACTACCAATGGTTCTCTCTCTTGGCTGCCCAATTCAAGAATGTGAAGCCATTTGAAGAAGTTTGCACATTGAGAGAAAGAGAAAAACAAAGATGGTTTTCTTGTGCCCAACCATAGGATTGATGAAATCCCTCTTCTCTTGTGTTTTAACCTGCAAAAGCGGTCTTTTGTTCTTTCCAACCTTACGCTACTGGAATGGTCTCTAAGGGTAGCAATCTACTTGAGAAGTGCTCTCTTGTAGAGTTAATTGTGGGAGTGGCCTTGAGAGCACACTCTCCCTTAAAAATATCTCCTTATTCACTATGGGTGCTCCAATAGTCAATCGCTCCCCCACATTCTCACCTTGCTCTTGACCATGCCCCCACTACACACTTAAATGCTCTCAACCACACTCTCGAATGCTCCCTACCACGACGCTCTTTGAATGCTCCCACAAAATCCAAAACAAGAAGCTTGCTACCTCTCGTCGATCAACAACCAATGTACAATACCAAAGGAGCTAGATCCAATGGGAGTGTTTCCCAAACTTAAACACCCAGCTTCCATAAGTGAGCTACAAGGAATAGTCAGGGTGACTAGGTTGGTGGCTAGCACAAATGGTTGCACCACATTTTCATCCATCTAATGACCTGATAATCGTCCCTCACACAGGTGGGATTTCAAGGCTAAGTTGCCATTGCTTAGAGCCAATGACCAAAGGAAAATTCACCAAGCCATCAAAACAACAATAATAAATTTTAGCGAACTAGTTCGTGGTGGCCCATGCTTGAGGTTGCATCTTCCATTGAATAATGACAAAGCATCACTATAGGGCCACGTGCAACTAGATTGATTTCCCATTTGACATGTGTCACAGGTGTTCTTGTTGCAACAATGGTGGCAAGCAATGACTTGTTGTAGAGATCACCAAATTTGGGGTCTTTGACAAATATATGTCAAGAGAACGACAAGTAGGACGATGACCTAAGCCTTGTGGTTTGCAAGAGCATAGACCAATTGATACTTAGACATGGTATGACATTACAGGGACTCAACCGCTAAGAGGATTTTGACTGCACTAGAAGCATCTACCTTCCAATGAGGAATGATAAGGCAAAGTTCATACAACATAATAAGGGGCCCCAACTCTCGAGTCAACATTTTTACCACATGCATTTTTCAATCTCTTCCCTAGCAATAACCAATGCATAATGGCCAACAGCCTTGGAGTGGAGATGTCGTGCGGAAACAATTGACACTTGCAAAAGCAAAGTTAGTCAACAACAACAATCAACATTTGAAAAGTAAATGTGCAAAGCATCATTGAGACACTGATTGGCATGGATGATGCAAGCTTTTTCCAGGCAATGACCAATGCTCAATGGCCAATAATCATGTAGTGGGGAATTTTGCACACAACAGTATGTGGTTGCAATAAACATAAAAGTCAAGCAACAATGTTCCCCACTTGCAGTATCTATACATATTGACTTGTAACCTAGGTGACCCATGTTAGTGATGACCGACCCAAGCGAAATACCGTACAATGAGCAAATAATAACGATGAACCAAGCATGTTCTGTAACTGTTGACAAGGTGATTGTTTACTTCTTGGTTGTGTTAAAGTTTCACTTCCCAACTCGGTTTCAAGTTTAACTCAGAACATCATAGTTTAATGCCCAACCCCAATTCTGTAGATAGTGCTACAAGTGAAATTTTTACTCATAAGCCAATTCCGTAGCTGGAAACACTATGAGAAATTTGTTGAAAAAGTACCAAGGAAATGTTGTTCACCTTGTGATGCCTTGGGATAGACAAGGACATTTAAAATGTGGTTCCTAGTACTTTATAAAAGATGTACTTTTTTTTTAATAAAGTCACTTTATAAAGTGATTCGAGTTATACAAATTAAATTTGACTTTATGAGAATTAAAAAGGTGGGTAAAGTATTTAATTGCTCATTAATATTTAAGTGAGGTAAATTAAAAATGATTTAATGAGAAAAGTAGAGCAATTAATGTGGGCCCTAGATCTCATTTAGTCATCTTTTAATCATAGCCATTGATTTGATGAAGGTGGTTACCTCAAACAAAACTAGGGAAAAGGCATTCATTCTCATCATTGTAACCGAGAGATTTGGAGAGCAAGAGAAAAGAGAAGAGAAGGGTTTGAAGAGAAATTGACTCCTTGAGAGAGAGGAAATCTGGTACAAATTCCAAGATTTTGAAGGTGGCACGCTTCCCAAGACAACTGTGCATTTATTATAGATCTTACAATGATTAATGCTAAGCACAAAATTCGAGAAGAATAGCTGAAGTACAAGAGCATTTATTGTAGGCCGTACCAGCATTTAAAGCAGGCTGTACAAAATTTTTGAGGTAAATCGGGCTCAGTTTTTGAGGAAGATTTTAGGCATGAATTTCGAGAAAGGGTACAACATTTAATGCTGTCCATACAACAGAACATACAGGAAGAAAACATGCACGAATTCCCAGACAACAAAGGCATGAAATTCGAGGTTCGCACAGCCACATGTGTGAGGCCGTACAACACAATTTTTGAGGAATTCGTATAGCAAACTGTCAGAGAGATTTTGGCACAAATTTCGATGAAGAACGGGAGATAAGTACTTCTGTCCTGTTTTGTAATTTTTCCCTGAAGAAATAAAATCTCTCTTTGAACAGGTTTTCCCTTTGAGGTTTTATCTTGGACCATTTTGGTAAAAAATCAGTGAGTAAATTTCATGTGTGTGTTGGCTGTCATAACTTTATGAGTTTAAATGTTTGGTTGTCATAAATTTTTCTGAGTTAGAAAAGTTGAAATATTTTGCATGTGTTTCAAGAAATTTCAAATTTTTATGCAAGCAAAGTGATTTTGCAATGATGGGGTTTGGGCATTAAACTTAACATGAAAAACTAAACTTGAAACTGGGTTGGGAATACAAAATTTTCATGGTATCGGAGCTGAAGTAAAGGGCTGAAACAGATCTTAGAGTGAAATTTCAGACTTGGTGAATAAGGGAAAACTGGGTTTTTGTGAAGAAATAAGGTTCTTGGACCGATTGGGAGTTATGGCTACCGGACTTATGATAGAATATAGGTTGGATGGGGCAGTTAATTTTAGCCCATGAAAGGCTAGAATAGTGTTGATACTGCAGGAGAATGAACTATGGAAGATAGTTAATAGTACCATTGCTAATCCAGTCACTATTCCTACAGATACTACAAATAAGGTTGCGTTTGACAAGAAGGATATAAAAGTGTCAAGAATCATACTTGACGCCATAAAAGATCATGCGATCCCACATGTCAGAGGTAAAGACTATGCTCATCAGATGTGGACAACTTTAACAAATTTATACCAGAATTTGAACGAAATCCAAAAAATGGTGTTAAGGGAGAAGCTGAAGGGTATTAAGATGAACAAGGGGGAGAACATGGCTTCCTACCTTACCAGGATTACACAGGTTCAAGATGAGCTTGGAACAGTAGGGGAGGTTGTACAGGGTGCTGAGTTGGTTCGTACAACTTTGAATGGCGTGACCAAGCCATGAACTGTATTTGTGGAGTCAGTTGTTGCTCATGAGCATATGCCTTCATGGGATCGTCTTTGGGACGATTTCATTTAGGAGGAGACCCGAAGAGGGTATGTACAGGGGAGTTCATCTCACAACAAAGATGATGAGGAGAACGTGGATTTAGTAGCAAAGGGTAAAAAGAAGAAGTCCAAGAAGGGTCCTAAGGGTAGGACCAAGCAGCAGGATGGTGAGCAAAAGAAGGATATGAGCAAAGTTAAAAGCTTTGCTTGCCAGAAGTTTGGACACTATGTTGTACAGTGTCCAAACAAGAAGAAGAAGAAACAACAGACAACAACAACAGCTGAGATCAATGAGTATGTTGAGTGGTTCCAACCTCATTGGACTTCATATGCAAAAAGTAGAATTTTAGATCTCATTCAAAATTCAACAGACTTAATGGTTTTTAGGATTTTAGGATTGCAAAGTTTCCTCCGGATTCTATCATGTATGAGGGTATGGGATTGGATTTTAATCAAGCACATCAACCACTCTATGTACCTTGATATTGTTGGTGTTGATTGTTGAACTCCCCAGTCATGACCTTCACTCAAGCAAAATCACTTATTAAGTATGGGAAGTGTTTTCTACGTTATTTTAACGATTAGATTAGGAGTTTTATCAAAACTGAAAGGTGTTGAGTCACTTACTAATGTCCTTCGAGGATTTGAGGTAGAGGCAAGGACTAGAGCCTAAAGGAGGGAGACATAGAGTGTTATTGATGAATATAATCCCAATATAGGCACCCTATGAAAAACAATTGAGATACATCAATAACACAATTGAAGTTAGTGGAGGGAGGCATAGGGTGCTATTGATGAATAGGATCCCAATATAGGAACCCTATGAAAAGCAATCGAGATACATCAATAACACAATTGAAGTAATGACAATATGAGATACATGGACTGTATTTTTTTGGTGATCCATGAGTCAGGGACTCAGGATCTAGCACATAATTCATTTTTTATGTGCGATGTATCACTAGACGTCTTATACATCTTATATATTTGTTTTCTTTCTATATTCATGTGGAAATGTGTTTATTTGATGTTCTTGTTACTTTAGATGTTTAGAAAATTGAAAAAAAAAATATTTTTGTATTTTTTTAAGTTTGCCAAATGACCCTTTCAGTGGTCATTTGTGTTTTATTGAGGTCATGGTACCCTAGGAGAAGTCTAGGCACCCCCACAAAGGCCCTAAACCCCTTACCTTTGGTCCCCAAGCCTACAATCTACCCTATGTTGTATGCCTTTCCCTTAAAACACTAATAATACCCTAATGTTGCATAATGATGCCCATTGCACCTTTACATTAGCCCTTGAATCCCTAATGGTGACCCTTAAACATATAACCCTTACCATTGATTGAAGTAACAATTAGCCCTTATCTTAACACCCTTGTGAATGTTTAAACAATCCCTTAACACCCTTACATTTGGTGATGTCCTAACATATCACACCCTAAACTTCACTAATAAAAGAAATGAAATCAGTTTTAAATTTAATGAAACACTCAGACCCTTGATGAATTGCCCCCCATTACATAATTGTATGTTAAAATAATTTTTAATTTAATAAAAAACTTTTAATCCTTAATTAGGTCGACCCTAGTAAGTGGTCAAAACAAGTTTAAAATTTAATATTTAACCTCCATAAAGTCGGCCCCTAAATGCTGTCCCTCAACGTGTATTTATACACAACACTTGCCATCATTTAACACATCAACGAATGAGTTCGAGCTGAGGATTTTCGCTAGGTTAAAGTTTGACTGAAAGTAGCAGACCCGATTTTTACAGTATGCACAAAACCCAAGCTTTGATGATGTGTGAGTTTAGGAGAGCAACTATAGTCCTGTTTTTTGCAAGTTTTGGTATCTAAACAACAGTCCCAATTTTTCTAAACAACAACATAGGAGTATTTTTACAGTCATCAATCCTGTCCTGGTTTGTTGGGTGCATGAACAAGTCTAGTCTTTAGCATAGTCCGAGTTTTGGGAGCAGATCACAGACTTGTCTTTTGATTCAACTGTGGTAGCATATCATACCCCTCTTACCGAGCTTTCACAAAGTCTGTTTTTTCACAGTCCAAGAGTTTGAACAGTCCGAGATTTTGAGTGTCTAGTTGTTGTGGTTGATGTTTTACTGCTTGATGTTTAAGGTCATCTAATAACCCAATTTCTTCTTCAGTCTCTATGCACATACACAGTCCTAAGGTTGGCATTGACAAGGTATGTATACAGTAGTACATACAGTGGTATGTTTATATAAACAGTGATGTATTATGATTTATGGTACTCTATGATGAATACTCTATAATGGTGAATACATGATACACTCCTACACTCTATTATGATGATGTGATGATACATACTATGACACAATGCATGAATATGTATGAGTGAACAATAAATTCAGTGGTATATAACCAAGTGATATACAGTGGCATATTTATGATATTGATGATACATGATACATGCTTTACACTCTATAATACATACATATTGATGTGATGATACATGCCATGAGATGATACATGCTATGATACATACATGATGATGACACATGCCTTGATGATGACAATGATATGATAATGAAGATGCTATGATGCTCTCCTATACTTTATGATGTACATGTATGCCATGATGTAATGATGTTCTTTTATGCACTATGATGTATACTTGATGACGATACATACGTGATGCACACTGAGACGGTTATGATGATGAGGATGCATACCCTATGACGATGATGCATGTCCTATGATGACACCTATCTTATGTTCAGTGAAAGAAGAGCAAAACTACTTGTTCAATGACTGTGTATGACGAGGTGTACAGGGATGTACATAAGCAGTGTATAGCAGTGAAACGACATATCAATATATAGTGATGATTAAGCAGTGATCAGAGTGCAGAGGTCATTAGCAATAGGTTCAGTGATTGACAGGTCCACAAGTTCAATAGTCTTTTTCTTCAGGGTGGCAAGGTGGTGCTAGGGCTCACAATTTTGTGAGTTAACTTGTTGTAGCAGCTTGTCAGTTGTAGTTGACGAAGCCTAAGGATTTGTAGCCCCTTCCAGTTTTAGCTGGTAAAGTTGTATTAAATTTGTTTACCCCAGTAGTTGCTGGGTCAAATTTATTTTAAAAAGGCTTCCGTGGTTTTACCCCCAGGACTTGGGTTTCCACGTCAAAAATATTGTGTACTGTGCATCTTGTTATTTTTATGTACATTGATATGCTATGATTGGTGATTAGCAACTTGCTCTTGATTAAAATTTTTATAGTAGTGCAAATAGTATTTCAACACACACCGTGCATTAGAGTGTTAGACTCCTAAGGAGATGTTCACTAGGAAGAAGCCTGAGATAGGCCACTTCCGCATTTTTGGATGCCTTACATATTCACATGTCCCTTTTGAGAAGAGGACGAAGTTGGAGGCTACTATAGAGAAAGGCATTCTTGTTGGCTATGATGAGATTTCAAAGGCTTTCCGCAAATACCTTCCTGCATAGAGGAAAGTTGAAGTGAGGAGGGAGGTGAGATGGAGGAGCAACATGTTACTACTCCACAGGTGACAACATCTCAGAGTTCATCTAGTCAGAGTACAGAATCACAGGTCTCAGGTGTGACGGGTCCATAGGTTTCAGGATCTTCAGGGATAGGGACTTCTCGTACAAGGACAGGTTCTCGGATTACAGGTTCACAGGTTACACATTCACGTGATTCGGGTTCACTTTGTTCAGGTTTAGGTTCACCGAGAACAGGATCTCAGGGCACAAGTACTTCTTTAGGTAGAAAGTTGTCAGATGAGGAGGTTCAGGAGGAGGGACTGCCACAGGAATCTACATCAAAGAAGAGAAATCCAAGTTGGATTAAAGAGTTGATGAAGGAAGCTGAGGAGTTTGTGGGGCCACCAAAAACGGGGTTCAAAGAGAGTAAAGCACGAGAGAGGTTTTCCAGTTTTATGGTGGTGGTGACCAACTTGCGTGAGTCAGAGCCTTCTACCTTTGAGGAGACATCCGCACATCAAGTTTGGAGAGATGCCATCATGGAAGAGTATAATTCCATCACGAAGAATGATGTGGGAGGTTGTTCCGAGACTAGAGGGGAAGTCAGTTGTGACTTCCAAATGGCTTTACGAGATAAAACATGCTACGGATGGCAGCATTGAAAAGTACAAAGCTCATTTTGTTGTGCGTGGGTTCTCACAGGTAGAGGGAGTTGACTATGGCGAGACCTTTGCACTAGTTGCTCGATATTCCTCGATTCAGGTTAGTGATTTCTATAGTTGCAAAGATGGGTTGGAAGGTCCACCAGATGGATGTGAAGACCACATTTCTCAATGGTCTTCTACAGGAGGATGTGTATCTTTAGTAGCCATAGGGATTTAAGGTTCATGGGAGAGATTCTCATGTGTGCAGGATGAAAAAGGCCTTGTATGGACTGAAGCAAGCTCCTCAAGCTTGGTATTCGAGGATTGACTCATACTTTCTGTCGATTGGGTTTCAGAAGAGTGAGGCTGATCCCAACCTGTATTTCATTGTGGTTGGAGCCTGGAGGTGATCCACTCATTTCTGTTGTATGTTGATGACTTGTTTATCACAGGGGAGGAGCACCTGATTGCAACTTGTAAGAGAGATCTTGCTTCAGAGTTTGAGATGACTGATCTTGGGTTGATGCACTATTATTTGGGTATGGAGGTTTGGTAGGAAGATGGACATGTTTTCCTGGGGCAAGGAAAATATGTAGCTGATGTTCTGAAGAGATTTTAGATAGGGTTGCAGACCAATGTCCACACCCATGATCACCAACTGGAAGAAGCTTCATGCTTCTGAGGGAGAGTTGGTTGATCCTAACTTATACCATCGGCTCATAGGATCATTGATGTATCTGGCCAACACCAGACCAGATATATGTTTTGCGATAAACACTCTCAGCCAATTCGTAATGGAGCCCAAGAGAGTGCATTGGATAGCTGCAAAACATGTATTGAGGTACCTTGCTGGGACAATAGACTATGGTCTGGACTATGGGAGGTCAGATGGAGTGGGTTTGATTGGCTTCATAGATTCAGATTGGGCAGGAAGTGCATCGGACCGGAAGAACACTTCCGGTTGTTGGTTTAGTTTGGGCTCGGCAGCTATGTCGTGGTTCAACAGAAAGCAGAGGTCCATTGCTTTGAGTTCTGCAGAGGCCGAGTATATGGAAACCAGTTAGGCTAGATGCGAGGCACTGTGTCTTCGCAAGTTGTTGGTTGACTTATTTGATCAGGAGTTGAATCCTACGGTTATATACTGTGACAATCATAGTTGCATTAGGGTCTCTAAGAATCCTGTATTCAATGATAGGTCAAAACATATAGAGATCAGATATCACTTCATTGGATATTATGTTCAAATGGGTGCTGTGGAGCTACAATACATATCTACTAAGGAGCAAGTGGCTGACATCCTAACAAAGTCTTTGGGGAGAGGGACGCATATTCACTTTAGAGATAAGTTAGGGGTGGTGAACACTTTCCTCGGTAAGAGGGAGTGTTGAAAAAGTACCGAGGAAATGTTGTTCACCTTGTGATGCCTTGGGGTGGATAAGGGCATCCAAAATGTAGTCCCTAGTACTTTATAAAGCAAGGTGTACTTTATTTTTAATAAAGTCACTTTATAAAGTGGTTTGAGTTATAAAAATTAAATTTGGCTTTATGAGAATTAACAAGGTGGGTAAAATATTTAATTGCTCATTAATATTTAAGTGAGGCGAATTAAAAATCATTTAATGAGAAAAGTGGAGCAATTAATGTGGGCCCTAGATCTCATTTAGTCATATTTTAATCATAGCCATTGATTTGATGAAGGTGGATACCTCAAACAAAAATAGGGAAAACTTATTCATTCTCATCATTGTGACCAAGAGATTTGGAGAGCAAGAGAGAAGAGAAGAGAAGGGTTTGAAGAGAAATCAAATCCTTGCGAGAGAGAGGAAATCTAGTACAAATTCCAAGTTTTTGAAGGTGGCATGCTTCCCAAGACAATCGTACATTTATTGCAGACCGTAAAGTCATTAATGTTGGGCACATAATTCAAGAATTGTTGAAGTACAAGAGCATTTATTGTAGGCCATACCAAAAACATTTAATGCATGTCGTACAACATGATTTTTGAGGTAAACCGGGCTCAGTTTTCGAGGAAGATTTCAGGCATGAATTTCGAGAAAGGGTACGACATTTAATGCTCTTCATACAATAGGATGTACAGGCAAAAAATAGGCATGAATTCCCAGATAGTGAGCAGGCACCAAATTCGAGATCTGTACAACCACATGTGTGAGGCCATACAACACAATTTTCGAGGAATTCGTACAACAGATTGTCAAAGGGATTCTAGCACAAATTTCGAGGAAGAAAGGGAGATAAGTACTTCTGTTCTGTTTTGTAATTTTACCTTAAGAAACAAAATTTTGGTCAAAAAGTCATTGAGTAAATTTCATGTGTGTGTTGGCTGTCATAAATTTCTGAGTTTAAATGTTTGGCTGTCATAACTTTTTTTGAGTTAGAAAAGTTGGAAATTTTCCATGTGTTTCAAGAAATTTCAATTTTTTATGCAAGCAAAGTGATTTTGCAATGATGGGGTTTGGGCATTAAACTTCACATCTATGAAACCGGATTCGTCCAAAAGGGCCTGCGTGTCCCGTGTCTGCGTGTCGGACACGGACACGCTGACAAAGCGTGTCCGACATGTCTTTGCAGCGTGTCCCGTTTTCGGACACGCATGTTCGAGGACTGTCAGTGCATGTCCGGAAAACAAGACACGTTTTCCACTAAAAAAACGCCCAGAATTGCTTTAAATAAAAAATTTCACTTTCTTTTTATCATTTGCAAGTGTGGAGAGGGTTCTAAAGTGTGTTTGGTGTGCAGGTGAAGAAGATATGAAGGATTTAAATGTGTAATTACTAATGTTAAATGTGCATTGATTTTGATTTCTATTGAATATTTGTAAAAATTTAGATCTATATGCCTATATTTTTAATATATATATATATATATATATAATGTGTCCTACGTGTCCTGATTCCGGGGGTCACTGTGCCCGTGTCGGACACTCGAATCCCCGTGTCCTTCATGTCCCGTGTCCCCGTGTCAGGTGACTTAGCTTCACATGAGAAACTAAACTTGAAACTGGGTTGGGAATACAAATTTTTTCAAAATTTACAAATTTAATGAGTAGAAAATAAATTCGGTCACACATGAAAATTTCAAACACTGAGATTTTTGGGGCAATGACCCACGAAAAACCCCCGTGGGGGAAAACTTGTGAGAGTTTTTTTATTTTCTTTTTCAAAAAACTAAGTGCAGCAGTGGTCAAACTCAATGAGTACAACTTATCTCAGCCATTAAAGGCAAATTTCCTAGCCTCGAAAACAGTTTTGTAGATGCCTTGTTTTGTGTGCATTGACAACATTGAAATTCGTGCCCTTCTCAGGCTTTACGGACAGTCTAGTCACAACTAAATCACTACTCGAATTTTGTGCTAATATTTGTCTCTGTCCTTGGTTAATGTGCTCATTGTAACAACAGAGAACCTCCTCGATTTCTGTGTCTAACCTGACCTCAAAATGCGTGGAACTTATAGAATGTACAGATTGCAATTAAATCTGCTTTACGGCTTGTTGCCCACCTATTTCAACTAGGTGGCAACTCCATGTACATGAAGTGTACATAATTATACCTTGGAAAAATCTGAGGATTTTTCACTTCTGCAGGGCAGTTGCCCCTTTGTAAAACGAAATATCCGCTCCCCTGCGTGGGAAAATTAATGTAATTATATATACTAGTATGGGTCACATGATATGGATGCCTCACCATGGAACTGGTTGTTAGGGAAGTCCCCTCATCGAGTGTTTTTTCCCTTTCCAATTGATCTTGTTGAATAAACGAGTTTAATCGGATTGGTTTTTCACTCAAAATCCTCCAAAGTGGTGACGGGCGTTATACAGTCAAGTCCATGAGGTGGATAAGGCTTTAAATGTTATTCATGACCATGCTAGACATTTGTCTAGAGTCTTGCGGAGTTTCGTCATGTTATTGTATTTTTATTAATTTTTTCCAGTTAATTAATTCCACCCCTTGGTGGTTAATTAACTGAGTTTTGATGTAATAATGTAATTGCTCAAGCATGGCATTTTGTAATAGGGGCTATGAATGCAAAATAAAATTGCTATGAAACCCCCTAAGCCACTGCTTCGAGTCCCATGTCTTTCTGATTAGTGGTTGAAGAGATAGACCAATTTTGGTCAGGAGGGGTCTATCTCCCCTAGGGAAATTTTTAATTTTCCTAAGTCAAAAATTCACATTATTTGATTTTGAAGGAAAAAATCAAATAATGCCATGGTAATTTTGTTTGGGGGTTGTTAAGCCTAGGAAAAATTTATTCCAAATTTTTCCGCCCCCCCATGGCCTAGATATTAATTTTTTCAAGTTATTTTTAATTTTTCCTAAGTTAAAAATGGGAAAATTTTTAAAATTAATTTGGAAAATTAAATCTAAGGTGAATTTAAATTTAGCCTAAGTCTAAAGGTTAAATATTATTTTGGAGGAAAAAGCTATGGTTAAAGCCAAATTTAGAGCTTGCCAGGGTTAAAAGTCTCACTAAAGGGGCCAAGTCCAAGCTAAAACCCTTGTATAAAGTGGGGGCGCTACATTATAATGTGAAGACTCCACCAAGTTTGAAGGAGGGCGCTAGCTCTAATGTAAACCCCCCAAATCTAGTAGGGCGCCAACATTAAATATGGTAAGGCGCTAAGGTAATAAGGAGGGGCGTCATACTATTTAGAGGAGGCGCTAAAGATAGAGGGCGCCCCACATTAAAGAGGGCGCTACCTTTGGAAAGCGCCTAGCTATTTTGGAGGAGCCGCCATACTTAGAGGAGGAAGGGCGCCACCCTTAAAGTCAAGGCTAAATGTGGAGGGGGCGCCTACTTGGGCCCACGTTTTTGCCAAAGCTCATCCAAGCCATTGATTTAGAGGAGGATCTTGGTCAAATACCTAGATCTAAGGGTGAATATTGCTGAGACATGGATCAAGCATCCTAGCCATTGATCAAGATTTAATCTAAGGGTTGAGATTGATTGAGAGGAATGCAAAGTCAAAAACCTAGATCTAGTGGTGGAGATTTAACCTAGATCTAGATCTAATCTCAGCCATTGATCTTCAAGGGGTTGGGGGTCTTCCTCAACTATAAAATGGGGGCCTCACTTCCTCATTTCTTACAATCTCTTATGCTATTGTTATGCTGCCGGAAAATTATCCTTCTCTCATTTTCTTCTTGCCATTGTAATGTTCTTGCCCTAGTTGGGCCATAATACAAGCAATCTTTGGAGGAAGCTTTGGTGTCTTGTCTACATTCCATTTTTCATTGTAAGGTAACCTGCTTTGTATTTGTTTTAGTTGCATTTGTATTAGCTTAGATAGCTCTCTACAAAGTATTTTGTGGAGAGATTTGCAAGTAGAAGTTTTTCTGCTTTCATTTGTGAGTAGCTTGATAGGATCCCACAAAGTATTTTGTAGGATCTATTTTTGTGCACACCTCTTGGCTTACATTGTGCAGCTACTATAGGTTTATTTGCAGGGATCCAGAGCAAAGGAGCCTTCTCCATTGGTTTTGAAAAACAGTCATTTCCAGCCATTTATTTTCTGTTTTCATTTTCGCACTTTTGGAAAAAAGGGTTTTAAAACTCAGTTTTTATCACTGTATAGTGATAAAAACCTTGGTTTTAAGGCCCTAACCCATAGTATATTAGTTTAGGCTTTAAGATCTGCTATTTACATGTTGCTTTCACTTTAAAAAACAGTCATTTCCAGCCATTTATGTTCTGTTTTCATTTTCGCACTTTCTGTAAAAAGAGTTTTGAAACTCAGTTTTTATCACTGTATAGTGATAAAAACCTTGGTTTTAAGGCCCCAACCCTTAGTATATCAGTATAGGCTTTTATTTCTGCTGTTCTAACATCATTTAGGTGGCTGAAAACTCAGTTTTCAGCCCTCTAAACTTCATATTTCTGTCATACTTTCGCTCAGATTTTTTTTACTGTAAATTTGTATTTTTCTGTACTAATTTTTCTAACAAATTTTTTAGTGTTTGCTGTGATTTCCAGCAAGCAAAGCTTGCTGGTTTGTGACAGGTTTTGCACAGGTAAAGGGGAGGTGCTGCCCAAATTGGCCTAGAAACACTTCAACCTTCAACCGGTTCCAAAAGGGGTTCAAGCCCTCAACTCTTTCCTTCCTTTTCTGTTATTTGTAAACCCCAAAGAGGAGTCCTCTTGGGGTATTCTGCAAAATTTATAAAGCATTTGTAATATACACATAAATAGATTAGGAAGTAGAAAATTGCTTTATTTTCTGTTCACCCACCTCTCTTTGTGACAGACCACCATCTTTGTCACAAAGATTGAAGTGAGGTTAGTTCACTGTTTATTTTAGTAACATTTAGTTTACTGTTTTATTCATTCACCCACCTATCTCTGTTACAGACCACCATCTCTGTAACAGAGATTGTTGTGAGGTTAGCCTAATCAGTTTCCTTTCTACCCACCTATCTCTGTTACAGACCACCATCTCTGTAACAGAGATTGTTGTGAGGTTAGCCTAATCAGTTTCCTTTCTACCCACCTATCTCTGTGACAGACTACCATATCTGTCACAGAGATTGCTGTGCGGTTAAGCATTGTTCTAGTTAGTTACAGTTGCTTTCAAGTTCAGTTCTTTTTATTTTTCTGTTAAAAGAAGTAATCATACAACTCACCCATCCTGTGTATCCTCTATCCACTTGTCATCTCCCTTTAGGGACTTCAAGCTGGATATGAAAAGCAGGAGAAGTGAGGGCTTAGGTAATTAAAGCAACATTTTTACTTTTCCTGCTACAATCTTCAACACATTTTATTTTCAGTCCAAGATCGAATACCAGCACCTCCCATAAGGGACATCGCTTGGTGATCTTGTTGATAACTTAAAATCTACTTTGCATCTTAACCACCCAAGACTTAAAATTAACCCATAAAATTAACCAACAAAGCTTCTCTAGTTCCTGCTCCTCTACTCGGTTATCACCCTTCGGGGTACTCCGAGATACGACTAGGGGAAAGGGAAGTCCTAGTTTAATAGGCATCCATCTAGAGATTTTTGAATTGATTAAAAACAGTGACTCGGAAGCTGCAAGGGGTAGTAGACCGAGGGGGTCTCTAGGCGCTTCGACGTCCTCCTTGTGAGCACCGGGCCATTGGGGATTGACCTGTGAGCTAGGGGTGGGCTTTGCTCCCACCTGTTGAGCGCAACAACATTCCTTCTTTGGTTTGAGAAGAACTAGATTGGGGTAGTCACACCACCAGATCTAAAACTTAATCCAAGAAGAACAACATTAATAAAATCAACTAAAATAAACCAAGAAGCATTGCAAAACGTCCTACAAACACAGGTCACTACTTTTTATCTTTGCCTTGCTGTTCAAGGTTTTACTACAAGCACTTTCACGTTTATTTTACTGCAAGCACTCCAACACTTTACTTTCAGTTTCATTTACTTTCAGTTCTGCAATTGTTCATGTGGTGAATGCTTAACATTTGTTTAAATTGCTTCAAGTAAATCAAACTCAAAGTCTTTCTTTCCTTCATTTACTGTTGGTTAATAATTTCCATTTAGAGCATTTTCTTCTGCTATCTTTGGTTCATAACTTGTAAATCTTGTTCATTGGTTAATATTGATAAATTTAGATCAACTGTATATTGCTTAATATCTTGATTCATTGTTTATTTGCTCATTCATTTTGTTGTACAACACCTAAGCTATAGTTTAATTTTAACTAAAATCTCAAATTCATTTGTAAATTTATAAAGTTGTAATCCACCTTTAGACTCCATTTGTAATAGGCACTGGTCTTTATTTATCTCAAGGTCTGCTTGTCATTAAAGGAATTCTGTGCACTTGCATGCTGCTTGTCATTCCTTAGATATTCTAAAGTCTTAGCCTTAAGTCTTAATAAAAGATCCCTTTAATTAATCTGTCATTAATTAATAAAACTGGAACTTAGTCTTTCCGTAGGGACTACCCCCCTTGGCTCTGTTGGGATCTTGCCTAAACGGAGGAGTTGTGGACTGTGGTGACAGTGGTCCCCAGCTCTCACTTGCCCCCAAGGACACACATAGCAGGTTGTGACTTTCCTGCGTCTTAAAGTGTGAATTAGGCAGCAACACGGCTCGTCAAGAAAGCTGTGCCTGCCTGAGTTCCCTTCTTGAACTGAGTGCACCTCCTTGATTTTTGTGCCTCTTGCTGCTGCTGTATGGTCCTTGAAATGCATGCCAGAATCTCTTTGTCTCATGCTGCTTTAACCTCCTTGGAAATCATGTCAAGGTTCTGTCTCCTTCTGCTCCTCTTCTCTTCTCAAGTTGAGTTGCTCTCCAAATCTCTTGGAATGGATGAATGCCTCTTTTGCTTTGCCTTTCCTTTTTGTTTGTCTCATGAGAGTAGTTGAAAGGACACAAGATCAAGGGCCCACATTGAATCTTTGTGTTGTCTAATCAATGGTTGAGAATAAATGCACTTTTCTCTTCATAAATATTATTTTCTTCAACTCATTAAATATTTAAAAAGTCACTTTATGACTCTAAAATGAAATTAATTTCAACTCACTTGAAATTAATGCAAGGGTCATGTCACTTTTCCCCTTTTAGTGACTTAGGAACAAAATCACTAGGGGAACACTTTCCTAGGTACAAATCAACACTCCCTCTTACCAAGGAAGGTGTTCTGCACCACTCCCAACTTGTCTCTGAAGAAGGAAAACTTGTCCCTCCCCAAAGATTTCATTAGAAGATCTCAACTTGCTCATTAGTGGAAATGTATTGCAACTCTACATCTTCTCTCTGGACATAGTCTTGAATGAAGTGGTATCTGATCTGAATGTGTTTCGATTTGTTGTGAAAAACTGGATTCTTAAAGAGTTTGATGCAACTCTGATTGTCACAGTAAATCAAAGTAGGCCTCAGCTCTTGACCAAATAACTTGCGAAGCCACAAGGCCTCACAACTGGCCTGATTGGCTGCCATGTACTTTGCCTTAACAAAACTCAGTGCAATTGACTTTTGCTTCTAACTGAACCACGACACCGTTGTCGAGCCCAAACTGAAACAACACTCGAAAGTGCTCTTCTGTTTTGTCACACATTTTACCCAATCCGAGTCAGTGTAGCCAACCAACCAAACTCCATCCATCCTCCTGTAGTCCAAACCATAATCCACCGTACCTGCAAGATACCTGAGCACGTGTTTTGCAACTACCTAGTGCACCCTCCTCGGCTCAACCATGTACTGATTGAGAGTGTTCACTGCAAAACATAGATCTGGCCTGGTGTTGAACAAATACATCAATGACCCAATGAGATGACGATATAAAGTTGGATCCACCAACTCACTGGAAGAAGCATTCAATTTCTTCTAGTTGGTAATCATAGGTGCAAACATAGGCCTGCAACCCTCCACTTGAAATCTCCTCGGAATGTCATTCGCATACTTCCTTGCCTCAAGAAAATATGGCCAGGCTACTGCCAAACCTCCAATCCAAGAAAATAGTGCATCAACCCAATATCCTTCATCTCATATTCTAAAGCAAGATCTAGCTTGCACTCTGCAATGAGTCTCTCTGTACCTGTAATGAACAAATCATCAACATAGAGCAGAAGAATAAGCTAATCATCACCCACCACAATGTAGATTGGTTAGGATCTGCTTCACTCTTCTGAAATCCCATATGCAGCAAGTAAGAATGTATCCTCGAGTATGATGCTCTGGGTGCTCTTTTGAGTCCATATAAGTCTTTCTTCAACTTGTAAACATGAGAATCTCTCCCATGTATCTCAAAGCTCTGCCACTGCTCAACATACACCCATCATGTATAATCCCATTGGGAAATGTGGTCTTCCCATCCATCTGGTGGATCTTCCAACCCATCTCTGCTGCAATGGAGATCATTGCTTTGATCAAAGAGTAAAGAGCAACTGGTGCAAAGGTCTTGTCATAGTCAACTCCCTCTACCTGTGAAAACCCTCGCGCCACAAAATGAGCTTTGTACTTCTCGATGCTTCTATCCGCAACATGCTTGATCTTGTAAAGCCATCGAGAAGTGACCACCGACTTCCCTTTTGGTCTCAGAACCACCTCCCACACATCATTCTTCATGATGGAATGGTACTCTTCCACATGGCATCTCTCCATACCTGATGCTCAGTTGCCTCCTCAAAAGTGGAAGGCTCCGACTCACGAAGATTGTTCACCATAGCCATGTAACTGCAAAAGTTCTCAGGAACTCTACTCTCTCAAACTTGTCTCTTGAGATTCCCCATTGACTCTTAAGATTTCTTCAAGGTGTCCTGAAGCCATTTTGGCTTCCTCTTCCCTGAATTGGGCTTAGGAGAGGGGGATTGCTCCTGCTCATCCACATCTGTTGACTGTCTTGAAGATGTAGTCCCTGGGGTTGGTGACCTTGTGGCCGGTGAAACAGTAGCTGGTCAGTGGTGAACTAAGGTTATCGAAAACATGTGATGGAATTGGTAACCATGTAACCCGAGAACCTAAACCTATACTCGGTGAACTTGTAGACTGTGTCTCTGAAACTGAAGCAACTGAAACCTATGGACCATCCACCTTAGATTACCTATGACCCTACACTCCGTGAAGCTGGACTTTGTGTGCTCACCTGAGGTAGGAATCCTGCCGCTCCCCTTGCTCTGACTCTCGACACTTCCTGAAGGCTGAATCCTCCTCAAATCTCACCTCCCTCCTCACAACAAATTTCCTCTGTGAAGGAAGATATATGCGGAAGCACTTCGAAGTCTCATTGTACCCCACAAAAATGCCTTTTTTGTTGTTGTGGGCTCCAACTTTGTCCTCTTCTCTGAAGGGACATGAGAGTAAGTCAAACAACCAAATATCTTGAAATGGCGAACCTCAAGCTTCTTCTTTGAAAAAGCCTCCTTAGGAGTCATACACCCCAAGGCTCTATGGGGACTTTTGTTCTGAATGCATACAACTGTACTGCAAGCCTCAACCCAAAGAAAGAAATGTAGACTTTGATTATGAAGCATTGCTCTCGCTGCTCCCATTATGTCCCTATTCTTCCTTTCAACAACCCCATTCTGCCGTGGGGTATATGAAACTGTCAATTGTCTCCTGATCCCCTCTTGTGCACAAAACTCATTGAAAGCATTGGAAGTATATTCACCCCCATTATCTGAATGCAACACATGAATCCTCTTCCTTGTTTGGTTCTCCACAAGAGCTTTGAACTTGTGGAACCTTTGCAAGACTTCCTTCGACTTCTTGCTCTTCACAAAGTAAATCTAGTTTTTCTTGGAGAAGTCATCTATGGATGTGACATAATACTTAAAACTAGTCAATGAGACAGAAGACTTAGGACCACATAAATCAGAGTGATTCAAATAAAGTACCCTTGTCGATATATTGCCATTGCTTGGAAAAGCAGTCTTGGTGTACTTCCCAAGAGCACACCCCCCTGTACACATCACTCCGCTCCGTGCTAAACTCAGGCAACCTAGTCACCATATCTCTCAACATCCTCAAAGCTAGATGATGCAAGTGAGACATCCTATGCCATAACTCGCATAGATCACAACTGCTGTTGTGTGCCAAAGCATAAAGAGGTTAAAACAAGAGTTTGTACAGTTTCCCACACCTGACTCCAATCACAATAGATGTAGATGGACTCGATCCCTTAGGATAAATGTGTACATTCCCATCAAAGAAGTACACTCCAAATCCCCTATCCTCGATTGTGGAAATTGATATCAAGTTCTTCTCTAACGTAGAGACATACAAGACATTCCTTATTGTCATGGGATTCATGGACTCCCTTTGAAAAGTGATAGTCCCTCACCCAACTGCCTTGACAATAGTGTCATCTTCCAACACCACCTCCAGATCCAAAGCTGTCTCTGTAAACTTTGAAAACATATCTCACACACCTGTCATATGGCTAGAAGCCCCGCTATCAATGTACCAAGTGAATGTGGTGGTGGAAGCACTCAACGAATGGCCAACAAACAAGGAATACTCCCTCTCATGCTCTACCTCTCTGTTCGTGATGGATGTTCTCTTTGGATGACCCACAAAAAGGGAATACTCTCTCTCAATTCTCGTTGCATACTCTTCAACCTCCACAACAGTTGTTGTTTGATGCTTCTTTTTCTTGTGGTTTGGACACTGTCCAACATAGTGTCCAAACTTTTGGCAAGCAAAGCATTTCACTTTGCTCAAATATTTCTTCTGATCACCCTGCTGCTTAGCCCCACCCTTGGGACCCTTCTTGGATGCGCTACCACCACTGGATTAGCTTGTGTGCTATTCACGATGTCCCACAACTCATTCTCCTGCAAAATCAACACAATCCTTGCTTTCCAAGGACCAAAATTGGCTGCCCTGTCCAACTTGTCCTCTATCCTCAACCCATTAGCCATCTCACTGAAAAATGCAAGTCCAAAATATCCCTGGTGAACAAAACTATCTCCCTTTAAGTATGAAAACTCATCCTGTGTAATCTGCTCCCTTCTTTTTAACTCAACTTTGATAACATGTAAAAGTTTCACTTCCCAACCCGGTTTCAAGTTTAGCTCAAAACATCAGTTTAATGCCCAACCCAATTCTGTAGCTAGTGCTGCAAGTGAAGTTTTTACTCATAAACCAATTTTGTAGCTTGAAACACTATAAGAAATTTACAAATTTAATGAGCAAAAAAGAAATTCAGTCACACACATGAAAATTTCAAACACTGAGATTTTTGGGGCAATGCCCTAGGAAAATCCCCAGTGGGGGAAAACCTGTGAGAGAGTATTTTTATTATTTTCTTCTTCAAAAATAAAGTACAATGGTAATCAAACTCAGTGAGTACAACTTACCTCAACCATGAAAGAAAATTTTGTCAGCCTCGAAAATGGTGTCGTAGATGCCTTGTTTTCTTTGCATTGACAGGATTGAAAGTCGTGCCCTTCTCAGGTTGTATGAACTGTCTACTCACAACTAATTGAATTTTGTGCCAATATTGTCCTTGTCCTTGGGTAGTGTGTCCACTGTAACAACAGATAGCCTCCTCGATTTTAGTGTCTAACCCTCTGTTACAAATATTGGCGATATTTCGCCCTATATATCGCCAAAATATCGCCCTATATCGCCAAAATATCGCCCTATATCTGCTTGGTAATGCGTGCCTGCTTTCCCTTCTTGAATTGAATGCACCCTCCTCTATTTTTGTGCCTCTTACTGCTGTTGTACGGTCCTTGAAATGCGTGTTAGAATCTCTCTATGTCTTGCTGCTCGAACCTCCTTGGAAATCGTGCCAAGGTTCTTCTCTCTCTTTCCCTGTTCCTCTTCTCTTCTCAAGTCGAATTTCTCTCCAAATCTCTTGGAATGAATGCCACTTTCGATTTACCTTGCCTTTTAGTTTGTCTCATGAGGGTAGTTGAAAGGACACAAGATCAAGGGTCCACATTGAATCTTGTGTCGTTTAGTCAATGGATGAGAATAAATGCACTTTTCTCTCCATAAATATTATTTTCTCTCAACTCATTAAATATTTAAAAAGTCACTTTATGACTCTAAAGTGAAATCAATTTCAACTCACTTGAAATTAAAGCAAGGGTCATGTCACGTTTCCCCTTTTAGTGACTTAGGCACAAAATCAGTAGGGGAACTCTTTCCTAGGTAAAAACTCAGCCGGTTGTTGGGGCATCGATGGAGCTTTCATAATGATGTTGAGTGTGCACACTTGACATTGAATTGTGGACAAAAGCGTTGGAGTGTGCGTGTAGGTGTGTGCGTTTGACAATTAAATGTGCGCACATGCGTTGCAGTGTACATGCAAGTGTGGAGGTGTGTGCATAGAGTTGAGAAGTATGCACAGAGCTAGAGTGTGCATATGGCCAAAGATGATATAATCGATGTTGAAGTCTACAATATCACAAAGGATTACGCCACTTGTTATCCAACTTTTTGTACCATAAGTTGGGTTACCTGAGGAGCCGCCAGTTGACAGACTTGTTCAAAGTCTGATTCTAGTGTATCAGTTGATCCGTTTGCTTGTCTAGCCAGTATTGGCTAGTCACTTTTTTGTTTGAATAATTTTGACCATGGCCCCGCGGGGTTTGTAATAAAATGTGCTAGTAGGATATTTTTGAGTGGTTCGGTCTCCTGAGACGTAGAATCTCAAATAGGGTATTCCAGGGAGTTTTTTGCCCCTGACAATTATGCTTTGCCTTCAGCCGAGTATAATTGAGGAGGTTTTCTCCCGCTTCCTCCAAAGCTGGAATGCCCGATGTTGAATTCTGGGCCTTGGGGGGTTATTAGAGCCCAACTGAGTGTTATAAGCCTACTAGACATTATTTCGATAGATCATGGTCATGTCCTAAGTCATCTGGACACATAAAAAAAAATTTCGAAAAAATCTTTTTCGAACAGTGAAAAATTATTTTTTAATTTTTAATTAATTTTCCTAAGTTTTTTGGGTTAATTTTTCCATAAATTAAATGGAAAAAACCCGTTCATGATCCGGACTCAGAATTCAGTGATTGAAGGCTCTAACCTTAAGCCAAAAATCATTCTTGATCAGCCAGCCAGTCAGAACCAACTTTCAGATCAGCAATCGGACACATAATGCCTTTTTACTCAAAAACGTTAGTTTTGAGTAAAAAATGATTTTTTAGTAAAAAAATGATTTTTATTAAAAAAAAATGATTTTTATTAAAAAATGATTTTTATTAAAAAAAATGATTATTTTGGAGAAAACTAAAACTCTCTAAATTAATCCAATTTTAATAAGATAAAAGGCTAAATGACATCTCATCGAACACTTATGATGATTGGAGTTATCATAACTCAACTTCAGTCATCATTAAGAGAGCAATTAATTTATTATCAGTTATCAGACATGTCATCTCCAGCTAAAGATGAGATGGAGAGCTCTCATTGGTCCGGTGATTTGATCGAGCTGAAGACTAAAGCTTGCACCATCAGTGGGCTTCCCAAACCTAACGGAGGCTCCAACCAGACCTAAGGATGAGCTTACCTACATCACACATGTGGGCTCATCCTTGGCTTGTTTTCAGTGCACAGGTTTGGAGTGGGGGTGCCTTGCCTGGGTGGAGGCCTCCCCTCACTCCCAGTTCTCTAGTTTAGGTCTGGGCTCTTTGTTAGGTGGCTAAGCTGGTTAGGGTTGGTTTTTTGGTTTTAGGGTTTTAGCACTCTCTCATTTGTTAAAAAGAGGCTCTTTCAGCTCTATTGGGATGGATTTTTGTGTAGAGAAACTCTGGTGAAACTTTTGTAATGGC
>LPNX010023943.1:0-17246 GCA_001517045.1 Pseudotsuga menziesii | reverse complement strand
CTCTGTGCTTGCCCCCAAGGTCACACCTCTCCCACTTTCTCAAGTGAGGAGACAACTTTCAGAAGATTTCTGCTGCTGGTGTGCAATCGGTGGACAACACCACTCATAGGCTTGATCAAATACTATAATTGACATTGGTCTGTGGTGTGCAATCGTAGTAACTTAGCTGTCATTTGTCCACTTTAGGCTATAAGTCTGGCTATGAATGTTGGTCATATGTATGTTTTCATCTTTTGAACAACTAATTTGACATTCTGCATACTTTTTTTTTGAATATATATGCATTAAAATTTAATATATGTAAATATATACCATATATAAAACGTTGTGGGGATGCCTCACTTTGCTCTCAGGGATTTTGAGAAATGGCTTCCTAGGTGCTCTAGTTGCATGTTATCGCTCTGGCTTTGTTCCACTCTTTGGCAATAACTCGCCAAACCCCTATATTTCCTTCTTGTAGTGTCCTCCGAACTCTGGGTTCTGCAAATTCCAAATGCAAAAATGTGTTGTGTTAGGATTTGGGAGGGGTTTTATACAATTTTTTGATGAAAAAAGGGTGCCTCCACCTCCCCAATTTTTTATTTTTGTGTTTTTGACTAGAACTCCTCCCCTTGCTGTCGACATTTTCACCAGTGGAAATGCCTCCTGATCTGCTTGCTAGAACATCATACCACCTAGTAACATGGTCACATATCACCTAGGACATACCTTCATTTGTTTTTCACTTATGTTGCATAGTCCAAACTTTGGTTATGTTGACTTCCTAAGGTAATTGGGGGTTTTGGACCATTAATTACACCCGACGCCCACATTTTGATCATTCAAGAGCATGAGCGCCCTCATTAATGTTAGTTTGGTCTCTTGGGGCGCTCTCGCTTTTAAAAGTAGGGAACTGGTTTGACCAGAGGTGCCCATGCATTGTATTTGAGTATTTTTGTCTCTTTTGGACCATTAAATGCTGCATAGAGCCACTCCCACTCACCTATGCACTCCAACATGCCTAAACTACCCTTATTTATGACCTAGCATGCTTCACTTGCGTTCACGTGGCCATTCGTGACCGTTTGAGGTGGTTTGGGAGCTCATTGGTCCACCTAGGGGGGTTTGAGGTCCAATCTAAGCCTGCCACATGTATACCACCAATTTGCCTCCAAAGGATAACAATATTCTCCTATTGTATTATAATCATGTTCTAGACATATTTACATGTTGGACAGTAATAGAAAACTCAGTTATTGGCACCATCTCTATGTGCTAATATTGCTCTTTTGCACTCTTTTCTTCATGTTTTGTCAAATTCTTTAGATGTGAGGATTATCTTAGCTTCTAGATCTTGTTGTGAATTAGAATTTCACTTGGTACCAGAGCTCTTTGGAGCTGCAAGTCGAATTCAGAGAGTTCATAGGGTTCAAATTGCTATCTAGGGTCTCCTCCAGAAAATTTGATAGTTTGCATTGCGGGTTGTTCAAGTGTTCTTTGTCACTCGGTGCGCAACAACGAATGGAGCAGTCTCATGCTTGTTTGCTCACTCCATTCAACTATTTTGAATGGAAGACCGAAATGGTGATCCAGTTGAGGTCAGAAGGTCTCTACACAATAGCCATGGGAACAGAGAATGAGCCCAATTCAGCTGTTGAGAAGTCTAAGTATTTCAATAGAATGGATGAAGCATTCGAGATGCTTTGTCTCAGTATTTTGAGGGATCTTTTATATCATGCAGATAGTCTTACAACACCCAATGAGGTGTGGCTCAAGCTCGAGTCACTGTTTGGGAAGACCTATGTATGAGATGAGAGGACACCAACTCGAAAATGAGTTGATCACTTTGAGACAATCCAGGATTTCTTCACCAAATTCATATCCTTGGTACTTCAGCTGAAACAATGTGGCATTGAAAAGAAGGAAGAGAAGTTGATCTTGTCCATTCTTTCAAAGCCAGGGCCTAAATATTCCGTGTTTGTCTCGACATTCCACTCAGGAAAGCTGACAGTTCGAAATTGGAGAATGCCTACCTTGGTAGACTTCATGGAGTCTTTGACTCAAGAACAAGACCAATTGGTTCAAATGGGTTCCATCAAATCCACCAAGGATCAAGCCCTTGCTGCAGGTGTTTTGAATCAAGGAAAGGGAAAGAAGAAGCCCAAGGATTTGAAGCAACAAGAGAAGATGAAGCAGGAGAAGCCCAAATCTTCTGATGGGGGTTCGAATCCTAGCAAGGACAAACGAAAGAAGAAAGGGAAGACAAAATGCACTTACTATCACAAAGGTTGGCATCTAGAGAGTGCATGCATGAAGAAAACCATTGACATGATGGCGCAACTACTTGAGAAGAACAACATTCCTCTTCTAGATGGCTCAAGGAAGAAAGAGGGAGGTTCGAATTCTGAGAACAACGATAGATGCCATGCACTGGTTGTTGGATCTTCTGGCTTTTCCCCCTTCATCATAGTTTCAAGTGCCTCAAGGCACATGGCCTCTGTACAAGACTCCTTGGCCCTACATCCATACAGTGGTCCATCCATCCTCATGGGTGATGACTCTAAGATCCCAGCCAAAGGAATTGGCAGGATCAATCTTGACAATGGGTACTTCAACAATGTGAGGTATGTGCTTGATCTTGCAACAAACCTACTCTCTGTCTATCAAATGACACATACAAGTTCGACCAAGAGAGTGACATGATGATGTGGAAATTTCAGAAATTTCTACAGGCCAAGTTGTTGCAGTGGGTATTGCAGATCATTAGTCAAGGATGTGCAAGTTTGCACACTTTCTTCCTTACTCCTCAGGGAATGCACTCCTGTCACATGCCAATGAGACCAACAAGCTATGGCATGAGAGGTTTGGACACCTCAACTATAGATATCTTCAAGCTTTGAGCAAAGAAAACATGGCGGATGGACTTCCAATGTAATGTTCCCAAAAGGGAAATGTTCAGCTATAAAATAGGGAAATTTTGCATGGCAGTTTGCATGCTCGGCTGTTTTAGTAAATTTGCATAGAAATAGAAAATATCAGGATTTGGGATATTGCAGTGGTATTTAGTTGGTTCAGTTGATTGATTGTGGATTTGCGTTGGCATTGCTTGAGGACAAGCAATCTTTGGCGAGGGAGGACGTAATGTTCCCAAAAGTGACATGCATGCAAACCCTAAAAGTGACATGGATGCAAACCCTAAAAGTGATATGCATGCAAACCCTAAAAGTGACATGCATGACATCTAAGCATTATTTAATGATGCATGCACCCAGTTAAGTCTCCATGTGCATGCATGCAAGTCAACTGCAAATTAGAAGTTAAAGTGACCTAATTAGGTCAAAAGTTAGGGTTTTCGCAGTTGAAAGTTATAAAAGAAAGATAAAGTGAATGGAGACTTTACTTTTGGATTATTATTATTTTGGAGCTCTTGAGAAGCAACACAACGTGCGGCCACAGCAGTTGGGGTTGCAGACGACGTCTTTAGCTAACGAGATTTCGGCAGTGAGACATCTGCCATAGTCCATCCAGGTTTGTCATCGTATCTATTGCATTCATCATTATCCAGTATTCCAGTATAAGTTCGAAGGTTATTGCAGATTCATCCGTACAGTTGGGGGCATTTAGCTGGGAAACTCTAGTCATTCACCAGGACTTTGGATTACCATATTTCTTCCGCATGCAGCCTGCATCCTCACTGATAGGATCACTCTACTGCATTGGGTGATTATCAGCTATCAGATTGTCCATCCGAGGTAGCTAGCAGCAGTTTACAGGGTTGTGGGGGCGTAAGCAGCAGACTGGGAGATCAATTTGCTAGGGCTTCTAGAGGTCAAAACTCTTGCATGCTCGACCATCCTCTTCGGCACGGGCACACCTTCCTTCCGACTTATTTCAGCTGAAACTGACCATCCCTTCAGCAAAAACGTCACACTTGTTTGATTCAGCCATCTGGGGTATTGCAGCAGAAAACAAGCTCATTTCTTCATCAGCTCAGCTCATCTTGCATGCGTATCCTCTCTGGAGCATATTCAGCTGGCTTATCAGTGGTAAGTGTTCATTCTATCATGCAAACCCTAACCCTAATTTCAACTATAAAATAGGGAAATTTTGCATGGCAGTTTGCATGCCCGGCTGTTTCAGTAAATTTACATAGAAATAGAAAATATCAGGATTTGGGATATTACATCCAAGCATCAAGTTTTCCAAAGGCACATGCAAGGGATGCATTGTTGGGAAGCATGCAGAGCGCAAGTATGACAAGGGGAAGGCAAGAAGGGCTGTCCAAGTGCTTGAATTCATCCATTCAGATCTGATAGGACCTCTTCCCACACCCTCCTATGGAAACTCAAGGTATGTCTTAACTTTCATAGATGCTTTCTCAAGCAATTGTTGGGTGTATTTTCTCAAGCAAAAATCTGAAGTGTTTGAGATCTTCAAAGTTTTCAAGGCTTTGGTTGAGAACTTGAGTGGGAAGAAGATCAAGGTCTTAAGGACTGATAATGGCAAGGAATGTCATTAAGAACCTACAACAACTATGCAAGGAAAATGGCATTCAAATGCAACATTCAATGCCTTACACAACACATAAAAATGGTGTGGCAGAGCACAAGAATAGAGCATTGAATGAGATAATCACATGCATGTAGGAGGCTAAGTCTTTGTCTCCTAAGCTATGGGATGAATCCATCAATTGTGCTGCATATGTTCAGAACAGAATTCCACACAAAGCATTGGAAGAGAAAGCACCATTTGAGGCTTGGAGTGGTCACAAGCCCGATGTTTCTCATTTCAGGGTTTTTGGCTCAAAGGCTTGGGCTAGAATTCCTCCCGAGAAGAGAAAGGCCTTGCAACCTCAAAGCAAGGAGTCCATAATGGTTGGATATGCTGAAGATGCAAAGGGATACAAGCTCTTTGATCCCCCATCTCATAAAACTTTCATTGAGAGAAGTGTACAGTTCGAAGAAGAGCCCATGCAAGAGGTCGAACTAGTCAAGGGGGATTGCTCACAGCCTCCACTCAATGATGATGTAAATGATGATTCTCTCTCTGATTTTTCTGATTCTGATATGGAAGATGAAGATGATGACATGCATGCAGTCATGACTCACCCATAAGGCCAAAATGGGTTGAGAAAATCATACAAGCAATTGGTGATCTTGCTGGAGATCCACTAGACTCTAGGAAGACCAGATCTCAGTTTCACAATGCTTTCTCCACTTGTGATTCGATTCTTCTAGAGAGGTGTTTTATGATGGTTGGATCTGGTCCTCAGTCATATGAAGAAGCATCACATGATCCAATATGGCAAACAACCATGCAAGAAGAGTTCAAGTCTTTGCAAGGCAATGAAACTTGGGAGTTGGTTCCTCTACCTTCCTAGAAGAAACTAGTGCAATGTAAGTGGGTTTATAGGACCAAGATGGCTGTTGATGGTTCAGATGTGAAGTATAAGGCTAGGTTGGTTGCCAAAGGCTTCTCTCAAGTCCATGGAGTGAACTTGTTACAACAATAAAATAGTAATAAATAGGTAACTATTCCTAATAGTAATTAATAATATTAAAATATAGTTTATGAAGAGAAGTGTCTCTTTAATATGTGATGGCCAAGCCATATTTAAGGCAACCATATCCATTGTAATTTATCATCCATTTAGTTATTATACATTTATGCATTTAATTATTTGAAGATGGAACATCTTCCTCCCTAGACCTGGATACAGGCCGACTTAATCCGGATACGGACTATCCATTACATCGGATACGGTGTAACATTGGTATAAGAGCTATACGACCGTTGGCCATTTACACTTTGTGTAAATTTAGTTTTTAGGGTTTCCCTAAAATATAGGACATTGTCCAAAAAAAGAAAAGAAAAAAAGAAAACGTAAAAGAAAAAAGAAAAAAGAAAAAAAAGGTAAAGAAAAGAAAAGAGAGAAAAAAGTTAAAAAGAAAAGATAAAAGAAAAAAAAGTAAAAAAACAAAAGAAAGGAAAAAAAAAGTAAAAAAAGAAAAGATAAAGTAAAACCAACACATGGTTTTGCTTTCCAACTTCAATCCACGTTGCTCCATGTAGACCTACAAACAAAAACAATATTAATAAAATAAATATTATTATAATAATATTAATATTATTATATAATATTTTAAAACTTATTAATCCACCTTTTAATAAAATATTTAAATATAATATTTTATATTTATTATTTTATTTCAACACATTAAATAATTATAATAATTATTATTAATTCATCAATTATTTCAAAGACATTAGTTGTCTTTTATTCCTCCATAAGTCAAAATAAACTTCCAAATACACACATTTGCATAAAAGGACACAAGCTATGACAGAATTAAAAGACAAACTTGAGAAATTGGAGAAGGACATCAAGGCCCTCGTTGCTAACCAAGAAAAATTTAGAGAAGAAACAAAAAATAACAAGGCACTTAAGAAAGAAATCAAAGAAGATGTTGTTCTAGTACTAGGAAGAAAACTTGATGACAAAGTAGACATCATACATGAGAAACAAAAAGAGTTAGATGACAAGATGTGTGCAATGACACAGAACATAAGCACCATGGCACAAAACTTGAGCATTATGACACAGAACCAGAATACCATAATGGAAATGTTACAAAAACTAAGGTCTAATACAAACCATATCAGTAACTTAGATACGTTGGACCATTATGTCAACAAAAATGAGAGTAACAAAATTGATCAAGACAATAAACAAGACAAGGAGACTAAATATCATAGGGATGACCAAAATACCAATAATATATTTGATAAAGATGAGCTCGACCAAGATCATAATGCGAGTCAAGCTAGTATCGGACGATCCATACAATGGCAAAAGATGGATCCTGCAATATGCAAAGGAATCCAAGTCAAAGGAATCAAATATCGTAGATTCATCTTTTACCTTAACTCTTCTACTACCCTGGAGAAACCTAAATGTAACACTATCAGGTGACTTCGAGTGTGAGAAGCCTCACGAAACGCCACTTCTTGAGATAACTTGTAAGGATAATAAAATGAAAATATTACGTGATGACATCCTAAGTATCGTAGGACAAGCGACTTTTAAAACAAGGCTTGATATGGTCAGTCACAAAAATATTCCTAGTATTCATGTACAAGGAAAATGGGATAACAATAATAAACATAAAGGAGTACAAATTCAAGTTACAAATGAAAGGAAAATGACAAACTACTGCATAAAGACCAAGCACATACCTAATACCAGTTCTAAAAAAGACATAAAGGAAGTATGGCATTCTTTCAACACAAAACGAGAATGAAAAGACGACAACAATAATCTAAGCTTGAAGGACAAAGCTTTCCTAAGGGGAAGGCAATGTTACAACAGTAAAATAGTAATAAATAGGTAACTATTCCTAATAGTAATTAATAATATTAAAATGTAGTGTATGAAGAGAAGTGTCTCTTCAATATGTGATGGTCAAGCCATATTTAAGGCAACCATATCCATTGTAATCTATCATCCATTCAATTATTATACATTTATACATTTAATTATTTGAAGATGGAACATCTTCCTTCCTAGACCTGGATACAGGCTGACTTAATCCGGATACGGATTATCCATTACATCGGATATGGTGTAACATTGTTGTTGAAATGCCTCTAGCAAGATTGTTGTTGAAATGCCTCTTTGGAAGATTCACACTGCTGGGAAATGCCTCGAGCAAGATTGTTGTTGACCAGAGGTGTTTTGGTTACTTGAAATGCTTGTGGTCAACAAACCCTCTGTATAGAGGTGTTTCGGGTGCAAATCCTGAAACCCACACACTTGAAACACCTCCTGTGCAGTTGGGGGGGCTACCGGGGATGAATCCATTTTCTTTGATTGTAATACAAGATTCATTTTCCCAAAAAATGGTCCACAAAAAACCTTCTAAGAATTTCCTTGTCATTGTCTTCTATTTACCCTTGAAGATTTGCTGGTCATAAGTTATAATAATGTCAATGCTGCCTTGGCTTTGATACCCAAGTGGGATAGCTTCCTTTCCCAATGGGCACATAGAGTGCATGCTTGGAAGCACGAGTAAACATAAATTATAATTGATAGAGTTAGCTTAGTCTAAGTGGTCATATCTTTATATTTATTAGGTGATTAGATAAAAAAATGGCTTTACATATAAGTCACATGTCACATTAGTCTGTAAGGTTAAAGATATAATAAGTGTCACTTGATTTAAGTTGTCTTAACATAATATTAGGTAGTTGTCAAATTTACATTTCTCTCATGAGACCTATTACTTTGGTTTATCTCATTGTTAGACATTGAATCATATCGATCTCTCTCTGTAAGATTCTATTATGTGAATGTGTATACGCATGTGCAATTTTAATTAAAATAGGAATTTGAATGACATTGTAGTTGTATTAATGTCCTGGAGTGACCAAAAAATGGTTAATGGGTCTGAAATACAACTATGCATATAAGGTGCATGCAACAAGGGAGTGCTTGATGGATCTCCCAAGACTTTTTGCCATATAAGCTATATATAGTTGTTGAAAAAATAAGTTCTCCCAAACTGCAGATCTCCTTTCATTCACAAACTCAGTACATAAATCAGGTCGCCACCAGGCCTAAGGCTGTCTGCTTAATCTGTCAAACTTGAATCTGAACCAGAACCAATCCCTCAGTTGTCTCACCATCATCTAGTACAAATCACAGATGCTTATACTATAAGATCATGCCTGTTATAACTTACTGGCCATAGCTACTTGGTGATTATGTTTTCTAATATATTAGATCAATGATTACATGTTCATCAGATATGCTTATGGCATACATCATTGGATGGAACACATGACTAGTTGTCCAGCCAAGTATAAGCAAGCTATCCACCAGAGAGTAGCAGGTTATCAGCCAAAAGATTTTATCCTTTTATCTGCAAAACATTGTATGTTGACATTATCTTGCTTTTGGGGGCATCTCTTAGGTCTGCATGGGAGTGTGGGGGGAACCATGTATAATTTAGATGGTTTGTGGTCATTTGCGAGAAATTCCAGGAGCTCAATGGGCACTGCTACCAACTGCTGGTGTCAAAAAGGCTGGAATGATAAAGTGAGGTCAATAATCCCCAGTCTTGAAAACTGACTTAATGAATATCTATTTGGTATTTATGTTTTTCTTTCTTCTGTAAACTGCCTTTTCCCTCTTATTTTTGTAAATCATCTGTTCCTGTTTCATGTTAGTTAAGAATTCGTATCTCTGGATCTAGTTCATATTACTAAATTTGGCAGAATAAACCACCAAGTCTTGAATGGGCAGGTTACATGGTTAATTATTTCTTGGAATTGTTTAAGTGTAACAGTTGTCACGACTCATGAGTGTTTTAATCTTTCAGGGGCTACGGAGGCTTGTTCTAAATTATGGAAAAGAGTTACGTTTTCCTGTTACAAAGGAAGAGGTTTTGGCTGAGGTAAGAAGCAAAGTGACTCTCTCCTTTATTGCTTATGCTTTTAAAATATCTATGCATTTTTGCTTTTCCATTTATGCCTGGAATTCTTTTCTTGATTGCAAAAATTGATTAAAGGAAATATTTTAAACAATTTTGGTATTTGTTTCTCAACAAGAATTTACCCTAGTGAGAGCAAATTGTCTGACAATAACTGAGTTATTCATGCTTATGATACAGATGAAATTCTTGAAGAATATGATATTATTTGATTTTTTGATTCTTTTTATTTGAGGTTTGTTCTAGTTTCTTATCCAAGCATTGTGCTTTTCAGAGGACTTCTCTGTCTGTAGGCTTTACGCTTGCTTGATTTTAAGCTGTTCCTTAATGCTATATAGCATTGTATTGGAGTGTTCGATAACCTTTATATTTCAGAATCATGATTATTCTGTATCTTATAGTGGGTAACCTGATATGTTTCTAGATTTTCTGTGGACCCTTTTTTTCCAGTTTTGTCCTTGCTTTAATGGTTTCTGTTGCAAGTTGTAAATGGCATCTTAATAGGGGCTGTTTCCTCTGAGCTTTAGTAACCTTGTTCTTGACTTGCAACAAGTATTAACCTTTAAGAACCTCATCTATGTTACTTTTACTGACCATACTCTTGAGTCCCATGGACCTTTCTTTGGTCATGAGTGGACATTAATATAGTTCCTTTCTTTTTTTCTTTCATTTTCTATTGCCTTCCATGAAATGACTTTTTCAACCAGAGTCGTTTCCTATGGGGAAGTCTTCACCAATCTCGACTATGGACCACAACTAAAAGAAACATTCAACTATTTTCATTGTATGACAATGAATGTCTGTTACCATTAACTTAGCTTGACTTGGACAGCCTTTATTTCATTAGGAAATATTGTAGGAGAGGAAGTTGAGAAACATTTGGTTTTGTGTAGAAGTGCTTTGACAAATGACTATGAAACCAAGGTTACCAGATCTGGCATTAGAATCCAATGCACCTGTATCTGATTTCTTCTGCGTTCCACGACTTCCAAATTTCAGAAAAGATTTTTACAGTGATCAGAATCTTAGGTAATTTGCAAAATTCAGAAACATTTCTTCAATTGGGAAATGCTTTCCAGGTTTACAGGCCAAAAACAGTAGAAAAAAAAGAGAAACAAAAAGGAGAGGGTGGTGTGGAGTTATGAATCCTATCAATATTCTGTAATTATTCCCCTGTTATATCAACAAAGTTCTACCCGTATTCTATTATATCAACGTAGCAGGACAAGCACACATCTATTTTCTGATTGAATTCCCTGAAGTTGCTTGAAAGATAATAAGCCACGATGGTCGTATTTTATATTGCTTGAGAATATGCATCATTGAAATATTGCTACTAGGCACTTTCATGGTTGGGGACTAAATCATTTTTGTTCTGATTGTATTCAATTAGTAATCTATTGATAAATTCTTGCAAATCTATCATTTTGATTTATACTATATAGCTTTTCTTATATATACATACATGAATCCTAGAGTGCCAAGATCTTGGAAATTTGCAACACCTGCACCTGATTCTCAACACCCAATCCCGCAGCCTTTCTTTCTATGACCTTTGTTTGAAAGAGTAGCTTCATTTAGGGACAGATTACTGGTAGTTAGGGGCCAGAGATTGGTATTAACAGGCCTTTGGGATGCTTGATGATTGTTATATATTTACGTTTCTAGTCTCTTGTGCTTCATTTATTCGGAAGAGGCAAAACATGGAGTGTAGATCTACTTCAACTGTCACGATGTCAATATTGGTTTTGCTACTGTTCAGTATCAGGGAATATTACACTGCCACTTCTATTTTGTTCTTCATTGTGAGCACTGAGACATTGCCTTTGCCTTCCTTTAAGTAACCATTTTGTTATTAAACTATGGAATGCCCCTTAGTGTCTAGCCATTATTCAATGATTGTGGACAACCAGAAGTAGTGTTCGTTGATAGATCAATCTTCTCAGGCTTCTCACCTGCTAGCTAAGAAAATATTTATTGGTCTCCCAAGATTTCCAAATGCTCTGGGATATGATAGCATTATTAACTTAAAATAGAAGACATAAATAAAGTTTGAATTGAAAGGTTTTTCATTCTTTCTTCTTGAATGGGGCCTCTGTTAACGATATTGTTCTTCATAAGAATTCCAAGTCTTTATCACCGTCTGGGGCTCTAGTTATCCACTTGGAACACGAACAAGTTACTTGGATGTGGATATTAATGATAACAAGGAATATAGATTGTTTAGGACAACTACTGTTCCACTCAACTTTTGAAGTCTTCTTTTTTTGTTTTTTAAATCAACAATTTATCGGAAGGTTGTTAACTTTAGGGTGGCCTTGTTCTGAGTAACCATGGATGACACTTGCAAGAACACTTAATGTATGTGGTTTATTGCACAAAGTTACTAATTGCTACCAAGTTGATGAATACTTGGTAGATCTTCATAACTAATCCTAATTGTAAAATACTAATGTATCTTTATTGTGTAATGTGCAAAATTGTGCATATTTACATGTGATCCCTATAATTAGGGTGCAAAGGGAGAAGAGTTGGTGTCACATTCCAAGATGTATTTGATTGCATGTAGAGTGACTGATGCAGCTACAGGTTGCCTATCTTAGAGTGCATAGCAATAACGATGGAAGCAACAAAAATCTCAAGGAAGCATAACATAACAGAGTTCTATATTGTTGAAACTTGAAACTAAACAAAGTGAGAAGCCAAAACAAAGCTATTTTGTATTGATTTTTCCTAAGCAGCATCGAGAGCCATTCTCTTGGAGAATTGGGGACATTTGGTCAAGGACTAGGATGTGGAACCAGTCCAGCACTGGGGGAACTCAACCTTGAGCTGAGTAGCGATTCTGTTGGATGGAGACATCTGGTCAAGGACCAGGATGTGGAACTAGTCCAGCACTGGGGGATCTCAGCCTTGAGCTGAGTAGCCATTCTGTTGAATGGGGACATCTGGTCAAGGACCAAGATGTGGAACCAGTGCAGCATTGGGGGTACTCAGCCTAGGGCTGAGTGGCCATTCTTTGAATGGAGGAATCTGGTCAGTTACCATGAAGATGAACCAGTCTAGAATTGGGGGACTCAGTCTAGGGATGAGGGCCATTCTCTAGGAGAATGGAGGCGCTTGGTCAGTTACCAAGTATTTGACCTTGGGTCAAATTCAGTGTTCCACGGGGATGCGTCTCGTAGGGTCGGGGACGCGTTTCCACGTTTTCTGCGTCTCGGGGACTTGGGGACTCCTGGGCAAAACTTTCCCTCCCCAACCATGCCCCTGGGAATTTTTTTTAATGTTTTCCCATTATTTTCACATTTTACAATTCCTACTTGGAAGTTGGTACTACTTAGAAAATAAACTGATATATTTAGTATTTACATTGCACAATCATTAATATATATCAAATGAATTATTATTTTTGATATTTTATTTTATTTTTATAATTTTAGAGACGTCCCCACATCCCCCCCAAATATCCCTAAATTTGGGGGTGATCTCCACGGGTCCCAAATGTGCGTTTCCCCGCTCCCGCATCCCCCTGTCCCGGAAACTTGGGGGAACATTGGTCAAATTATGCAGCCTAGGGCTGAGGCAACTGATCAATTACCAGGACATCACTATTAGTCCTAGACTGGGTCTGGGCATGTGAGGTACTCCTACCCTCGATCTGTGGCCTTTGTGACCTTCTCCAAGGATTAGCTACCCTTGGTTAAGATACCTAGTACCCGATTTTGGTGGCACAAGGAGTGAGATAAAAGCATTAATAATTCTCCCTATTTATGGTGATGTACTTTGAGTGGGTATGAAGGACCCCTATGGCCACTTGTTTTGACCACATGGCACTTGAAGAAGGCTAAAAGGTAAAAGTAAAAAATACATAAGGACCCTTGGACCACTAAGGAGTCAAAGTGAAAATGCAAAAAGACCTTTAGTACCACTAAAGGTAAGTCAAAAGGTAAAAGAATAAAATCATAGTATTTTATTCTTTTGAGTTTTGGTCCACATCCAAGTGACTAAAAGGCTATAAAAGAAAGTCACTTTCATTTCATTAGACACTTCTCTATCATCCATTGAGTTGCTCCAAAGAAGGAATTCGCTGGTATCATTTTCTGCAGTGATTGGTGATCATCTTTGTTTATTCCCTAGCATGGAGGCTCTTTCTAGCTAGGGTATCTCTCATTCTTCTACAACAGAAACCCTAAGCAGCTAGGGTATGCTCTTAGGTAAAGAACAATAGATCTAGGGTTTTCACCCTAGTACGCACCTCAGTTTACGGGCGGCTGCAAAATACTCACGGGAGTAGGAGAGTAGGACTAGAGCACTCACGGGCAGCTCTATTTGGTCATCTCCATTTGCGAGCAGGTTGTTAATGCTTGTGGGCAGTAGAAAGAACTTCACGGGTAGCTCCAACAAGAGCTTGGGCAGTACACCAGCAACCCTAAATCTGTCACAAAGATTTGGGGAAGGCACCAAATCTTCTCGGGTAGGCTTAGGAAGATCCGACAGAACTTGGGCATGTAGATCTCTTCAGGGGCAGGCAACTGGAAGTTTTGGGCAGCAGAAAGGAAGATTCAATTTTGGGCAGACGGCACAGAGCTTAGGAAGGCAGATCTGACCTCGGGTAGCTGTAGACAGAACTCGGGCAGGCAGTACAATCTCTTGGGTAGCTGTACGGATATCCAGGCTGCAGTTTGAAAATCTTGGGCAACAGCTGAGAGAAAATTCTGGGCATGATGCCCTAACTCAGTGTTTTTGGAAAATTTGTCTAGTTGACAAATCGTTGGACTAGTGTGGTAGGGTTTGTAAACCCTGTCCAAGCCTGCTAGGGTTTGGAAGAATTTGTGTAACATTCATCTAAGAATTTTGAGACAAACCTTCTTCTTCTTCTGCAAACTCAGTCATCTCATTTACGGGATGATTTACTAATGCTTTTGGGGTTTTTGTCCTTTAAAGGTTTCCCCGTGAAAAACATCTTGTGTTCATGTGTGTGATGTTTTTGAGTTATCTACTGCACTTGTCTTATTGTTATCTTACAGTCTGCAAAATTTAAAAGAATACATGCTAATGCTAAAATTCAACATTTTGCTCATTACATCACAACCTCATAAATGTCATTTGCTGGCACGCAGGCTTAACTTCATCAGCTCTATTCACAAGCTTCATGCTCCAGATCCTTTTTGACTTCTACTCTTCTTCCAATGCTGACTCAATGATCGAACCCATGGCGCCTAAGGGCTTGCTTAACTTTCAGATACAATTGAGCATGATATGTTCTCTGATCTCCTTTGTCTAGAGATATTGTTGGAGATAATGGTCATACTTGGAAGTTGACATATTAATTAGGACTTAGGTGTGTTACTGCTTAAACTAGCAGCCCTAACACAACTAGGTTGTGTGGACCAAGGGTAGTGTTGGTAAGCTTGGGAGAGAGTAGAGAGTAGAGTCGTAGACCCAATGTCACCACAGTCTAACCTCTCAACACTTCAGGTAACTCTAGAACCCAGGGGAAGACCCTAATCGATAAAAGATACATGCAACCACCAACAAACCACTAATACCTTCCACCATGAAAGCTTTTGAAAGAATCCCAACTCGATTTCAAGCCTTTTGGCTTCTTTGCATGGTTGAATGCCCAACCCTTCAATGCACAAATTTTAGACAAAATTTGACTTGACTGAAACACATAAGAATCTTTTTCCAAAATTAAATAATTCAGAAATTTTCTTTTTCACCAAAAATATTAAACTTGGAAAATTTCAGCCAACCAAACACATGAAATTTAACACGCTTGTTTTTGACCAATGGTCCAGGATGAAACCCCCAAGGGAAAACCTATTTTCTGTGAGAGAGATTTATTAATTTTCTTCAGTAAAAGTACAAAAAATGAAATCAGCAGTGCTTATCAAATTTCTTCCTCGAAGTTTGAACCCCACTGCTGAAACTTCTTCCTCAAAAAATGTGCCACTCACAGCTTTGAAATTCATGCCAATTAACGGCTGTACAGACAACAATTAATGCTGAACTTTTAACCTCGAAAATGTAGAAATTTCTGAGTTTTACTGTTTGCTGGTTTATGTTAACATTTCGTGGTTTTCACTTACAGCCGGTTTTGCATTGGCTGTAAGTTACTTAAGAAATTTTGCTGAATAGTTAAACACACAGTAAAAACACTAACAGGCTGAAAAACACATTTTCCAATCACACCATAAATGATAGACTCAGAGATTTTTCGCCAATGGCCCTGGAAAAACCCCCACGGGGAAAACCAGTCAGAGAGAGAGAGATATTATTATTTCTTCAAGATAAAAAATCAGACATTCATTTTTACAGTCAAAAAAATCCAACTTATCTCAACCCAGAAATTTGACCAGCAGACTGTCTTGGTTTCCGTGCTTTTGCTGCCTCGATTTCTGTGCAAACCTCCTTGAAAAATGTGCCAGAAATATCAGCAAAAAATCTGCCCTTGAAAACTGTGCCAGCACTCTCACAATCCGTACTGTACGGACAGCATTTAATGCTGCTGTACGACCTCGTTTTCTGTGCAAAAAAAACAGAATGCTGCCTCGAAAAATGTGCCTGTTATTCACGTCGAAAACTATGCAGAAAGGTACAGTCCGTACAGACTGTACAGATTCGATTTCTGTGCTCTGCGGCCTGTGTACGGCCTCGAAATTCGTGCAGGGTACGGACTGTAATAAATGCAGTCCCCTTCTCGTTTTCTGTGCCCTGCTTGACCTCGAAATCTGTGCCCTTCAAACCTTACTGTACGGCTGCCTGGAAAATCGTGCCCTTCTCCCTTTCTTCTCTCTCAGCTCACTCTCCTTCGCCTGAAAATGAAAAGTGAAAGTGTTTTGCCTCCCTCAACCCTTTTTGACTAAACCCTAAGTGGGTATCTAATCCAACAGTGGAAAAAGATCCAATCCAATGGCTAAGATTCAATGAGAGTAAAAATCACATTTATTTAAATCACTTAAATAAATTTACTCACCCACTTAAATTTATCAAAAAGTGACTTTAAGTTTATAAAGTCTCATTAAGTAGCTTTTAATGTGAGGGTCACCTTTTTCCCTCTTCTAAGTGACTTAGGCAAAAAAATCACTTAGGGAACATATTCCTAGGTACAAAAACTAACACTCCCTCTTACCGAGGAAGGTGTTCTGCACCACTCCCAACTTATCTTTGAAGAAGACAAACTTCCCCCTCCCCAAAGACTTCGTTAGAATGTCTGCAACCTGCTCATCAGTGGATACATACTGTAGCTCAACTTCCCCTCTCTGAACATAGTCACGGATGAAATGGTACCTGATCTCAATGTGCTTTGACCTGTCATGGAACACTGGATTCTCAGAGAGCTGAATGCAACTCTGATTGTCACAATAGATCACCGTAGGCCTAAGCTGCTGATCAAATAAATCTACCAATAACTTGCGAAGCCACAGTGCTTCACAAGTAGCCTGACTGGCTGCCATATACTTAGCCTCAGCAGAACTCAGTGCAACGGACTTCTGTTTCTGACTGAACCATGACACTGCTGCCGAGCCCAAACTAAAACAACAACCGGAAGTGCTCTTCCGATCCCTCACACAACCTGCCCAGTCTGAATCTGTGAACCCAACCAAGCTGACTCCACCTGAACCCCTATAGTCCAGACCATAATCCACCGTACCTGCAAGATATCTCAGTACGTGCTTTGCGGCAGTCCAGTGCACACTCCTAGGCTCAACCATGAACTGACTAAGAGTGTTAACCGCAAAACACAAGTCTGGCCTGGTATTGACCAGATAC
>LPNX010023926.1:835439-845916 GCA_001517045.1 Pseudotsuga menziesii | reverse complement strand
TATATATTTGTTTTAATGAAAAAAAAAGTTAATTACATATTACATATTGTTAAACCATATCTTGATTTGTAAGAGTTTGTTGAATTGTGGGAGCTTATTCAATTGTAAAATTGTAAATTTAATGGTTTGTAATTTTGCAACACTATGTATTGTTCGAGGGTATATATTAAAGTGTTTGAAGATAACCCTAAGGAAAAGGAGGATAGTGGAGTTAGTTATATTTTGATAGTGTTTAATAGGATACACCAGCTCAAGGATGGGCAAGGAGGAGCATGTAATATACTATATATATCTGATTTTCAATTTCAGGGGATAGTACTAATAATAAAGTAGGGTAGGTTTGGGGGATAATAGTAAAATTGTAAATTTAATGGTTCGTAATTTTGCAACATTGTGTATTGTTGCAGGGTATATATTAAAGTGTTTGAAGATAACCGTAAGGAAAAGGAGGATAGTGGAGTTAGTTATATTTTGATAATGTTTAATAGGGTACACCAAAGTGTTTGAAGATAACCCTAAGGAAAAGGAGGATAGTGGAGTTAGTTATATTTTGATAGTGTTTAATAGGGTACACCAGCTCAAGGATGGGCAAGGAGGAGCAAGTAATATACTATATATATCTTATTTTCAATTTCAGCAGATTTGGGGGATAGTACTAATAATAAAGTAGAGTAGGTTTAGGGGATAATAGTAAAATTGTAGGGGATAGTACTAATAATAAAGTAGAGTAGGTTTAGGGGATAATAGTAAAATTGTAAATTTAATGGTTCTTAATTTTGCAACACTATGTATTGTTGCAGGGTATATATAAAAGTGTTTGAAGATAACCCTAAGGAAAAGGAGGATAGTGGAGTTAGTTATATTTTGATAGTGTTTAATAGGGTATGGAGGTAATATACTATATATATATCTGATTTTCAATTTCAACAGATTTGGGGGATAGTACTAATAATAAAGTATAGTAGGTTTTATTAAATTCATGACCTCGAGATCCTTGAAAATGGAAATCTTTAGTTAACAACCTTAGTCTCAAGAGAGAAATTGAGGAACATAAATATGTATATTTCCACCTTACCCCTATCCGTGTTCAACAAAGAATTGTTGACATGGAAGAAAAAATTAAAACGGAACAAAACTACACTCCATAATGGGAAATTAAGGAATAGATAAAAATTGTGATGAGTAAATCCTACATAGATACTTAAGAAACACATAAACTAGTCATAACAATGGAAGAAATCATTAATAACATAAGTGTAAAACTAAATTGATTGAATATCATATTCTAAGCTATCACAAGCATACAATTTTCTCCTAAAGTTCACTCAACCTAAGACCATCCAAATAAAGAACCAAATCATGTTCATATAACTCATACTCCATAAAGTTTTTGGACAATTGTGATAAAAGTAGTTCTAAGAACTTTAATAATGTTAGTTTTTTACAAGAATTTTCTATAGCACCAATAAGAAACTAAAATGCAAATACGATACTCGTGTTTTACACTTTATCTCAGTTTCCTAGCAGCCTAAGATAATGGTTATTCACAAATTTGATTATTATAATAATCGTTATTCACAAATTTGATTATTATAAATTTTTTCTATATTAATGTTATATAGTGGGTGTGGGTGGCTGAAGATTTGCCGACCCTCTTTCTGGCTATCAACGTTCAATAGATTTGAAATACATGATATAAAGGAACGAGAACATAGTACAGGAAAAGACAAAAAAACTCGACGAACCTGCCCAACAGAAAGGTCACCGAGGAACTTTTCTATGTGTTGATAGGTGATTGAACTCTTTTGTGGGCCGTACATATTTGGGTCCAAGCTCCTAGATGGGGCAAATGTCTGTTACATGCAAGCAAAATTTGATTATTAGAGCGTTTGAACAAAAGAACTTCAAAGACCGCTGGCCTATTCCTGTATCAATGGGATAAGCTGGTTATCAAGGACTAACTCAGCGTCTCATTTTCTTGTTAAAATATGAAGATTATTAAAATATGAAAATTTTTAAAATACCTATATTTTGAAATGTGAAGAGTTTGAATTTCTAGAACTGATAGAAAGATAGAAGTCCTTTCTATGGATGTATGGGTTCGTTCTCTTGCCAGGTGCCCTTTTTTTTCATTTAAAAAATTATATAATTTTGAGAACAATTAATGCTTACAATAGGAGGAATTAACCATGCAGCCACCTAAATTACAAAGTAACTCCATCACCTAAACTACAGTAAACGTCTCTCCCCAAGTTTTTGCCCACAAAAAATTTCATTAACAGACAAACAAAATGAATCTATTAAGAGACACAAACTTTTAATGATTTTCCTTATACAAAGTTATTATGTAGAATATATTTTCAAAAAATGAAAGCTATCAATATCTTTACAAGAAAAGTATAGGCCAATATAGGCGAATGAGAGAGAGAGGACACAGATGAGTGTACATACCTTTACCTGTCAGGCATCGAACATGGAAATGGTTGAGCCAGAGTGACGTCTTTCTCTGCTAACAATCTAAACAAAGCCGTGAACAGAAATAGAGGAAAACGTTAATTCTGAGTAAAGTCTTCTGTGTGATTTGTTGATGATAATATTAGAAAAAGACAAGAAAATAAAAACGTGAAGAAAGAGATACCCATAAACTAACGCAATCCAGAAACCAAATTACACATTCTAAAGCCAATATCAAGTAACCTAAGTATTGAATTTCATGAAATATGAAAGTAACCTAGCTTTTGAATTTCACTGCAAGCAATCTCATAAAGAATTGGAAGAATACCTATTAATCACTCGAGTCAATCAATAAACCAAATGACAGACCTGAAATCCAATATAAAACCCTAAAGTAACAATAAAAATGCAAAAATGAAATAACCCTAAAGTAAATGTTGAATTTCGAATTGCAGGCTCACCTTTAATACCATTCGGGGTGAATCATGGACGTATCTTAAGAAGAGGACCACACCTGAAGAAGACGAGCACAACATAGAGAGAATGACACCATATTGAAAGAATGTCCATCAATCACTGCACGCAATCGATAAACCAAATGGTAGATCTGAAACCCAGTAACACAGAGGTTGATTTACAAACCCACTAACACCAGGGAGTTGATGGCACCACAGACCCTGAATAGTACAAATTAATCAATGCAGGCAAACAACAAACCAAATGAAAGCTGATATGGAAGCGAATAAAGTATGAAATAAACCTAACAGATGAATTTCAAAATGCACGCTGACGCTCACCCTCAGATCCCATTCAATTAAAGGAAAGGATTCGAGTCTTATGTGCTATCATCCAGCAATCTGAACAAAGCCATGAGTACTAAGTGGTGGTGCCCGGTATGATAGCTTAGCTTCTTCTAAGATCAGGTGGTTTGAATACGAGGTCCTTAACAGAAATAGATAAACTCTAAAATTAATGTAAGATGATGATAGTCAGAAAACCATAAGAAAATAAAACCTGGGTAAAAAGATAAATCCTAAAGCAACTGTAACTACCATATTCAAAATAAAATTATTAATACAGTGCAGCTAAAATGCATTGCACAATATCTGGGGGCACCTTAAAAGCAGACCACCCCAAAGAGAAGATTGCACCATGTGCTCCCAATAGAATCACAATTTCACTTACATAGAGTATACGAAGCTGCACTTTTATAAATTTTAAAAAATACCTATTAATTAGTGCACTCAATCAACAAAATAAATTACAGATCTGAAATACACACTGCACTCAATCAATAAAACAAATTACAGATCTAAAAGCCAATACGTAGTAACCAAGTTACAGATCTGACCACTCATTCTATAGTAATGACCACTCAATCTGTAGTAATCACTATCTAGTGCAAATAAAATGCATTGCACAAAATATGGGTGCTCCTTAAGAAGCCAAAGAAAGGATTGGATCATCTGATCCTTTAATACAGTCACAATTTCAAGTACATATAGTCTCAATTTCATGTACATAGAGTAAAAAAACTGCACTCTCATGGATTTTGAGCATTCGCTTGGCGAGATTTGCAGGATCTTGATGATTCAAGCAAGTCCATCCCCAAAAATACCATTGATATTTACCCTATCCGAGTAATAAAATAATTATAATACACAAATATGGAGATAATAATATAATTAAATGAAACTCAAACCTAACTTATTAGGAAAAAATTATGATTTAAAATAAAAAAAATTTTATCACTTTATATCTTCATTACAATAGTTAAAAATAAAACAAAACCTAGGCTAGGCACTCTTACAAATTTGGAACATCCACTTGGCGGGATTTGCAGGATCTTGATGATCCGCTCAAGCAAGTCCATCCCCAAAAATACCATTGATATTTACGCCTATCGGCGTAATAAAATAATTATAATACACAAATATGGAGATAATAATATAATTAAATGAAACTCAAACCTAACTTATTTGGAAAAAATTATGATTTAAAATAAAATAAAAAATTTATCACTCTATATCTTCATTGCAATAGTTAAAAATAAAACGAAACCTAGGCTAGTCACATAAATTTTAAACGTATACTCATCTCATTTTGGTAAACCTAAATTCAGCTTTAAACGGTCAGCCATGGATGCTCTGCAATGAAGAGAGAAGTACTTTAGCAACCAATATGAATTCATCGAATGGATACATAAAGAGAAATCAACTGATATATACACATTTACCTAAAACTTGTTTCACAGTTAACCGAGCCTCGGGATTTTTAACGAGCATCTTTGATACAAGATCCCTGGCGGACTCTGAAATTTGGGACCAGAGGCCAACCGTGAAATCGAGGTGTTTGTTTAAAATATCATTGCAAAGATTGGTAATCTCTTCGGACGTCAAGGGAATAGTACAGCCGCTCTGGTTGCGACCTTCGGGACCAAAAGGATAATCGCCCACTAGCATCTTGTAGAGCAACACTCCTGCGCTCCACACGTCCACGGCCTCGCAGTAGCCTTTGGAACCCATGATCTCGGGAGCCATATACTGAAGAGTCGTCCATAGCTCCCCATGAAAAACATTCCCTCGTTGAAACTCTGTGGAGAGGCCGAAGTCTCCCAGTTTGACAACGGGAGGCGTAATCGATGACAAGAAGACGTTACTCAACTTAATATCACGGTGAATAACGCCTTTTCTATGGCAACGGTCCAAAACTGCCATTATCTGTCTGAAAATGGCTGCAGCTTCGGCCTCGGCGTTTGCATAGTTGCCCTTCTGAGCAACTAGTTGTGACAGATCTCCTTCTTGGCAAAACTCCATAATCAAATTGAAAAACTTTGTGCCTTCGAAAGCTGCCACGGGCTTCACTATGCCGGGCTCTTCTTGCAGATAATACATCAAGTATGCCTCGTTCAAGAATTCGTCCTTATATTGTTTTAAATAGGTCTTGCAGCATAATGTTTGTCGGGTATCTTTGCGAGAACATGCTCGCACTCTCCCGTTGTGAGATAAAAACGGACCGAAATCGTAAATATCGTGGGTGACACTGACGTGCGATTTCTTCCCCGGGCAAAATACAGAAGTCCCTACGCATTTTGACAGTTTTTCAAGTAATTTTTGTGACCTAGTCTTTGCTTTGGATGAACGAGATTTTTCTGAGGGACTTACGCACCGTTGCCTAACATTTGCACTCGCGAGAGTCTGAGGATTTTTCTGTTTATCTCTGTCAAGAATTTCTGCTTGAGAAGATTGGTTTTCTGCGGTTTCATTATCCGCCATTCTATACAACTCACCAACTTCGAAATAGTTGTAAGCAGGTTCGTTGGAATTCGATTGAGAAGAATTTTCCAATTCACCAATTTCGAAATAGTTGTAAGCAGGTTCGATTGAATTCGATCGAGAAGAATTTTGCAATTCGAAATAGTTGTAAGAAGGTTCTTCGTTGGAATTTGATTCTTATATATGAGAAGAATTTTGCAATTCGAAATAGTTGTAAGAAGGTTAGATGGAATTTTCCAAACGAGGGTTCACGTCGCTTCAAACACACTTTGTTATGCCCACATACCATTGTATATCTATCATTTTCTTTAAATTTTCTATTTTAATCTTTTTATATGAAGTATTATTGGATTAAGAACAAAGTAAGATTTATAAGTGTTTCAATGATTTGAAGTTATTATTAAACTGAAGTTGATTTAAATATTTAAATAGTTAGCTACTAAAATCATTATCCTTAAAGGTGGTATATGGGTAGAAATATGAGGGTTTTGTTCAATAGGGATCATTATCTTTAAGGTGGACTTATATAGTTGGAAATATGAGGGCTTGGGTGGAAATATGAGGGTTTTGTTCAAGACGGATCATTCTCCTTAAGGTGGTATATAGTGTGAAATACGAGGGTTTGGGTGGAAATATGAGAGTTTTGTTTAAGAGGGATCATTATCCTTAAGGTAGTATATGGGTGGAAATGTGGACTTTTCTTCAATGGGGATGGATATTATACCATGGTTGGACTAGATATTGATGGAATTATGCTCTAACATAGGGTTATTAAAGTAACAAGTAATGATCACCTTAACATACATTTTTTAAAGTTGATCTTTGAATGAAAAGTTACAGATTTTTTAATAGTGGGATGGTCCTAAAGCCTTAATAGAAGTGACAAGAGGAGAAAAATAACATTATGTAGGTGTCATAGGTAATTGGGAATGGAATTCCATGGAAGAAGTCCATGTATTTGTCCCATCAAAGGCTATTGAGGCATCCAAATCCATGAGCAATGCCTCTTAGTACCATGCATGACTTCACAGGGGTACCCATGGTTGTATGTAGCTAGGTGTTATGGTCGTAGTGTCATTAACATGGTTAATGAAGGACGCCTAAATATTGTTCCCTAAAGGAATATTCTAGCCATCGAGGGCTAATAAGGTTGCCTCTACTACGGTCTCCTCCACCAACCACAAATTGCCCCTTAAGAGTATCATTAGCATATGATTGAGGATGCTCGTGACATTAGATGGTTTTGAGAAGTATTTATGTGTCTCATAGCATTTGGAATGATGCTCTATGGAGGAAGACTATGCTTTTGGGCGCAAAGAAATAATTGGGGAATTTAAAGCCATAAGCAATGCCTCAAAACAACATGCATGACCTTGTTAAGTTTTTAATGGTTATATAAGATATTATAACATTTAGCATCATAACAACATAACCATAAGCAAAAGGATCACTGAAAGATAGACAAACACAACCACACAAAAGAACACAAATATTTATCCTTGGAAACCCTAAGGGGGAAGAAAACCCAGAGAAACTTCCTTTGTATAAGATGTATCAAAAGTACAAGACAAGACCCCATATAAGTGCACCTCCTTCTCGAAGATATATCTCTCTCTCTCGTACGCACTATACACAAGTGAGTGCATGTTCAAATGAGGAACACAACTCCTATGTTTATACTCTTTTTGTGAGTTGACTTTTAACCTAACAAGTTGGACCCACTTAAGTCACTAGGGTGACTTCACTTAGGAAGACTCAATATAATATTATATAATATTCATTAGGGTACTATTGACCCAACTTACTAGTGATTGTTATACTACGGTATCTGCACTCACGTATAGGCATATTCTTCCATGCAAGAGTATTGTCTACAAGGAAAATATTGAACTCACACAAAATATCGGCCCTCATCATAGAACATCCTTACCACTAAGGTTAGAACCACTCCCAAGTGAGTGTTATACTATGGTGTCTATGAGGACTCATCATAGAGAATCCATACCACTACGGTTAGGACCACTCACAAGCGAGTGTTATTCTATGGAATCTACATATGAATGTAGGCATACTCCCCATATAAAAGTGTTGTCTGCAAAGCATATCTCGAATGCATACCAATGCCGACCCTGTCGTCCGTGAGGACTCATCATAGGGCATCCATACCACTAAGTTTAGGACCACTCCTAATCATGTGTTATTCTACGGTATCCACAACTGAATGTGGGTACTCTCCATGCAAGAGTAACGTTTGTAGATCAGATCTTGAGCACATGTAAATGTTGGCCTTGTCATCCGTGAGGACTCATCGTAGAGAATCCTTACCACTAAGGCTAGGAACACTCCTGAGCGAGTGTTATTCTATAGTATCCACAAATGAATGTGGGTACTCTCCATGTGAGAGTAACATTTGCAGGGCCATCCTTAGCTAGTAAAAAACACTCTCATGAACAGGGTGTTATACACTATTGTCCGCAAGTGAATGTCATACCATGTCAGCATATTCAGGTGCACTTGGCCTCTTTCATGCAGGAGCTTCACTATCATCCCATCATCGATATCAATCTCATCATCACTCCCCCCTTCCTCGGAGGATCCATATTATCAACCTACTCCCCTTTTTTTTCAAGGAGGGTTCATATCTTTAACCTTCTCTTCCTTTCCAGGGAGAGTCCATATATTCGACCTGTTCCACCTTTCTGAAGAGAGTCCATATATTTGACTTGTTATTCCTTTTTGAAGAGAGTCTATATCTTCGACCTGTTTCTCCTTTTCGAGAAGGGTCCATATCTTTGACTTGTTCTTCCTTTCCGAAGAGAGTCTAAATCTTCGACTTATTTCTCCTTTCTAAGAAGTTTCCATATCATCACCGTTCCTCTTTGTGAGGAAAGTATGTATCATCATCACTGTTCCTCCTTAAGAGGAAAGTCTGTAGTATCATCATCATTATTACTCCTTACAAGGAAAGTCTTTTCAAACTAAACGAAGATTGTCATGGAAGCTTGGTCAACATATCAACAACTTGCTCATCGGTACTCACATACTGGAGTTTTATATCTCCCTTCAGTAGCATATCCCACGGGATTCTTTGTCATATTTATAGAACTCTCGTTGTCACAAAGAATCCCTGTCGTATCCAACTCCATGTTAAATAGTCCTCACAAGGTTCATCGTTGGAATTTGATTCTTATATATGAGAAGAATTTTTCAATTCTAAATAGTTGTAAGAAGGTTAGATGGAATTTTCCAAATGAGAGTTCATGTTGGTTCATGCCCACATACCATTGTATATCTATCATTTTCTTTAAATTTTATATTTTAATCTTTTTATGAAGTATTATTGGATTAAGAACAAAGTAAGATCTATACGTGTTTCAATGGTTTGAAGTTATTATTAAATTGAAGTTGATCTAAATATTTAAATATTTACCTATTAAAATCATTATCGTTAAGGTGGTATATAGGTGGAAATATGAGAGTCTTAAGGTGTTATATGGTTGGAAATATGAGGGTTTTGTTCAAGAGGGATCATTATCCTTAAGGTGGTATATAGTTGGAAATATGAGGGTTAAGATGGTATATGGGTGGAAATATTAGGGTCTTAAGGTGGTATATGGGTGGAAATATGAGGGTTTTGTTTAAGAGGGATCACTATACTTAAGGTGGTATATAGTTGGAAATATGAGGGTTTGGGTGGAAATTAGAGGGTTTTGTTCAAGAGGGATCACTATACTTAAGGTGGTATATAGTTGGAAATATGAGGGTTTGGGTGGAAATTAGAGGGTTTTGTTCAAGAGGGATCATTACCCTTAAGGCATTATATAGTTGGAAATATGAGGGTTTGGGTGGAAATATGAAGGTTTTGTTTAATAGGGATCATTATCCTTATGGTGGTATATGGGTGGAAATATGCACTTTTGTTCAATGGGGATGGATATTAGACCATGGTTAGCCTAGATATTTAGGGAATTATGCTCTAACATGGGGTTATTAAAGTAACAAGTAATGATCACCATAACATACGTTTTTTTAAGTTGATCTTTGAATGAAAAGTTAGATATTTTTTAATTGTGGGATGGTCCTAAAGCCTTAATCGAAGTGACAAAAGGAGAAAAATAACATTATGTAGGTGTCATAGGGAATTGGGAATGGAATTCCATGGAAGAAGGCCATGTATTTGTCGCATCAAAAACTATTGAGGCATCCAAATCCATGAGCAATGCCTCTTAGTACCATGCATGACTTCGTAGGGGTATCCATGGTTGTATGTAGCTAGGTGTTACTGTTGTAGTGCCATTAACATGGTTAATGGAGGAGGCCCAAATATTGTTCCCTAAAGGAATGTTCTAGCCATCCAGGGCTAATAAGGTTGCCTCCGCTAAGGTTTCCTCCACCAACCACAGATTTCCCCTTGAAAATATCATTAGCATATGATTGAGGATGCTTGTGACATTAGATGGTTTTGAGAAGTATTTATGTGTCTCATATCCTTCGGAATGATTCTCTATGGAGGAATACTATGCCTTTGGGCGTAAAGAAATAACTGGGGAATTTAAATCCATAAGAAATTCCTCGAAGCACCATGCATGACCTTGTTATGTTTTTAATGGCTATATCAGATCTTATAACATTTAGCATCATAAAAATATAGCCATAAGAAAAAAGATGACTGAAAGATAGACAAGAACAACCACATAAAAGAATACAAATATTTATCCTGGGAAACCCTCATGGGGAAGGAAACCCAG
>LPNX010023926.1:748250-834970 GCA_001517045.1 Pseudotsuga menziesii | reverse complement strand
TATATATATCGTATGCACCATACACAAGTGAGTGCATGTTAAAATGAGGAACAAAACTCTTGTATTTAGACTCCTTTTGTTAGTTGACTTTTAACCTAACAAGTCAGATCCACTTGACTAACTCGGTCGACTTCACTTAGGAATACTCAATATAATATTAGATTATATTCACTAGGGTACTATTGACCCGAATTACAATGGAGGATTCACCTAATGACTCTATGATAACAAATTACAGTAGTAACACCCCGATGGAGGAATAATAATAACATCTCCCTCAGGTTACATCAATAAAATACATTTAAAATATCCTTTGAAGTTATAATATTTCAAAACTCCCCCTTAACAAGAATGTTATTCAATTGATAAAATAATCATAGACTATAGGAGTAACGAGAGAGAGAGAGAGCATCTGCAACATCATCAATGTCATACATCTATACGTCATAAGAAGTTTTCAACAATCATCAGTAAAATGAACAGTTACTCTTCAATGTCTTTAGTACTGAAACATCATCTTCTACAACACCGAGTTCTAATCTTCTACGACACTCAATCACTTGATCCTTTGCAGCGATACTTCAATCTTCTTGATCCTTTGGAGAAGTACTTTGATCTTGTCAATCCTTTGCAACTTCATTTCAATTTACTTGACCCTTTTCCGTAGCATCACTTCGATCCTTTCGATTCTTTGTAGCGGCACTTCGTTATTCTCTATCCTTTGCAGCCGCACTTCAATCTACTTGATCATTTTCCATGATGCTACCTAAAATACACATGAACTCTTTGTGGGATGATCAATCCCTATCTCTTTGCGACATAAGTACAAGGATGATGCAATCCTCCATCAACCTAGTCCATGATGTTAACTAGCTGAATCATCTACAACTAAATGTAGATATCAATTCCAACTAGATGCATGCCCTATTGTCTATGAGGACTCATCGTATACCACACATACAAATAAGGTTAGGACCACTCCCAAGTGATTGTTATACTACTGTCACGTCCCCGTCCCTCAGCCGGTGAAGAGGACGCGACGAACATCAAAACACAGCCGGGCAAATAGCCCATGAACATAAAACAGAAATCAAATGTTGAAATTAAAAATTACAAGCATACACAAATGCAAAACTCTTCAATCATACAGCGGAAGCAACACAAATACATTCCAGCATTTAACACCAATATAAATTACAGAGATGAAGTAACCAGCAGCACTTATCTTTTGATGAGGAATTCACCCACAACCAGCTACGTCGCTGTAACGTTCCACCCAACCATAGGCTAGCTTGCTCATCAATATCTCAGCAATGCTGCCACCCCCGAGCTGGGCATGATTCCTCCAGAATAAGGATCAATTGCAGGCTTACACATAGCCAAGGGGACACAAAACAACCAAAACAACACTATTGGGTTTATCAGGCCATCAACAGATCGGCCAAGCCAGCACAGTCCAAGGGACAACCACTGCATACCAGCAGCCATAACAACCCTTCACAGCTCTGTGAAGAAGTCATAAACAACAGGGGACAGCCCCAAACAATGGATGAGCACAGCTGAAGTCCAATGGGCAACACGGAGTTGTTCTTGGCCCTAACGTGGCCAAAACAACTCAACAACAACATCCCAAACCAGGGAACAAGAGAAGCCCAATTTCACAATGGAAGCGACAGCAACTATGCATAGTCCCAAATGAAAGATAAGCAAACCCCCAGCATGGACAGAGGAGAACACGGCCAACAAATTGGCATTCCACAGTGGCCCAAAACGAATTTGGACACCATGGCTTACACAAAAACGTGGGGAAGACAACAGCCCCAAAGCAACAACGGTGAGTACACCTCTCACATGGGAAAATGACCCAAACAGTCTGTGCATGAGGAAAAACTTGCACCCAACAGCAAAATGCACGGGAAAGACATACCCGATTTCTGCGTGAGGATTTCAGCCTGCGCGTGAGGGGAAACGGCCTCCTCTATGCACGCGAATTCACCAGGCCATCGGGAGGATGAACAGACCACCTAGGCATGCGTGAATGAGCAAACTTTCCCTCTGCGTGAGGAAGAACAGACCATAGCTCTGCGTGAGAGAAACCAGTGCGTGAGGGTGAGCAATAGGGCGTGAAAACCACCGACCATGGGGAGAATGGAGTCGTGGGAAAGATAGAGGAATTGCTTTCCTCTTTACCCACATTTTCTCCAGCAATAAATGCCTTCAGCCACTCAGCCATAACTCCCCAACCACCAGCTGAAGCATTAAAGAGGTTGACAAGGTTGGATGAGGCAAAAGGTGACAAACAACAAAGGTGGTGAAACAACAAGGTAACAAAACATGGGTTTTCCCCCCATAACCAAGGTTTGACATCCCCACCCCCTTATCCTTTGGAACCATGCCCTTTTCATTCAACATTGCACTGCCATAGCTGGTTATGGTTTTAGTTTATTTGATGTGCGTGTTTACATGATGCCAAATTATAACGTGCCTTATAGCACAGCGTACCATCGGCAATTATCCCTATTGCCGAAACATAGACAACAAAATCGATGGTGGGGCTTTTTCCTTGAGCTCCTCACCACGATTAATTACAATATATACATCATGCAAATAGGGTCGAAACCAGGGACATTACAACTACGGTATCTACACTCACGTGTAGGCATATTCTTCCATGCAAGAGTATTGTCTCGAGAGAAAATATCAAACTCATACAAAATGTTGGCCCTCATCGAAGAACATCCTTACCACTAAGGTTAAAACCACTCAGAAGTGAGTGTTATACTACGGTGTCTGTGAAGACTCATCATAGAGAATCCATACCACTAAGGTTAGGACCACTCACAAGGGAGTGTTATTCAATGGAATCTACATATGAGTGTAGGCATACTCTCCATACAAGAGTATTGTCTGCAAAGCATATCTCGACTGCATACCAATGCCGACCCTGTCATCCGTGAGGACTCATCGTAGAGAATCCATACCACTAAGTATAGGAACACTCCTAAGCTAGTGTTATTCTATGGTATCCACAACTAAATGTGGGTACTCTCCATGCAAGAGTAACATTTGCAGATTAGATATTGAGCACATGTAAATGTTAGCCTTATCATCCGTGAGGACTCATCCTAGATAATCCTTACCATTGAGGCTAGGAACACTCGTGAGAGAGTGTTATTCTACGGTATCCATAAATGAATGTGGGTACTCTCCATGCAAGAGTAACATCTGCAGGGCCATCCTTAGCTAGTAAAAACCACTCTCATGAACAGAGTGTTATACACTATTGTCCACAAGTGAATGTCGGACTAAGTCAACATATTCAGGCGCACTTGAACTCTTTCATGCTGGAGCATCACTACCATCCCATCATCGATTTCAATCTCATCATCACTCCCCCATTCCTTGGAGGATCCATATTATCAACCTACTCCCCCTTTATTCCAGGAGGGTTCATATCTTTGACCTTCTTTTCCTTTCCAAGGAGAGTCCATATATTCGACCCATTCCACCTTTTCGAAGAGAGTCCATATCTTTGACTTGTTCTTCCTTTCCAAAGAGAGTCTATATCTTCGACCCGTTTCTCCTTTTCGAGAAGGGTCCATATCTTTGACTTGTTCTTCCTTTCCGAAGAGTCTATATCTTCGACCTGTTTCTCCTTTCCAAGAAGTTTCCATATAATCATCATTCCTCCTTGCGCGAAAAGTATGTATCATCATCATTGCTCCTCCTTATGAGGAAAATCTGTAGTATCATCATCATTATTACTCCTTACGAGGAATGTCTTTTTGAACTACACCAATATTGTCATGGAAGCTTGGTCAAAGACTCAACATATCAGCAACTTGCTCATCGGTACTCACATAATGGATTTTTATATCTCCCTTTAGTACCATATCCCACAAGATTCTTTGTCATATTTATCCAGATTTGGTTGTCACAAAGAATCCCTATCGTATCCAACTCCATGTCAAATAGTTCTGACATCAGTTTACGAATCCATAGCACTTCACAACTATCAGAGACAGATGCAATATACTTTGCTTCAATTGTACTAAGAGAAACAATGGATTGTTTATTACTAAACCATGAGATCATGGAATATCCCATACAATAACATCCACCTAAGGTGCTCTTTTTGTATGCGGCACTTCATGCCCAATATGAATTCGTATATCTATATAATTTGTAGTCGTGAACTCTACCATATAAAAGTCCCAATTTTATCGTACCTTTTAGGTACCTTATCACATCCTTTGCAGATATAAAGTGAACCTGTGTAGGCTTAACTAGATACTCACTCAAGGTGTTCAAAACAAACCATATATCTAGCCTTGTATTCACCAAATACATCATTAACTCAATAATCTGTTTGTACTAATTCATATCCACTAACTCTGATGATTCATCATACAACAACTTCAGGTTGGTTTCCATGGGTATGGCCATGTCTTTATAATCCAACATATAAAATCTTCTTAAGGTATCCACAACATACTTTCCCTTGTTCAGAAATATTATTTTTGGGCTCTCCTAAACTTCCATCCCTAGGAAATAATGCATCAACCCAAGATCTTTCATCTCAAATTCTTTAGCTAGCTTCTTCTTTCTCTATGTGATTTGTTTCCCACTTCATGTCAGAATTAGATCATCCACATACAACAATAGTATGATAGGTGCATCATCCATAACCTTAAGGTAAACTTTAGGATCATATTTACCTTTGGTAAATCCCAAGCTTGTCAAGAAGCTATCTATTCTGCCATACCAAGTTCTAGGAGATTGCTTCAATCCATATAGAGGCTTTTTCAACTTTCATACATAAGTGACTTTGTCTTCGTATTCAAATCCTTGTGGTTGTTTGATGTAAACCTATTACTCAATCATACCATTAAGGAAGGTTGTATTTCATCAATCTAGTGTATATACCACTTCATCATGGAAACAAGTGCCATGATGGTTTTGATGGAAGTGTACCTTGCTACTGGAGAAAATGTCTCTTCATAATCAATCCGCTCTTTCTAAGAGAATACTCTAGCCAAAAATATATCCTTACTTCCATCAGTATCCAAGTTTGACTTGCAAATCCACTTGGAATATACCGCACTCTTGCCTTTTGGTCTGGGTACTATATCCCAAACATGATTGGCATTCTTCCATTATTTCTTCTACCATGAGTTCATCCTATTAGGTCATTGATATATCTCAGTCTTCATCATTGAACCTTGAAGGTTGGAACCCACTATACTCTTGCTAAAGTTTTATTGCATTAGGAAGTTGCCATCCTTTCATACCATGTCGAACTCAAATATATTATGTAGTCAATCCCCCTGAAGCACAGAATCATCCTCCCTTTTCATTCTATACTAGAGTGACATGTATCATCCTCTACTACCAATATTCTATGTATCTATCTTAGGTTACTAGATACCAAGATCCATTCATTTTCAACTTTGACAAAAAGTTCATCTTGCACCCATCTGTGAGCTTGTTATCTTCTATAGGTTTCCATCTTTGACCTTGTAGAATAGGTTAATATATTCATCAATATAGGTGATATTCAAGCTCCTTATGTAACTTGAGGTGATTATATATGGGTGCCTTCTCAGCTCATACAAATCCTACTCTACATAGGTGGTTCTTTTCTCGATATATACTTGTACTTCACTGGAGAAGTGTGTCTAGTCAATAGAGTGTGTCATGTCATAGTCTATTCTTTCTAAGACAAACCACAAACATTTATTTCTATACTTGTTCTTGTAGATCCATATGGAAGACACTATAGACTTCCCTTCAAGTCTCAGAACCATATCCTAGACATCATTAACTATGATCAATTGTTACTCTTTGATCATACCTTCTTCCATAGGTGGAACGGTCTTCATCAATGATGTCACTCAATTGTCCCACATAACTAGAGCGTATCCGATACCTCTTACTTTGGTTTGGAATTATCCATAAGGTGGTATATAGTTGGAAATATTAGGATTTGGGTGGAAATATGAGGGTTTTGTTCAAGAGGGATCATTATCCTTAAGGTGGTATACGGGTGGAAATATGCACTTTTGTTCAATGGGGATGGATATTATACCATGGTTGTGCTAGATATTGAGGGAATTATGCTCTAACATAGGGTTATTAAATTAACAAGTAATGATCACCTTAACATAAGTTTTTTAAAGTTGATCTTTGAATGAAAAGTTAGAGATTTTTTAATTGTGGGATGGTCCTAAAGCCTTAATTGAAGTGACAAGAGGAGAAAAATAACATTATGTAGGTGTCATAAGGAATTGGGAATGGAATTCCATGGATGAAGGCCATGTATTTGTCACATCAAACACTATTGAGGCATCCAAATCCATGAGCAATGCCTCTTAGTACCATCCATGACTTTGCACGGGTATCCATGGTTGTATGTATCTAGGTGTTATGGTCATAGTTCCATTAACATGGTTAATGAATGAGGCCTAAATATTGTTCCCTAAAGGAATCTTCTAGCCATCCAGGGCTGATAAGGTTGCCTCTACTAAGGTTTCCTCCACCAACCATAGATTGCCCCTTAACAGTATCATTAGCATATGATTAAGGATGCTCATGACATTAGATGGTTTTGAGAATTATTTATGTGTCTCATAGCCTTTGGAATGATTCTCTATGGAGGAAGGCTATTCTTTTGGGCGTAAATAAATAATTGGGGAATTTAAAGCCATAAGAATTTCCTCGAAGAAACATGCATGACCTGGTTAAGTTTTAGTGGTTATATTATATCTTATAACATTTAGCATCATAACAACATAGCCATAAGCAAAAGGATCACTGAAATATAGACAAGCACAACCACACAAAAGAACACAAATATTTATCCTGGGAAACCCTCATGGGGAAGAAAACCCAACAAAACTTCCTTTGTGTAAGATGTATCAAAAGTACAAGACAAGACCCTAGATAGGTGCACCTCCTTCTAGAATATATATATTTCTCTCTCTTGTATGCACTATACACAAGTGAGTGCGTGTTCAAATGAGGAACACAACTCCTCTATTTTATATAATATTCATTAGGGTACTATTGACCCTACTTACAATGGAGGATTCACCTCACGACTCTATGATGACCAATCAAAATAGTAACACCTTGAATGAGGAATAATAACATCTCCTTCGGGTTACATCACTAAAATACATTTAGAATATCGTTTGAAGTTACAATATTTCAACACTCCCCCTTAACAAGAAGGTTATTCTACTGATAACATCATCATAGACTATAGTAGTAATGAGAGAGAGAGAGAGAGAGAGAGATAATCTGCAACATCATCAATGCCATACATCTATACATCATACGAATTTTTTAACAATCATCAGTAACTGGAATAGTTACTCTTTGTTATAGAGGATTTCACCACACTAGGTGAATCACACATTGTATGGCCTTCCCCTGTCCCGCTGCAGACTCATCAGCCCCTATGGACCACTTTTTGTCTTTTGATGTGTGCTTGATCATCCCTAAAAACATAAGAAAAGTGATATACGCGGCTTTTTCCCCGATAACCGTGTACATACGCGGATATTACCCCTATAGTCGCGTACATCGGGATGTGTACATAATCCAAATCCTTTGGGAGCGTTCCTTGACTTGGACCCGACTCATATGACTCCTGGCCTTCCATATGCCTTGAGATCGCACAGATTCAACCTTTCAATATCCATTTGAAAAGATATATAAGGAACCCCTTGAGACATTGAAAGCATAATATAGAATTGAGAGTAATGAAACTATAGTCCATTGTTTCCAGAACTTATGCTTGAGTCTACATCCCTTTGTACCTTGGAGCATTGTTGTGTTCTTCCCAATCTTTCCTTTTGCTAGTGAGCTTGCTATATGAGTGATGGAGGATTGAGGTGGTGGAGGCCCAAGTGGGGGATTCAGTTTCTCCGGTTCGCAGACGTGCCGTCAGAGGTTGTCACTTGTAATATCTGATTCATATTAATAGAAATATCTTTTCATGTCCAGTAATGTGTATTTGAATGAATATTGTATCCATTGGAATATGTCAAATGATTTTACATTATTGATTATATATGCTAGAATAGATCTAATACCATGATATATAGTATGCTTGTATTGTTTACTTGTTGTTGAGGAAGTATTTTATCAATTCAAGCTAAAGATTGGAAAGCTCAACGGGGATCTACTTCAACCGTCTAGAATAAGGTACAAGGTTATATCCTTTAGTGTTAGACATTTTATTTCTATTGCATATTGGGAAAGATTGATTTCTGGAGTCTAGCTGTCTGTTGTGGTACCCCAAGCCATAGGAATTTCTCTCCATAACAGAATTGGCGACTCCACTGGGGAATGTCAGGGAATCCGGCATAAAGCTCAATAAGACAGGAAAAGCTCATGATAATGCATCCACAAATTGATAGAAGGGAGTCCGGGGGATCATGGCTAGCATAAGATCAAGAGGAGTATGAGGCTCTTGTGAAATGTCATGGAAATATTATACAACGGACTCCCACACCCTAAAGGAAGAAACATCGGCATGGGCACCAAATGCAAAAAAGGCGCTAACTAGGGTACCCATGTAAGGTGAGGCTCTACCACTCATATCATGCCACTTCAAGAGCAGCAAGAAGGTTATGTGACATAATAGAGTGGGTTCGTACCTAAGGATAAGATGGAACGGTCATAAGGCAATGCATAAGTGCAAGTGGATGTGAAATCCTAACCTATATGCCAGTTCATACATAATACCCAAGCTTGTCTCATGTCTAGCCATGCAGAGCCTTTCTTTATATCCTTCGCAGCTTGATTCCCTTTTACCGGGAGGGGATTTTACCCCGAGTGTCGATATCCTACACATGTATCCTTGCATTGAGCATAGGTATGTTCCACTGCTTGGAACTAGTTTGTTTTCCCTAATGACACTCGTCTCCTCCTAGTTTGTAACTATAAAGCTAGTTTATTCTTTTTTCAAGATTTTCAAATAACTGAAAAAGTCCAAAAAAATAAAAAAACCAAAAAGCCGGACAAGGAAATATATTATCTTTGGCAGTTGTCAAGTCATGTCACCTTCGAATAGAGAACTGTAAATCACATCCATTGGTTGGGTTATAGTTTGACTTTAGGAGCTGTACTCGTTTATCTGAGTTTATCTCCACCGACTGGTTAAGTTTCCAGTCCCTATGGAGCCTCTATTGATGCCTCCTGCATCATAGATATGTCCCAGTTTGTATATCGAGTCTATGCTTCCTTCATTCAGTCACCATACGCCGTTATGCTCTTGTTCAAAGGAAGTTGAAACCTAAGTCGGCCATTCCTCAGTTATCTTGACTTTGCATGTCGGCCATTCCTGGTACAGTTACTGGTTCGTGCACCTTATGATCGAGTCCTTCCACATTATACAGCCTTGCTGAGTACCTTGTGTTGGATGATGGGGGATGCCCTAATGCCCTCTTTCTAGCGGATTTCATCCCATCGACTTCAGATCATTTATTCTGGGATTGGAGTCTAGAGTCACTTTGAGTGCCTTGAGACTTGCAGTCATCAGTGGCAGGTTCTCTCGCCATCGACAGTTTTGGGAATACATCAATGTCCCCTAATCGATGGATTCTCTCAAGTGTTTGACCTCAACACATTTATTCACACTTGTTAGTTTGCACTCTAGTACCTTGATTCCCATTTTCATTATCGGTGGGTGATCTCGCGTCTGTTAACGGTATACATCAATGACCAGTAATCAGACGATGGACTACTATGTTTGACCTCGACACCTCTATTCACATAGTAGGACATGTACTCGTAGCGGTGTTTGTAGAAGACCTTCCAGATTGGTGGCATCCATTATATGCTACCTCCTTGATCGTGCCAGTGTTCATGAGATTTCAGCTCTCGTGACTTGTTCCAGTATATGTCAGACATTTCCAGCCACTATGGAGATCTTGATCTATTGTATATCTTCAGCCTTTGTGGAGATCATGGTCCATTGTATATCTTCATCATGGAGATTCTGATCTATATATATTGTACATGGCGATGACCACATATGTGTTATCATGTTTCATGCCTATTCATGGCCATTGTACTCTTATGTATCCGGGACTTCTATATGTATTCGCAGTTATATGCAGAATTGTATTATGGTATTATGCTGATTGGGTGGATGGTCTTCCATTTGGGTACCTTCATCACTCCACTTCTGGGATGGACTTATAATGTCTTTCGGCCATCGTATAACCCCTCTGATCTCATACATTAGGGGGCATCTGTTATAGTGTATTTCACCACACTAGGTGAATCACACATTGTATGGCCTTCCGCTGTCCTGCTGCAGACTCATTAGCCCCTATGGACCATTTTTTGTCTTTTGATGTGTCCTTGATCATCCCTAAAAACATAAGAAAAGTGATATACGCGGCTTTTTCCTCGATAACCGCGTACATACACGGATATTACCCCTATAGTCGCGTACATCGGGATGTGTACATAATCCAAATCCTTTGGGAGTGTTCCTTGACTTGGATCCGACTCATATGACTCTTGGCCCTCCATATGACTTGAGATCACACGGATTTGACCTTTCAGTATCCCTTTGAAAATATATATAAGGAACCCCTTGAGACATTGAAATCATAAGAGAGAATTGAGAGTAACGAAACTATAGTCCATTGTTGCCAGAACTTATGCTTCAGTCTACATCCCTTTGTCCCTTGGAGCACTGTTGTGTTCTTCCTAAGCTTGCCTTTTTCTAGTGAGCTTGTTATCTGACTGATGGAGGATTGAGGTGGTGGAGGCCTAAGTGGGGGATTCAGTTTCTCCGGTTCGCAGACGTGCCGTCAGAGGTTGTCACTTGTAATCTCTGATTCATATTAATAGAAATATCTTTTCCTGTCCAATAATGTGTATTTGAATGAATATTGTATCCATTGGAATATGTCAAATGCTTTTACATTATTGATTATATATGTTAGAATAGATCTAACACCATGATATATAGTATGCTTGTATTGTTTACTTGTTGTTGAGGAAGTATTTTATCAATTCAAGCTAAAGATTGGAAAGCTCAACGGGGATCTACTTCAACCGTCTGGAATAAAGTATGAGGTTCGATCCTTTAGTGTTAGACATTTTATTTCTATTGCATATTGGGAAAGATTGATTTCTGGAGTCTAGCTGTCTGTTGTGGTACCCCAAGCCATAGGAATTTCTCTCTGTAACACTCTTCAGTGTCTTCAGTGCTAGAACAACATCTTCTACAACACCTAGTCCTTATCTTATGTAGCACTCGATCACTTGATCCTTTGCAGCGACACTTAGATCTCCTTGATCCTTTATAGAAGCACTTCAATCTTCTTGATCCTTTGGAGCAGCACTTTGATCTTCTCAATCCTTTGCACTCACATTTCGATTTACTTGACCCTTTTCTGTAGCAGCACTTCGATCCTTTCGATCCTTTGTATCAGCACTTCGTTCTTCTCGATCCTTTGCAGTCGCACTTCAAGCTACTTGATCCTTTTCCATGATGCTACCTGCAATACACATGACCTCTTTGCAATATTATCAATCCCTATCTCTTTAGAACATAAGTCCAAGGATGATGCAATCCTCCATCCACCTAGTCTATGATGTCGACCACCTGAATCATCTACAACTAAATGTAGATCTCAACAACAACTAGATGCAGGCCCTATCATCTATGAAGACTCATCGTAGGGCACCCATACCACTAGGGTTGGGACCACTCCCAAGTGATTTTTATACGACGGTATCTACACTCATGTGTAGGCATATTCTTCCATGCAAGAGTATTGTCTACAAAAAAATATCGAACTCACACAAAATGTCGGCCCTCATTGTAGAAAATCCTTACCACTAAGGTTAGAACCACTCCCAAGTGAGTGTTATACTATGGTGTCTGTGAGGACTCATCATAGAGCATCCGTACCACTAAGGTCAGGACCATTCACAAGGGAGTGTAATTCTATGGAATCTACATATGAATGTAGGCATACTCTCCGTACAAGAGTATTGTCTGCAAAGCATATCTCGACTGCATACCGATGCCGACCCTGTCATCCGTGAGGACTCATCATAGAGCATCCATACCACTAAGTTTAGGACCACTACTAATCGAGTGTTATTATATGGTATCCACAATTGAATGTGGGTACTCTCCATGCATGAGTAACATTTTTAGATCAAATATCGAGCACATGCAAATGTTGCCCTTGTAATATGTGAGGACTCATTGTAGAGAATCCTTACCACTGAGGCTAGGAACACTCGTGAGTGAGAGTTATTCCACGGTAACCATAAATGAATGTGGGTACTCTCCATGTGAGAGTAACATCTGCAAGGCCATCCTTAGCTAGTAAAAACCACTCTCATGAACAGAGTGTTATACACTATTGTCCACAAGTGAATGTGCGACCGTGTCAACATAATCAGGCGCACTTGACCTCTTTCATGCTAGAGCATCACTGTCATCCCATCATCGATTTCAGTCTCATCATCACTCCCCCGTTCCTTGGAGGATCCATATTATCAACATACTCCCCCTTATTTCAAGAAGGGTTCATATCTTTGACCTTCTCTTCCTTTCCAAGGAGAGTCCATATATTCGACCCGTTCCACCTTTCTGAAGAGATTCCATATATTTGACTTGTTCTTCCTTTCTGAAGAGAGTCTATATATTCGACCTCTTTCTCCTTTTCAAGAAGGGTCCATATCTTTGACTTGTTCTTCCTTTCCGAAGAGTCTATATATTCGACCTGTTTCTCCTTTACAATAAGTTTCCATATAATCATTGTTCCTCCTTGCGAGGAAATTATGTATCATCATCATTGCTCGTCCTTACGAGGAAAATATGTAGTATCATCATCATTATTACTCCTTACGAGGAACGTCTTTTCAAAATACACCAAGATTGTCACAAAAGCTTTGTCAACAACTCAACATATAAACAAATTGCTCATCGGTACTCACATACTGGAGTTTTATATCTCCCTTCAGTACCATATCCCACAATATTCTTTGTCATATTTATCCAACTTTGGTTGTCACAAAGAATCCCTGTCGTATCCAACTCTTTGTCAAATAGTCCTGACATCAGTTTACGAATCAATATCACTTCACAACTAGCAGAGACAGATGCAATATACTTTGCTTCAGTTGTACTGAGAGAAACAATGGATTATTTATTACTAAACCATGAGATCATGGCATATCCCATATAATAACATCCACCTAAGGTGCTCTTTTTGTATGCGGCACTTCATGCCCAATATGAATCTGTATATCCATATAATTTGTAGTCATGATCTCTACCATAGCAACATCCCAATTTTATCGTACCTTTTAGGTACCTTATCACATCCTTTGCAAAGATAAAGTGAACCCGTCAAGGCTTAACTATATACTCACTGAAGGTGTTCACAACAAAGCATATATCTAGCCTAGTATTCGTCAAATACATCATTAACTCAATAATCTGTTTGTACTAATTAATATCCACTAACTCTAATGATTCATCATACAACAACTTCAGGTTGCTTTCCATGGGTATGGCCATGTCTTTACAATCCAGACATAAAATCTTCTTAAGGTATACACAACATAATTTCCCTGTTTTGGAAATATTATTTCTCGTCTTTGCCACACTTCCATCCCTAGGAAATAATGCATCAATCAAAGATCTTTCATCTCGAATTCTTTAGCTAGCTTCTTCTTTCTCTATGCGATTTGTTTCCCACATCATGTAAGAATCAGATCATCCACATACAACAATAGTATGATAGGTTCATCATCCATAACCTTAAGGTAAAGTTTAGGATCATATTTACCTTTGGTAAATCCCAAGCTTGTCAATAAGCTATCTATTCTGCCATACAAAGTTCTAGGAGATTGCTTCAATCCATATAGAGCCTTTTTCAACTTTCATACATAAGTCACTTTGTCTTCGTATTCAAATCCTTGTGGTTGTTTTATGTAAACCTATTCCTCAATCATACCATTAAGGAATCTTGTATTTCATCCATCTAGTGTATATACCACTTCATCATGCAAACAAGTGGCATGATGGTTCTGATGGAAGTGTATCTTACTACTGGAGAAAATGTCTCTTCATAATCAATCCGCTCTTTCTGAGAGAATAATCTAGCCAAAAATATATCCTTAATTCCATCAGTAGCTAGATTTGACTTGAAAATCCACTTGGAATATACCGTACTCTTATTTTTTGGTCTGGGTACTATATCCCAAACATGATTGGAATTCTTCCATCATTTCTTCTACCATGAGTTCATCCTATTAGGTCATCGATATATCCCAGTCTTCCTCATTCAACCTTGAAGGTTGGAACCCACTATACTCTTGGTAAAGTGTTATTTCATTAGGAAGTTGTCCATCCTTTCATACCATGTGAAACTCAGAGATATTCTACATCCAATCCCCTGGAAGCAGAGAATCATCCTCCCTTTTCATTCTATACTAGAGTGACATGTATCATCCTCTACTACCGATATTATATGTATCTATCTTAGGTTACTAGATACCAATATCCATTCATTTTTAACTTTGAAACAAAATTTCATCTTGCACCCATCTATGAGCTTCTTATCTTCTATAGGTTTCCATATTTGACCTTGTAGAAAAGGTTAATATATTCATCGATCTAGGTGATCTTCAAGCTCCTTATGTAACTTGAGGTGATTATCTATGGGTGCCTTCTCATATCATACAAATCCTACTCTACATAGGTGGTTCTTTTCTCAATATCTACTTCTACTTCACTGGAGAAGTGTGTCTAGTCAATAGAGTATGTCATGTCATATTCTATTCTTTCTAAGACAAACCAAAAACATTGATTTCTATACTTGTTCTTGTAGATCCATATGGAAGACACTATAAACTTCCCTTCAAGTCTTAGAACTATATCCTTGACATCATTAACTATGATCAATTTTTACTCTTTGATCATACCTTCTTCCATAGGTGGAATGATTTGCATCAATGATGTCACTCAGTTGTCCCACATAACTAGAGCCTATCTAATACCTATTACTTTGGTTTGGAATTATCCTTAAGGTGGTATATAGTTGGAAATATGAGGGTTTTGTTCAATAGGGATCATTATCCTTAAGGTGGTATATGGGTGGAAATATGCACTTTTGTTCAATGGGGATGGATATTATACCATGGTTGCGCTAGATATTGAGGGAATTATGCTCTAACATAGGGTTATTAAAGTAACAAGTAATGATCACCTTAACATACGTTTTTTAATTTTGATCTTTGAATGAAAAGTTAGAGATTTTTTAATTGTGGGATGGTCCTAAAGCCTTAATTGAAGTGACAAGAGGAGAAAAATAACATTATGTAGGTGTCATAGGGAATTGGTAATGGAATTCCATGGAAGAAGGCCATGTATTTATTTGTCCCATCAAAGACTATTGAGGAATCCAAATCCATGAGCAATGCCTCTTAGTACCATGCATGACTTCGCAGGGGTATCCATGGTTGTATGTAGCTAGGTGTTATGCTCATAGTTCCATTAACATGGTTAATGAAGGAGGCCTAAATATTGTTCCCTAAAGGAATCTTCTAGCCATCGAGGGCTGATAAGGTTGCCTCCACTAAGGTTTCCTCCACCAACCACAGATTGCCCCTTGACAGTATCATTAGCATATGATTGAGCATGCTAGTGACATTAGATTGTTTTGAGAAGTATTTATGTGTCTCATAGCCTTTGGAGTGGTGCTCTATGGAGGAATACTATTCTTTTGGGCATAAATAAATAATTTTGGAATTTAAAGCCATAAGCAATGCCTCGAAGCAACATGCATGACCTTGTTAATTTTTTAATGGTTATATCATATCTTATAACATTTAGCAGCATAACAACATAACCATAATCAAAAGGATCACTGAAAGATAGACAAGCACAACCACACAAAAGAACACAAATATTTATCCCGGGAAACCCTCATGGGGAAGAAAACCCAACAAAACTTCCTTTGTATAAGATGTATCAAAAGTACAAGACAAGACCCCAGACAGGTGCACCTCCTTCTAGAAGATATATATCTCTCTCTCTCATATGCACTATACACAAGTGAGTGCGTGTTCAAATGAGGAACACAACTCCTCTATTTATATAATATTCTTTAGGGTACTATTGACCCAAATTACAATGGAGGATTCACCTCATGACTCTATGATGACCAATTACAATAGTAACACCCCAACTAAGGAATAATAACATCTCCCTTGGGTTACATCAACAAAATACATTTAGAATATCCTTTGAAGTTACAATATTTCAACACTCCCCATTAACAAGAAAGTTATTCTACTGATAACATCATCATAGACTATAGGAGTAACGAGAGAGAGAGAGAGAGATCATTTGCAACATCATAAATTTCATACATCTATACATCATAGGAAGTTTTTAACAATCATCAGTAACTGGAACAGTTACTCTTCAATGTCTTCAATACTATAACAACATCTTCTACAACACCGAGTATTTATCTTATGGAGCACTTGATCACTTGATCCTTTGCAGTGACACTTCAATCTCCTTGATCCTTTGTACAAGCACTTTGATCTTCTTGATCCCTTGGAGGAGCACTTCGATCTTCTCAATCCTTAGAAACCACATTTTGATTTACTTGACCCTTTTCCATAGTAGCACTTTTTTCTTCTCGATCCTTTGCAGCCACACTTTCAACTACTTGATCCTTTGCCATGATGCTACCTACAATACACATGATCTCTTTGTGGGATGATCAATCCCTATCTCTTTAGAACATAAGTCCAAGGATGATGCAATCCTCCAGCCACCTAGTCCATGATGTCGACTACCTAAATCATCTACAACTAAATTTAGATCTCAACCGCAACTAGATGCAGGCCCTATCGTCTATGAGGAATCATCATAGAACACCCATAGGACTAAGGTTAGGACCACTCCGAAGTGATTTTTATACTACAGTATCTACACTCATGTGTAGGCATATTCTTCCATGCAAGAGTATTGTCTACAAATAAAATATCGAACTCACACAAAATGTCACCCGTCATCATAGAACATCATTACCACTAAGGTTAGAACCACTCCCAAGTGAGTGTTATACTACAGTGTCTGTGAGGACTCATCATAGAGCATATGTACCACTAAGGTCAGGACCACTCACAAGGGAGTGTTATTTTATGGAATATACATATGAATGTAGGCATACTCTCCATACAAGAGTATTGTCTGCAAGGCATATCTTGACTGCATACCGATGCCAAGCCTGTCATCCATGAGGACTCATCATAGAGAATCCATACCACTAAGCTTAGGACCACTCCTAATCGAGTGTTATTCTACGGTATCCACAACTGAATGTGGGTAATCTCCATGCAAGTGTAACGTTTGTAGATCAGATATCGAGCATATGTAAATGTTGGCCTTCTCATCCATGAGGAATCATCGTAGAGAATCCTTACCACTGAGGCTAGGAACACTCCTGAGCGAGTGTTATTCTACGGTATCCACAAATGAATGTGGGTACTCTCCATGTGAGAGTAACATCTACAGGGCCATACTTAGCTAGTAAAAAACACTATCATGAATAGAGTGTTATACACTATTGTCCACAAGTGAATGTTGGACCTTGTTAGCATATTCAGGTGCACTTGGTCTCTTTCATGCTGGAGAATCACTGTCACCCCATCATCGATGTCAATCTCATCATCAATCCCCCACTCCTTGGAGGATCCATAGTATCAACCTCCTCCCGATTTTTTCAAGGAGGGTTCATATATTTGACCTTCTCTTCCTTTCCAAGGAGAGTCCATATATTCGACATGTTCCACCTTTCCAAAGAGATTCCATATCTTTGACTTGTTCTTCCTTTCCAAAGAGAGTCTATATCTTTGACCTATTTCTCCTTTTCGAGAAGGGCCCATATATTTGACTTTTTCTTCCTTTCAAAAGAGAGTCTATATCTTCGACATGTTTCTCCTTTCCAAGAAGTTTCCATATAATCATCGTTCCTCCTTGAGAGGAAAGTATGTATCATCATCACTGTTCCTTCGTAGGAGGAAAGTCTGTAGTGTCATCATCATTATTACTCCTTATGAGGAGAGGCTTTTCAAACTACACCAAGATTGTCACGAAAGCTTGGTTAACATATCGTCAACTTGCTCATCGGTACTCACATACTGGAGTTTTATATCTCCCTTCAGTATCATATCCCATAGGATTCTTTGTCATATTTATGGAACTTTGGTTGTTCAATGGGGATGGATATTAGACCTTGGTTGGCCTAGATATTGAGCAAATTATGCTCTAAAATAGGGTTAATAAAGTAACAAGCAGTGATCACTGTAACACATGTTTTTTAAAGTTGATCTTTGAATAAAAAGTTGGAGATTTTTTAATAGTGGGGTGGTCCTAAAGCCTTGATTGAAGTGACAAGAGGAGAAAAATAACATTATGTAGGTTTCATAGGGAATTGGGAATGGCTTTCCATGGAAGAAGGCCATGTATTTGTCCCATCAAAGACTATTGAGGCATCCAAATCCATGAACAATGCCTCTTAGTACCATGCATGACTTCACAAGGGTATCCATGGTTGTATGTAGCTAGGTGTTATGGTCGTAGTGCCATTAACATGGTTAATGGAGGAGGCCTAAATATTGTTCCCTAAAAGAATATTCTAGCCATCGAGGGCTAATAAGGTTTCCTCCACCAACCATAGATTGCCCCTTAACAATATCATTAGCATATGATTGAGGATGCTCGTGACATTAGATGGTTTTGAGAAGTATTTATGTGTCTCACAGTATTTGGAATGATTCTCTATGGAGGAGGACTATGCTTTTGGGCGTAAAGAAATAATTAGGGAATTTAAATCCATAAGTGATGCCTCGAAGCAACATGTATGACCTTATTAAGTTTTTAATGGTTAAATCAGATCTTATAACATTTAGCATCATAACAACATAACCATAAGCAAACAGATCACTAAAAGATAGACACACACAACCAGACAAAAGAACACAAATATTTATCATGGGAAACCCTCATGGGGAAGAAAACCCAACAAAACTTCCTTTGTATAATATTTATCAAAAGTACAAGACAAGACCCCAGACAGGTGCACCTCCTTCTAGAAGATGTATCTCTCTCTCTCTCTCTCTCTCTCTCTCTCTCTCTCTCTCTCTCTCTCTCTCTCTCTCTCTCTCTCTCTCTCTCTCGTATACACTATACACAAGTGAGTGCGTGTTCAAATGAGGAACAAAACTCCTCTGTTTATACTCTTTTTGTGAGTTGAGTTTTAACCTAACAAGTTGGACCCACTTAAGTCAAAGGGGTGACTTCACTTAGGAAGACTCAATATAATATTATATAATATTCATTAGGGTACTATTGACCTGACTTACAATAGAGGATTCACCTCATGACTCTATGATGACCACTTACAATAGTAACACCCCGACTAAGGAATAATAACATCTCCCTTGGGTTACATCACTAAAATACATTTAGAATATCCTTTGAAGTTACAATATTTCAACACCCCCCCTTAACAAGAAGGTTATTCTACTGATAGCATCATCATAGACTATAGGAGTAATGAGAGAGAGAGAGAGAGAGAGAGAGAGAGAGAGAGAGAGAGAGAGAGAGAGAGAGAGAGAGAGAGATCATCTGCAACATCATCAATGTCATACATCTATACATCATACAAAGTTTTTAACAATCATCAATAACTAGAATAGTTACTCTTCAATGTCCTCAGTACTAGAACAGCATCTTCTACAACACCGAGTCTTTATCTTATGCAGCACTCGATCACTTGATCCTTTGCAGTGACACTTCGATCTCCTTGATCCTTTGTAGAAACACTTCAATCTTCTTGATCCTTTGGAGCAGCACTTTGAACTTCTCAATCCTTTGCAACCGTATTTCGATTTACTTGACCCTTTTCCATAGCAGCACTTAGATCCTTTTGATCCTTTGTAGCAGCACTTCGTTCTTCTCGATCCTTTGTAGCTGCACTTTGAGCTACTTGATCCTTTGCCATGATGGTACCTGCAATACACATGATCTATTTTTGGGATGATCAATCCCTATCTCTTTACACTATTTGCCACAACTGAATGTCGAACTGTATCAGCATATTCAGGTGCACTTGACCTCTTTCATGCTAGAGCATCACTGTCATCCCATCATCAATTTCAGTCTCATCATCACTCCCCCATTCCTTGGAGGATCCATATTATCAACCTACTCCCCCTTTATTCAAGGAGGGTTCATATCTTTGACCTTCTCTTCCTTTCCAAGGAGAGTCCATATATTCGACCCGTTCCACCTTTTCGAAGAGAGTCCATATCTTTGACTTGTTCTTCCTTTCCAAAGAGAGTCTATATCTTCGACCTGTTTCTCCTTTTCGAGAAGGGTCCATATCTTTGACTTGTTCTTCCTTTCTAAAGAGTCTATATCTTCGACCTATTTCTCCTTTCCAAGAAGTTTCCATATAATCATCGTTCCTCCTTCCGAGGAAAGTATGTATCATCATCATTGCTCCTCCTTATGAGGAAAATCTGTAGTATCATCATCATTATTACTCCTTACGAGGAATATCTTTTTGAACTATACCAAGATTGTCATGAAATCTTTTTCAATGACTCAACATATCAACAACTTGCTCATCGGTACTCACATATTGGAGTTTTATATCTCCCTTCAGTACCATATCCCACAGGATTCTTTGTCATATTTATCCAACATTGGTTGTCACAAATAATCCCTATCGTATCCAACTCCATGTCAAATAGTCCTGACATCAGTTTATGAATCCATATCATTCACAACTAGCAGAGACAGATGCAATATACTTTGCTTCAGTTGTACTGAGAGAAACAATGGATTGTTTATTACTAAACCATGAGATCATGGCATATCCCATAAAATAGCATCCCCCTAAGGTGCTCTTTTTGTATGTGGCACTTCATGTCCAATATGAATCCATATATCCATATAATTTGTAGTCATGATCTCTACCATAGTAAAGTCCCAATTTTATCGTACCTTTTAGGTACCTTATCACATCCTTTGCAGATATAAAGTGAACCTATCTAGGCTTAACTAGATACTCACTCAAGGTGTTCACAACAAAGAATATATCTAGCCTTGTATTCATCAAATACATCATTAACTCAATAATTTGTTTGTACTAATTAATATCCACTAACTCTAATGATTCATCATACAACAACTTTCGGTTGGTTTCCATGGGTATGGCCATGTATTTACAATCCAACATATAAAATCTTCTTAAGGTATCCATAACATACTTTTCGTGTTTCGAAAATATTACTCATGGGCTCTGCTACACTTCCATCCCTAGGAAATAATGCGTCAATCCAAGATATTTCATCTCGAATTCTTTAGCTAGCTTCTTCTTTCTCTATGTGATTTGTTTCCCTCTTCATGTCAGAATTAGATAATACACATACAACAATAGTGTGATAGGTTCATCATCCATAACCTTAAGGTAAAATTTAGGATCATATTTACCTTTGGTAAATCCCAAGCTTGTCAAGAAGCTATCTATTCTGCCATACCAAATTCTAGGAGATTGCTTCAATCCATATAGAGCCTTTTTCAACTTTCATACATAAGTCACTTTGTCTTCATATTCAAATACTTGTGGTTGTTATATGTAAACCTATTCCTCAATCATTCCTTTAAGGAAGGTTGTATTTCATCCATCTAGTGTATATACCACTTCATCATGGAAACATGTGCCATGATGGTTCTGATGGAAGTGTACCTTGTTACTGGAGAAAATGTCTCTTCATAATCAATATGCTCTTTCTGAGAGAATACTCTAGCCAAAAATATATCCTTACTTCCATCAGTAGCCAGTTTTGACTTGCAAATCCACTTGGAATATACCACACTCTTGCTTTTTGGTATGGGTACTATATCCCAAACATGATTGGCATTCTTCCATCATTTCTTCTACCATGAGTTCATCCTATTAGGTCATCGATATATCCCAGTCTTCCTCATTCAACCTTGAAGTTTGGAATCCACTATACTCTTGGTAAAGTCTTATTTCATTAGGAAGTTGTCCATCCTTTCACACCATGTCGAACTCAAAGATATTCTGCAGTCAATCCCCCTGAAGTAGAGAATCATCCTCCCTTTTCATTCTATACTAGAGTGACATGTATCATCCTCTACTACTGATATTATATGTATCTATCTTGGGTTACTAGATACCAATATCTATTCATTTTTAAATTTGACAAAAAAGTTCGTCTTGCACCCATCTGTGAGCTTGTTATCTTCTGTAGGTTTCCATCTTTGAACTTGTAGAAACAATTAATATATTCATCAATCTAGGTGACCTTCAAGCTCCTTATTTAACTTGAGGTGATTATATATGGGTGCCTTATCAACTCATACAAATCCTACTCTACATAGGTGGTTCTTTTCTCGATATATAATTCTACTTCACTGAAGAAGTGTGTCTAGTCAAGAGAGTATGTCATGTCATAGTCTATTCTTTCTAATAAAAACCACAAACATTGACTTCTATACTTGTTCTTGTAGATCCATATGGAAGACACTATAGACTTCTCTTCAAGTCTCAGAACCATATCCTAGACATCATTAACTATGATCAATTGTTACTCTTTGATCATACCTTCTTCCATAGGTGGAATGATCTGCATCAATGATGTCACTCAATTGTCCCACATAACTAGAGTGTATCTGATACCTCTTACTCTGGTTTGGAATTATCCTTAAGGTGGTATATAGTTGGAAATATGAGGGCTTGGGTGGAAATATGAGGGTTTTGTTCAAGAGGGATCATTATCCTTAAGGCGGTATATGGGTGGAAATATGCACTTGTGTTCAATGGGGATGGATATTATACCATGGTTGTTCTAGATATTGAGGGAATTATGCTCTAACATAGGTTTATTATAGTAACAAGTAATGATCACCTTAACATACGTTTTTTAAATTTGATCTTTGAATGAAAAGTTAGAGATTTTTTAATTGTGGTATGGTCCTAAAGCCTTAATCGAAGTGACAAGAGGAGAAAAATAACATTACGTAGGTGTCATAGGGAATTGGGAATGGAATTCCATGGAAGAATGCCATGTATTTGTCCCATCAAAGACTATTGAGGAATCCAAATCCATCATCAATGCCTCTTAGTACCATGCATGACTTCGTAGGGGTATCCATGGTTGTATGTAGCTAGGTGTTATGCTCATAGTTCCATTAACATGGTTAATGAATGAGGCCTAAATATTGTTCCCTAAAGGAATCTTCTAGCCATCTAGGACTTATAAGGTTGCCTCCACTAAGCTTTCCTCCACCAACCATAGATTGCCCCTTGACAGTATCATTAGCATATGATTGAGGATGCTCGTGACATTAGATGGTTTTGAGAAGTATTTATGTGTCTCATAGCCTTTGGAATGATGCTCTATGGAGGAAGACTATTCTTTTGGGCGTAAATAGATAATGGGGGAATTTAAAGCCATAAGCAATGCCTCGAAGCAACATGCATGACCTTGTTAATTTTTTAATGGTAATATCAGATCTTATAGCATTTAGCATCATAACAACATAACCATAAGCAAAAGGATCACTAAAAGATAGACAAGCACAACCACACAAAAGAACACAAATATTTATCCTTGGAAATCCTCATGGGGAAGAAAACCCAACAAAATTTCCTTTGTATAAGATGTATCAAAAGTACAAGACAAGACCCCAGACAGGTGTACCTCCTTCTAGAATATATATCTCTCTAGCTCTCGTATGCACTATACACAAGTGAGTGCGTGTTCAAATGAGGAACACAACACCTCTATTTATATAATATTCATTAGGGTACTATTGACCCGACATACAATGGAGGATTCACCTCATGACTCTATGATGACCAATTACAATAGTAACACTTTGACTGAGGAATAATAATATATCCCTTGGTTTACATCACTAAAATACATTTAGAATATCCTTTGAAGTTACAATATTTCAACACTCCCCCTTAACAAGAAGTTTGTTCTACTGATAACATCATCATATACTATAGGAGTAATGAGAGAGAGAGAGAGATCATCTGCAACATCATCAATGTCATACATCTATACATCATAGGAAGTTTTTAACAATCATCAGTAACTGGAACAATTACTCTTCAATGTCTTCAATACTAGAACAACATCTTCTACCAAATCAATTATTTATCTTATGCAACACTCGATCACTTGATCCTTTGCAGCGACACTTCGATATCCTTGATCCTTTGTAGAAGCCCTTCGATCTTCTTGATCCTTTGGAGCAGCACTTCGATATTATCAATCCTTTGCAACCGCATTTTGAGTTACTTGATCCTTTTCCGTAGTAGCACTTCATTCTTCTCAATCCTTTGCGGCCGTACTTTGAGCTACTTGATCCTTTTCCATGATGCTACCTGCAATACACATGATCTCTTTGTGGGATGATCAATCCCTATCTCTTTAGAACATAAGTCCAAGGAAGATGCAATCCTCCATCCACCTAGACTATGATTTCAACCACCTGAATCATCTACAACTAAATGTAGATATCAACCACAACTAGATGCAAGCCCTATCGTTTATGAGGACTCATTGTAGACCACCTATACCACTAAGGTTAGGACCACTCCCAAGTGATTCTTATACTATGGTATCTACACTCATGTGTAGGAATATTCTTCCATGCAAGAGTATTGTCTACAAAGAAAATATCAAACTCACACAAAATGTTGGCCATCATCATATAACATCCTTACCACTAAGGTTAAAACCAATCCCAAGTGAGTGTTATACTACGGTGTCTATGAGGACTCATCATAGAGAATCTGTACCACTAAGGTCAGTACCACTCACAAGGGAGTGTTATTCTATGGAATCTACATATGAATGTAGGGATACTCTCCATACAAGAGTATTGTCTTCAAAGGATATCTCGACTGCATACCGATGCCGAGCCTGTCGTCCGTGAGGACTCATCGTAAAGCATCCAGACCACTAAGTTTAGGACCACTCCTAATCGAGTGTTATTCTATGGCATCCACAACTGAATGTGGGTACTCTCCATGCAAGAGTAACGTTTGTAGATCATATCTCAAGCACATTTAAATGTTGGCCTTGTCATCTGTGAGGACTCATCGTAGAGAATCCTTACCACTGAGGCTAGGAATACTCCTGAGCGAGTGTTATTCTACAGTATCCACAAATGAATGTGGGTACTCTCCATGTGAGAGTAACATCTACCGGGACATCCTTATCTAGTAAAAAACACTCTCATGAACAGAGTGTTATACACTATTGTCCACAAGTGAATGTTGGACCTTGTCAGTATATTTAGGCACACTTGGCCTCTTTCATGCTGGAGCATGAATATCATCCCATCATCAATGTCAATCTCATCATCAATCCCCCATTCCTGGTAGGATCCATATTATCAACCTCCTCCCCCTTTTTTCAAGGAGGGTTAATATCTTTGACCTTCTCTTCCTTTCCAAGGAGAGTCCATATATTCGACCTATTCCACCTTTCTGAAGAGAGTCCATATCTTTGACTTGTTCTTCCTTTCTGAAGAGAGTCTATATATTTGACCTATTTCTCCTTTTCGAGAAGGGCCCATATATTTTACTTGTTCTTCCTTTCCAAAGAGAGTCTATATCTTCAACCTGTTTCTCCTTTCCAAGAAGTTTCCATATAATCATCGTTCCTCCTTGCAAGGAAAGTATGTATCATCATCATTGCTCGTCCTTACGAGGAAAATATGTAGTATCATCATCATTATTACTCCTTACGAGGAGATTCTTTTCAAACTACACCAATATTGTCACGGAAGCTTGGTCAACATATCAACAACTTGATCATCGGTACTCACATACTGGAGTTTTATATATCCCTTCAGTACCATATCCCATAGGATTCTTTGTCATATTTATGGAACTCTAGTTGTCACAAAGAATCCCTATCGTATCCAACTCCATGTCAAATAGTCCTCACAAGGTTTGTCGTTGGAAACTGATTCTTATATATGAGAATAATTTTTCAATTCGAAATAGTTGTAAGAAGGTTAGATGGAATTTTCCAAATGAGAGTTCACATCGGTTCATGCCCACATACCATTGTATATCTATAATTTTCTTTAAATTTTCTATTTTAATCTTTTTATGAAGTATTATTGGATTAAGAACAAAGTAATATTTATACGTGTTTCAATTGTTTGAATTTATTATTAAATTGAAGTTGACTTAAATATTTAAATATTTACCTATTAAGATCATTATGGTTAAGGTGGTATATAGGTGGAAATATGAGGTTCGTAAGGTGGTATATGGGTGGAAATATGAGGGTTTTGTTCACAAGGGATCATTATCCTTAAGGTGGTATATAGTTGGAAATATGAGGGTTAATATGGTATGTGGGTGGCAATATGAGGGTATGAAGGTGGTGGTATTAAGGTGGTATATGGGTGGAAATATGAGGGTTTTTTTTAAGAGGGATCACTATCATTAAGGTGGTATATAGTTGGAAATATGAGGGTTTGGGTGGAAATATGAGGGTTTTGTTCAAGAGGGATCATTATCCTTAAGGTAGTATATATATGGAAATATGAGGGTTTGGGTGGAAATATGAAGGTTTTGTTCAATAGGGATCATTATCCTTAAGGTGGTATATGGGTGTCAATATGCACTTTTGTTCAATGGGGTTGGATATTATACCATGGTTTGCCTAGATATTGAGGGAATTATGCTCTAACATACGGTTAATAAAGTAACCAACAATGACCACTGTAACACATGTTTTTTAAAGTTGATCTTTGAATAAAAAGTTAGATATTTTTTAACAGTGAGATGGTTCTAAAGCCTTGATCTAAGTGACAAGAGGATAAAAATAACATTATGTATGTGTCATAGGGAATTGGGAATGGCATTCCATAGAAAAAGGCCATGTATTTGTCCCATCAAAGACTATTGAGGCATCCAAATCCATGAATAATGCCTCTTAGTACCATGCATGACTTCACAGGGGTATCCATGGTTGTATCTAGCTAGGTGTTATGGTCATAGTGCCATTAACATGGTTAATGGAGGAGGCATAAGTATTGTTCCCTAAAGGAATCTTCTAGCCATCTAGGGCTAATAAGGTTTCCTCCACTAAGGTTTCCTCCACCAACCATAGATTGCCCCTTGACAATATCATTAGCATATTGTTGAGGATGCTCGTGACATTAGATGGTTTTGAGAAGTATTTATGTGTCTCACAGCCTTTGGAATGATTCTCTATGGAGGAATACTATGCTTTTGGGCGTAAATAAATAATTGGGGAATTTAAAGACATAAGCATTGCCTCAAAGAAAAATGCATGACCTTGTTAAGTTTTTAATGGTTAAATCAGATCTTATAAAATTTAGCATCATAACAACATAACCATAAGTAAAAGGATCACTAAAAGATAGACAAGAACAACCACACAAAAGAACACAAATATTTATCCTGGGAAACCCTCATGGGGAAGAAAACCCAACAAAACTTCCTTTGTATAAGATGTATCAAAAGTACAAGACAATACCCCAGACAGGTGTACCTCCTTCTAGACGATATATATATCTCTCTCTCTCTCGTATGCACTATACACAAGTGAGTGCGTGTTCAAATGAGGAACACAACTCCTCTGTTTATACTCTTTTTGTGAGTTGAATTTTAACCTAACAAGTTGAACCCACTTAAGTCACTGGGGTGACTTCACTTAGGAAGACTCAATATAACATTATATAATATTCATTAGGGTACTATTGACCCGACTTACAATGGAGGATTAACCTCATGACTCTATGATGACCAATTACAATAGTAACACCCCGACTGAGGAATAATAACATCTCCCTTGGGTTGCATCACTAAAATACATTTAGAATATCCTTCGCAGTTACAATATTTCAACACTCCCCCTTAACGAGAAGTTTATTCTACTGATAACATCATCATAGACTATAGGAGTTGTTATCACTCCACGAAAATCCTCTAGGTTGTAGCTCGAGGATGCCTCGTAACTTAAATGTTTTAATGGTTTTTCTGACTGGATCAAGTCAGGTGACCTACACGATCTCACACTCTCAAGAAATGCATGAAACAAAATCAAAGATAAGGCTTCTAACTATCACTATTCAGAGGTTTGATAATATGGTGAAGAGATGGAGAACTTATTATGCCGGCAGATTCATACATAAAACAATTATATATAAATGGGTAATCATAACAAGGAAATTACTTGCAATTAAAATCATCAACATGTAGATAGGATGACAACTATCAAACATAAAATAACATGAATAAACCTAAACAACACATTCAAGCATAAGTACAGAACAGACAAGAAATGGAAGTTGAACATATGATAGAAAAAGAGCTTATATTAGGTCATGAGCAATATGAGAAGCTTGATAATAATAATGGTCAAAAGGTCCCTAAAGTTGAACCTTTATTTCAAAATAAGTATTAGGATTTATAGCCTTTACAAAATTATGCAGATCCTGAAAATTTGGATCTATTTTTACTAAAAATAGCTAAAAATAAATGTTTTTGCAAAATTAGGTCAGAAACCCTAATTTAACTAATAGTCTATCTAACTGTAACACTTGATCACTTTTTGAACCTTTTGATGACTGCAGTGAGTACTAGAGTAAAGCTATAACTTGTCATCTGATAGATAAGCTACTGTTGGTTAAAACAGGTAGGGTTTGTGACCCTTTCCTCCTTGATGTATCCGCAAAACTGGAATAGACCTTCTTTGATTGTGTTCTTCAACAACTTTCAACTTTACACTTCATCCCTGAGATAGTTATATTCACCCAAACTGGTATTTTGTGCCAAAATATTTTTTTGTGCCTCTTTTTCTTTCAGTGGTTAAGGAATCAAAATCTCTGCTCTGTTAGTTGCTGAAAGCTTTGCTTTCGGTGGCTAGTGAACCACTTCAGTGTCAGCCTAAGCCACCGAAAGCCTTGTTTTTGCAAAAATTGTAATCAACCTCCCAATTCATCCTTTTCAGTTGTGCTTTTGTTCTTCTGGCCCTTCTTCAGCTTGCCCAATGTTTGGAAAATCATCAACATCCCGGGTTTCCTCTAGATTCTTAATGCTTACGGCTGCTTTAGCTAGGGTTTCTAGTGAAAAGTGAGTCTGAGAGCTATATTTTGATCTAGAATTATTCATCTGTAGCCTCAGAATCTTGATCATCCTGTATAGCCTGGCGTTGTCCTTCATGAACCTTTGATTCCTTTTTTGTAACAAAAAATACCTTCCTTTCATTTCTAGCAGGGAATTATTCAATTGAGTGTTTTTCTTGGTTAACACTGCATTAGTTCTTTTTATCTCTCTCTCTAACAATTCCAGTTCATATGCTTGCCTCAACAACTGGTTGACTCTTTGTGACATGGGCTTGCTAGAGGAAGCCTTTTCCACTGGTTCACCCCGGTCTTCTTTTGGTGTGGGTGATGGAAGTTCTTCATTTTCTACTACAACCTGCTCTGCTAGGTAAACCCCTTCCTCCCTTTCTTCTTCTGAGTCTGAGTAGGGAAAGTTCAGAATATTTTCACTTTGTGCTGGGATTTCCTTGCCCTTTTCACTGAAGTCTAGGTTTATTTTAGCCTAGTTGGTTTTATAAGGGGAAGAAGGCTGATCTACTATTGCTGGTGAGATAGCCCTTGTTTTTCTCTTTCCACTCATGGGGGGTGGTGGATTTCTTCGAAGGAGACTTTCCTTTCTCTTCTAGTTGTAGGCCTGTTTCAAACTCATTCCAGAACAAAAAATGTGTCCATGCTATGTTTCTCCTCTGCAACAATTCTTGGAAAATGAGTTGTATGAGACCATGGTGAGACAACCTTCCTACAATTTTGGTGGGTTGGGCCTTTACTTGGTGTGCCATTTTTGTTAAGCTCTTGTGGAGGTAGAAACGTAAATTTAAAGGGCTTCTTCCTATAAAATGGTTCATCAGTTTGAAGTGATATATTGTTTCCCTATTGTATCTACCTTCATAGGTTATATACACACAAATTGGTGTTAGTAATTGCTGCCATCTCTCTTCTAGCCAGGCGGATGGAACACTTTACTTCCATACCAAATTTCTGTGTTCAGGTTTTAGATAGGATTTGAACTCCACATTTTTAGTAATGGTGGTATTAAACCACTTCTCCCTAGTTCTTGGGAGTTCTGTCACCTTTTCAATTAGGGTTTCATCCACTAGCAACTCTTCCTTTCCTATCAGCGCCTTGGATCCATCAAAAGAAAGGGAAAATGCCTCTGCAATTTGCTGGTGTGACCCTTGAACTTTCTCACAAAACCTATAGCAGCTTGCATCTTTGAAGAATTGGCAGACTTCTAGATGTGAGTCAAGATAGCTGATGTCTCCTAGTTGATGTCTGAGGGCAGGTCCTCCTTTCTTCATCTCTGAGCTGTGCTCCTTAGTATCCTGCAAGAAAAAACAAAATTTGAACTCTGTAAAGGAAATTAGTGTGCTGTTTTTAGGAGATGGCCTCGAGAAGTGAGTATGCATGCGAAAAATGAGGAATGTACTGGGGTTGTGGTGATGATTTTGAAGGGTTAACCACTTGATATATATTCGAATGATATGATGGAGGATTCTGGTGATATCCATGAGACGACTATCTTAGTAATCATTTTTAATTTGAACTTGGTATTAAATGGAGGTTTACTGCAGTCGTGGGACAGATGGAGGGTGGACTATTTTTTTTATTATCATCAATCAGGTCAGATCAATAACAGCCTCTTTAATCATCAACTTATGCCTTACTACAGTTTCCCTGTCCTTTCGGTGGTTAATCGTGCTAAATCATGACCTATCTTATGTTGACAAGTTTGATTTAATGGACATGTAACTGTTTTCTCTTTTCGGCCTTTTTGGTGGTTAAGAGTATCTAGGGTTTAGTTCGCTAGTTGCTGAAAGCTGAAATTTCGGTGGCTAATGAACCACCAACATGTTCTCCCAAGCCACTGAAAACTTTCTTTCCAAAAAACATGTGTAACGAGCTTTCGGTGGTTTAATGTCTTTTTGGATCTCATCATTTAGTTTCAAAAAGGAAAGCCTTTCGGTGGCTATGAAATATTTGAAAGTTCACCCAAGCCACCGAAATTTTCCCTTTCCAAAAACGTATTTCATTTTCTTTCAGTGGTTAATGTCTTCCTGAAAACACTTGCTAAGCTGTTGAAACCAAGGATTTTTAGTGGCTAATGAGTTGTTGGAAAGCTTACCTAAGATATTGGAAAGCTTGCCTAAGCCACCAGAAGTCCTTTTCCCAAAAATTTATAAAGAATGTGATGAGCAATATTTCGGTGGATAAGATGGTCATGTGTTAAACTATTAGTTTTTGAAAGCTAGGCTTTTCGGTGGCTAATGATTTGTTGAAAATCTCGCCTAAGCCACCGAAAGCTAAAACTTTCAAATTTATTAAATAACAGAACATCAGATATCCCAACTTTGTTATTCACCCCAATATCTTTCATAATATGACTTGAAATATTCATGCTATCAAAATATAAATTGTGTCAGTGAACTTATTGAAAATAAATTTATTTTAGGAGATAACATCTTGCTCCTTCTCTGGTATGGGAACCTTCATGTGAGGTCCCAAGAACCCTAGGCAAAAATGCCTTTCCTGAAAAACAAATAAGAATTAAACCTATCTTCTACTATTCCATTGGTCATGGAGTTTATTTTGTAAGAAAAAACAACCTACTAACTAATATTTTACAATAACAAGGCCTCAAAGCCTTAGATAAAATAGAGTTTCAGAAATCGCCCATTTACTGGGCCATCAAACACCTCCTCTCCTTCTAGATTTTGCAACTTGAAGGTGTTGTTATGTTGTATCTGAGCTATCACAAAAGGTCCTATCAACAGAGAGTCAAACTTTCCATGTTTTCCCTTGTCTTGTATGACAGTATCCCACTTGAGGACCCAATCTCCAACCTGGAAGCTGTCCACTTTTTCCCTTTTGTCAAAAATAATCTTGATATTCTATTGATGAGCTTCTGACTTGTCTATCACTTGTTCCCTGACTTGCTGCAATTCCCCTAAATCCATCATCCTCCTCACCATATCATTGGGTTCATTCTGGTCCTCCTGGAAGAATTTTTCCATTAGCAGAAATAGCTGAATGGGAAAAATGGCCTCAGTACCATAAACTAATTTGAAAGGAGAAGTACCTATGGATATTTTTTTTCGTTACCCTATGTTGAGGCCTGGAAAATTGTAGGTATCAACAATTAGGGATTCTCCCTAGTAAGAATTCCCAACTATTCCACTACTGTTTGGTATGGGGAATCCATTCGGTTTATGGTCCGGCTACCGTAGGTTAAGTAACAAAATAAAAGGTTTTACCGGTTACGGCCAGGTCCACCGTGTATATTTTTAGTTTTTGAATTTAAGTATGATGTGCAAGTGCCTATCTAAAAATGCAGATTGATAGAGATAATGAGGAGCATCACAATGTGATGCGCAGGTTCTTACCTCTCATCTTAACTCTCTCACATCTAAATCACACACAACAAGAAACTAAAACTAACTATCTAACCTATCCCTAGGGAGAAAAATTATCAGTTATCAATGAGTAATGTATTTCTACGCATGCATTAAGAAAAATCACAGATAGCTATTACTTATTTTAGAACACATGAACATTAATAGATATATGAACAACAAAATAGCTTATGGTTTATGAAAACCTTCATTAATCACAATGGAAATTTCACAGAATAGACTAGAGTGCATTCATAACATGAACATAGATTCAATCAGTTAGAACGATCTCATAATTAATGGACATAGGCAGAAAATGAAATATTTCACATTCAACTGATCCATAGCACAACATTTGAAACATTCCACCAAGCTTTCTCCAACTGGAAACTTGTAATTCTTTATTGCAAAAGGAAATAGTTATTTTTACAACATACTTCCTACAAATCTGTCTAGGAAAAAGTCTTGGTATACATTTAACTCTCCTATACTTATACAAAAAAAACAAAACCTTTGGGCTGCCCCTAAATGACTTTTGGGCTTCCCTAACGTTTCAATCCCAAAAATTTGTCTTGTCGTGAGTGCTCCTAATTTTATAGAATATATGAAATTTAAAACAAAAATAATAGAACACATCATGAAGAGGGGCATGCTTGGTCATTGATAAACTTTTCCCATGCCTAGGCCTCTGCCGCTATCAATTCTGCTCAATAATTCGTTGGTCTTTTTTAGATCCTATTGATCTTAGACCCTCACTTTCTTCTTCCTTTTCTTCATCTCGGATTCTTCATTTTTCTTTCTCATGTTCCATTATTCATCCAACTCACTTCTGCTTTGTCTTTTAGATATGTCTTCTTTGCAGCAGCAATCACCCTATCCTAAACATAACAAAAACTATATCAGTCTATTTACCTCCTCCATATGCATTACGTACAATAAAGTATACATAGTATTAATGCATGAAATAAAAGCATGATAAGGCAAAGAAAATCCTGCAAGCCAGGTCTGAAAATCCTCTAAGTACGTGTGCAATTAAAAACACAACCCTAATAGAAAAAACATCATTAATATGGACTGCATTCAAGATCATCTAACTTTTCAATAAAAAATGAACCACACTATCAATAAGACTAATCATCAAATGTGAGACCTTGTACTGTGTTCTCATTGCGAAATCCCCAAATTGATAAAAAATCAAATACCTCCATCGCCCATGAAATAGGGTAAAAGCACACCAAATCGGCGAGAAAACCTTATCGACAGGAAAACACTATCGGTGGATGGAACCACATAATGCATCAACAGGATAGTTTACAAGAAATACGCAATGGTGAGTAGCAGAAAAACTATGGGTTCCATGACCAACTGAAATCTTCAGTGATGGGAGGCTCTAAGGACTACGGGTCGACGACTTTAAAACTAAGCATATCCGCAATTTTGGTGAGACAAACAACAAGGCCTCCAAAACAGTAGTGTCGTAGAAGACTAAAACTCTGACCACTTGTCGAAATCATTTTGATAGAAAAAACAAAATCATCGAAAAGCAAATGGTTTGAGCAATATAACCACAGAATCAACAAGAATAAGCGCTTTTCGTCGGCACGTTCGCTATCTTCCCTTCGAAACAATGGAAACGTAGAAGACTAATGCTCCGACCATGATAAAATAGAAACGCCGACAGTCAAACAATAAATGTTTTGAAAAATAAAACAAAGTAAATAAAAAGCACATCGGCAAAAAACAAGACTTTCCATCAGGACGTTCACTGTTTACCTTCTGAAACGGCAGTTGCATAGAGAACTAATGCCCCGATTCATACATCAACAGACTTTCGATAGCGATAAGAAAAATCATCGAACAATAAAAAAATGTTAAGTGCTGAGAAACAAACTCCATAGTCAAAAGCATTGGCTAGACAAAAAGGCAATTTTAGATCATTCAACTTCTGAAATGAAGGAAAACAGTTAACCTCAATTCAACATCAAAAAATCCAAATTTGTAGCAGAGGAAAAACGGAGTTCAGGAATCCAAACAATCCTAGGCAAGATAAAATCAAAAGGAGGGTCCAAAATTTTAAAAATTTTGGGAAAAAGTTGCAGCTGCAACAATTGGCGACTACCTCGTGAACACAAATCTCTAGATAACTTCTTCTTTGAGCAACAAACTATTTTGACAATAAATACCAACATGCTGAATTTTTCTAGATATCTGGATTTCCCAAATGACAAATGTATGTACTTTAATCATTGATGACAGTCCAATTTAGGGATAATGGGAACCAAGATTTAAAAGTCTAGATAACTCTTTTGAGGCCAGGAATATGAATTTCATTTTTTTACCTCTGTCTTCGGGTAGCTCCCATCTTGGACACCACAGGATTGTAACATATGGTAAACATAAATATTCATTTGTTCCTCATTCCCATGCCATTTTTCACTTTTTCACTTTTGTGCTTTTGAAATTTTTGTCCTTTCTGAGTCCTCTTGCATGCCTTCTTTCTAAATTTTTTATTCAGGCTCCTCTATCCATAGTGTCATTTTGTGTGAGAGATGTATTTAATTTTCAGCTCATGGATGGAGAAGAACTTTGGAAATCCTGTACTCATATGGTTCAGTACTATGTTTTGATACATATTGCTTTCTTAGGATTTTTTTACTCTTATTTGCCTTTTGGCTTTCAATTCTTGGCATGGAATCTTTTAAATATAATATACTGTTTACCATGCTTCCTCTCCATGGCTCTTTGTTGTCACCTCCTAAGACATTTGAAATGTGAGATGGATGGAGCCTTGAAATAGTATTCTAGACCTTTTGATCCTGAGTTATTTTACAAGGATTAAGTAGGACTTCAATGTGTTCATAGAAATTTAGGGAAACTACTGAACTAGAGGAAGTTCTTTCAAATAAGTCAATAATACACAGTCTTATAATTAAGGATTTTAGTTAATCCAGAATTCTGATGAACTCCATGCAACCAAAAGTTGTTCTTTTTTATTGAAATCAATCAAAATCTAACTAACAAAAACTAACATAAATCAAAACAAACCAATCAAATTATTTATATACAAGATATCCAAGAAATAAAAATGAGGAAAAATAAGGTTTGAGAAATAAACCATTAACTGGTAAGTTCTCTTCCCACCCCTGTAGATCTTGCAACTTGTAAGTTGAGGGGCCAATCTTGGATGCAATTAGAAAAGGGCCTACCCATAACTGTTGAAACTTAGTGTGCTTCCCCTTTTCATCATGCGGATGATCCCACTTAAGAACCAAATCTCCCACTTCGAATTCCTTGTTTCTAGCTTTATGCTTATCAAACCAATGTTTCACTACTTCTTGTTGATGCTTAAATCGTTCTCTGGCTTTGGACCTAGAATTTTTCGACTTCAAAAGATTATAGATTATAATCTGTAGGATTTCATTATCAGTACCTCTAGAATCCTGAGCTAGTATGGAAGAAGGTAACATAATGTTGGGAGGAAGAATAAATTCTTTTTCGTAAACGAGGGTGTATGGTGACACACCTAAGGAATTCTCGGGTGTGACCCTCTCAGCCCAAAGAGAATTAGGTAATGCTAAGTGCCAACTTCTCTGATTTTCTATCAAGGTTTTCTTTATAATTCTAATCAAATTCTTATCTGTAGACTCTACCAAACCATTTCCTTGTGGGTAATAGTTTGTAGAATAATGCAACTTAATTCCTCTTTCATTAGCAAAAGCAGTTAATTTAATAGAATAAAAATAAGTAGCATTATCAAAAACTAGGGAAACTGGAACCCCAAACCTGGTCATAATGTGATCTTGTAAGAAATCCATGATTGCATCTTCATTCACTTTGTGTAAAGGAATGGCCTCAACCCATCTGGTGAAGTAGTCAGTTGCCGTCAAAATGTATTTGTGTTGCAAGGAATAATTCGATTTTATTTCTCCAATGAGATCAATCCCCCATTGTTTGAATGGTTCTGTTACCATTACTAGCTTCAATGGTCCTGCTGCTTTGGCTTGTCTTCCAACACACCTCTGGCAGACATCACATTTTCTGACATGGGCATGCGCATCCTTGAACATTGTGGGCCAATAGTATCCGGCTCTGAAAATATTATGGGCTGTTGTATCTCTGGAAAAATGACCTCCAACAGGCCCATTAGGTAATTATGTTATGACCTTCTTTGCATCTTCTTGCTCTAAGCACCTGAGAATAGCTCCATCATAATTCTTTCTGAATAATACTCCATCAATGATCTGATATGAAGCTAATTTAAGGCATAATGCTCTTTGTTGTTTGGAATTCCAATGTTCTGGAAAATATCCTTCCTAAAGGTAATGAAAAATGTCTCGGTACCAGGAAGCTGGAGTTATGAATAGAGGACATACATCCACCATTAGTAACTCAGCTTCATTATCCCAATTGTTTTCTTCATCATCTTTACCTTCAACCATTAGTTTGTACAGTCCTTTCCCTTTAACTATGGATGCTAGTTTGAATTCAAGGTCATATTATTGTAAAGTTGTTACCCATTTTCCTCTTATTTCTCCTACTTCTTTTTGTACAAAAGGATATCTTACAGCTGGGTGTGGAACTATTACCTTAGTTCGGTTCTTAAGTATGTATGGCCTAAATTGTTTTACCGCTTTGAAAACCGCATAATCTTGTTTATCAACCACTGGTTAATTCAATTTGGCTCCCTACAAACCAGTGCTCATAAATGATATGGGGTACTCATCTCCCCCATATTCCTTTTGTGTAAGCACCGTTGCCAATGAATCATCGGATGCGAAAGTGCTATACAAAATAAAATATTTTTCAAAATTTGGACTTTTGAGAGATGGTGCATGAGCAATAGATGTATTAATCTTACTGAATGCATTCTTTTCCACATCAGTCCATTTGAATTGTACACTTTGTTTCACCATTTGTTGTAAAGGTTTGACAATTTGAGAAAAATCTGGTACAAACCTTTGCACAAAATTAATTGTCTCCATGAATGATTGCATACCATTTTTGTTATGGGGTAAAGGGATCTGTTCTATGGCCTTAATCCTTTCTAGGTATATGGAGATCCATTTTTTAGAAACAATGTGACCCAACAGCTTTCCTTCTACAACCGCAAACACACATTTCTTAGGATTCAGTGAGATACCATATTTTCTACAACGCTCGAAAATTTGTTTTAGATGGAATGCGTGTTCTTCTCTCTTCTTTGAAAATATTGTGACATTATCGAGATATACCACAACACTACGACCAATCAGACCGTGGAAAGCTATATCCATGGCCCTCTGAAAAGTAGCTCTAGAATTGATGAGTCCAAAGGGCATTCTTCTCTAAGAAAAAGTTCCCCACTTTGTTCTGAATGTAGTTTTAAGTCTGTCCTCTTCAGCTACTAATACTTGATTATAGCCAGAGAATCCATCTAATAATGAAAATAATTCAAAACCTGAAACCATCTGCAATATTTGTTCCATGGGTGGAACTGGATAGTTATCTTTATTCGAAGCATGATTAAGGTTTCTGAAATCTACACAAAGCCTGATTTCTCCGTATTTTATTCTTACCGGCACTAAATTCCAAACCCATTTTGAATGTCTGACATTGAATATAATTTTAGCATCCAACAATTTTTTTACTTCATTCTGGATTAAAGGTTCCAATTTTGGATGCATCTTCCCCAAAGGCTATTGATAAGGCTTGACTCCAGCTCTAATAGGGATGACATGTTGTATAATCTTTGTGTCATATGTTTTAAGCTCTTCATATGTCCAGGAAAACAAATCTTTGTACTATTTGAATAAACTAATGAACTTATTTCTTTCACCTAGAGAACAACACTTTAAATTTACATAGATGGGTTCAACTTCAGTCTCAAATTTATCAGCTCGAATTGTAAGGACAAGCTATGAGTCTTGATATTTCTTGGCCTTCTGAATTTGTTGTCTAGATCAAGAATTCATTCTAAGGTCTCGACTCATTTAGGAATAAAGTTTTCGAATTTTAATTCATCTTGGTGTTCTTCATCATCGATTATTGCTCCTTTGAAAGTCTCATCACTCATCAAACATTCCAAAATTTGTTGATCATCATCAAAAACTCGTAGATTGGTGATCATGTCTGGAACTGAAGGCTTGAAAAGTAATTCAATAGAACATCTGTTATTTGAAGGTACAAGCCTTACAGCTGAGGTAGCTAACAAGTCAGCCACTACATTCTTTAGTGTAGGAATGGATACAATATTAAATGCATAAAAATTTGTTAGCAAATCGCACACTTCATTCTGGTAAGCTTTTAAATGAGGTGAAATGCAATGTATCTGATTTCGAATTTGCTTTACAACTATTTCAGAATCCTCATACACTTTCATATTTTTTACTTTTAGTTCAGTTGATTTTCTTAGTCCCTGAACTAGTGCTTCATATTCGGCTGTATTATTGGTACATTCGAACTCTAATCTACATGAAAGAAAATGTTTATTTTTCTTTGGATCAACCAGGACACAGCCAGCTCCTGATCCTTCCAATATTTTAGATCCATCAAAAAAAAGTGTCCAAAAACTATCTACTTATACTCTATTTACACTACAAGTTGCATCTGAAACTAAGTCTACTATTTTACAATCAATCTCATCAGCTTGTGAAAATCGAAGGAGATAGGGTTGGGTGTCAGGTGAACTGCTGGATTCTTCAGCTTGGTAATTTCCTGGTTCTAGTTCGATGAAGTAATTTCCCAACACAGAATTCACTGGTTCATTTTTTCCCTCCAACCGAGTAACATTGTGCTTCATTTAAGGTTCTCTTACTATTTTTATCTGATTGGGACTTCCCTTATGAGGCAACCACAGATGTGACCATTCTGATGCAAAATATCCATCTAGCCTTGCTGACCAATCTCGACTCAAAACAAGTCCATAAGCATCAGGTATGTCTGCTACTACAATATCAATGTACTAACATACATTTTCATTTGAAGATAAGCGAATTAGAACATTTTCCATTTCCCCAATTACTTTCACAGCTATCCTGTCTAACTAAATAACCTGCCAGGTAGATGGTTTAGGTTGTCCATTGATCTTCTTGCAGACTGAAAGTGGCATAACATTGATTGATGCCCCTAAGTATACTAAATAGTTGTGCACATTATAGTTGAAAATATCAATAGTTAAGAGAAATGGTGGGGTTATAAACTTAGACTTACCTCCCACACTTGCTTCACCAATTTCTTCTATAGGTTGGTTGTTAGTGGGAAGCTCTTCTTCTGGTCCTTTAAGTTCTTTTAACAATTTTTGTTTCTTCTGAGGTACATTACACATTTCAAATAACGAGATATTTGCCTTAGCCTTTTTAATATCCTCCACAATATCATACCCTATCTCAGGTGCTTTGAGATTCTTCTTGACATTATCCACCTTGTCTTCAATAGGATTAATAGGCATGTTAATTTTCTTAAGATCTTGACTTGTAATGGTAAATTTAGGTATTTTATCAGTTGTAGTATTCGTTTGTACCTTCTTCATATTTTCTTGAAGTTTCTTGATCTTCGGAAGTATGGAATTGTCTTCTTTTAACAACCCCTGTCTTCTTGTTGTCACATTGGTTTCTGATGTTTCTTATTGTTTCATAGAACCTTCCTCTTCTGTATCAAACAATGAGACACAGTCCGTTAAAACCAGAGTATCATCTTCTTGTTTTTCTATGGGTTGATTATCATTTCCTTCCTCCTCATCAGTTTCTGTTAATTTGGAGTCCAATAACTGATTCATTACCAACGTCATAGAATTTATCCATTAAGGGCAATTCTTCTCAAAATGAGGCTGCTGATGAAAAGTGCAAAAATTGTCCATACCTACCTTAGTTAAATTCATTGATGCAGGACTATGTGGAGGAGGTTTATGTTGATTGTTGTCCTCCCTCCTTTTATAGTAAGGCTTATATGCTTTATGAGCTTCCTTTTCTTTTTCCAAATCTATTACTCTGTTGGATAGCTTCTGCATCGTCTTCACCATCCCTTCAAAATCCTGTGACCACTCATCCTTAGGCTTAGTCAGTAATAAAGGTTTCTTACAAAAAAAAATTATTTAGACTACATAGGATAATCTTCTATGCCCTCCTTCTCAGCCTCTACCCTCTCAGCTTCTTCATAAGTTTCTGATAATGTAGGTTTGACTGACATCTTGGAAAACATGGCCAAGTCATGCCCTAGAGCTGAAGTATAGTATTCAATTAGAACTTTATCAGATGGTTTATCAGTTGCAGAATTTTTGTTTATATAAGAAGCAAATCTTTGAGTGAAATTATGCACTTTTTTCTTTATTTCTTTCTTTATTTAAAGCGCATAACCCTTTCATTAACACTACATGAGTTTTCTGGATTGCATATTTACTTCTAAATATTCTTTCAAATGTGTCCTAGTCTGTGATTGAGTTTGCAGGAAGAGCAAAATACCATGAGGCTGCTGCTTCTTTAAGGGTATGTGGAAACAATCTACAGACTACATCTTCATGTTCTCCAACCCGTAGTCCTTCTATAGCTAAGTAAAAACTTTGCAAATGATCATCTACAAAAAAAATTTCACTTGGGTCAAACTTAGGCAACATTTTCTCAAAAGCTTGAGGAAAATCATGCAAAGGAGGTGCCAGGTTTAAAGGTGACCTAGCCTTCCAAGGAGGTGGTGGATTTGGTTGGTTTGCATTTACATGAGCCATGATTCTGGGTGGAGAATGAGGTGGTGAGTGAATAGGGGTATGAAAAGGTGAATAGTAAGGTGTATCTAGGTCCAACTAATTGAGAGGTTGGACAACTTCCTATAGGGATGCTTCTACCAGTTATTCAAGGTCCTCTACCAACACTGAATCTTCTAACTGAGGGTGATCTTTCTTCCGATATTCTCTTCTGGGTAAGACAAGAATAATTGGTAATCCTTCGATCTTCTTCACATATTCCCTATTAAATCTTCTTTGATCATCAACTACTTCGTTATCTACAGAATATAGATGCTCTTTATCCTTCTCTTCAGGATTTGGATTGTGAAAGAAACTGCTTTCAGAACTGTCACTGGTGGAATAATTTCAAGAAAATGAGTTTCCTTAGACATTCATGCACCGATGGCCCTCCTTATAGCACCAAAAAATATTGAGGCCTATAAAATTGTAGGTAACAACAGTTAGGGATTCTCCCCAGTAAACATTCGAAACTAGCCCTCTATTGTTTGGTATCAAAAATCCGTCCGATTTACGATCCGGCTACTGTAGGTCAAGTAACAAAATAAAAGGTTTTACCGGTTACGGCCCAGTCCACCATGTATATTTTTATTTTTTGAATTTAAGTATGATGTGCAAGTGCTTATCTAAAAATGCATATCTATAGAGATAACGAGGAGCGTCACAATGTTATGCGTAGGTTCTTACCTCTTGTCTTAACTCTCTCGCGTCTAAATCACACACAACAAGAAACTAAAACTAACTATCTAACCTATCCCTAGGGAGAAAAATTATCAGTTATAAATGAGTAATGTATTTTTGCGCATGCATTATGAAAAATCACAGATAGCTATTACTTATTTCAGAACACATGAACAATAATAGATATATGAACAACAAGATAGCTTATTGTTTATGAAAACCTTCATTACTCATAGTGGAAATTTCACAGAATAAACTAGAGTGCATTCATAACATGAACATAGATTCAATGAGTTAGAACAATCTCATAGTTAATGGACATAAGCTGAAAATGAAATAATTCACATTCAACTGATCCATAGCACAACATTTGAAACATTCCACCAAGCTTTCTCTAGTAGGAAACTTGTAATTATTTATTGCAAAAGGAAATAGTTCTTACAACATACTTCCCACAAATCTGTCTGGGAAAAATTCATGGTATACATCTAACTCTCCTATACTTATACAAAAAAAACAAAACTTTTGGGATGCCCCCAAATGACTTTTGGGATTCCCTAACGTTTCAGTCCCAAAAAATTGTCTTGTAGTGAGTGCTCCTAATTTTATAGAATATATTACATTTAAAACAAAAATAATAGAACACGTCATGAAGAGGGGCCTGCTTGGTCATTGATGAACTTTTCCCACACCTGGGCCTCTGCCACTATCGATTCTACTCAATAATCCGTTGGTATTTTTTAGATCCTATTGATCTTAGACCCTCACTTTCTTCTTCTCTTTTCTTCATCTCTGCTTCTTCCTTTTTCTTTCTCCTGTTCCATTCTTTAGCCACCTCTCTTCTGCTTTGTCTTTTAGATATGTCTTCTTTGCAGCAGCAATCACCCTGTCCTAAGCATAACAAAAATTGTATCATTCTATTTACCTCCTCCATATGCATTCCATAAAATAAAGTATACATAGCATTAATGCATGAAAGGAAAGCATGATAAGGAAAAGAAAATCTTGCAAGCCGAGTCTGAAAATCCTCTAAGTCCATCTGCAGTTCAAAACACAACCCTAATAGAAAAACTCATCATTAATTTGGACTGCATTCAAGATCATCTAACTTTTCAATAAAACATGAAGCACATTATCAATAAGACTAATCATCAAATGTGAGACCCTGTACTGTGTTCTCATCATGAAATCCCCAAATCGATAAAAAATCAAAGATCTCCGTCGCCCATGAAATAGGGTAAAAGCACACCAAATCGACGGGAAAACCTTATCGGTAGGAAAACACTATCGGTGGACGGAACCACATAATGCATCGGTAGGATAGTTTATAAGAAAGCCACAATGGTGGGTAGCAGAAAAACTATGGGTTCCGCGACGAACTAAAATCTTCAACGATCGGAGGCTCTAAGGACTACGGATCGATGAATTTAAAACTAAGCATCTCCATAGTGTCAGTGAGACAAACAACAAGGCCTCTAAAACATCGATGTCATAGAAGACTAAAACTCTGATCGCTTGTTGAAATCATTTCGATAGAGAAAAAAAATCATCGAAAAGCAAATGGTTTGAGCAATAAAACCACAGAATCAACAAGAATAAGTGCTATCCATCGACATGTTCACTATCTGCCCTTTGAAACGGTGGCGACGTTGAAGACTAATGCTCCAATCATGATAAAACAAAAACGTCGACAGTCAAAAAATAAAAGTTTTGAAAAATAAAACAAAGGTGATAAAAGTGCATCGGTGAAAAATAGGGCTATCCATTGGGACGTTCATTGTTTACCTTCCGAAACAGCAGGTGCATAGAGAACTAATGCCCCGATTCATACATCAACAGACTTCCGATAGCGATAAGAAAAATCATTGAAAATTTAAAAAAAATGTTAAGTGTTGAGAAACAAAGTCCACAGTCAAAAGCATTGGCTAGACAAAAGGGCAGTTTTAGATCATTCAACTTTTGAAATGAAAGAAAATAGTTGACCTCAATTCAACCTCAAAAAATCCAAATTTGTAGCAGAGCAAAAATAGAGTTCAGGAATCCAAACAATCCTGGGAAAGATAAAATCAAAAGGAGGGTCCAAAATTTTAAAAAATTTGGGAAAAAGTTGCAGCTGCAACACCCTATGAGCCCATAGAGAAAACTTTAGCTTAGAATCCCAACTTTTTTTATTTATCTCCAATAGTTTTCTGATGATATTGACTAGGATTTTGTTGGATGACTTAGCCAGGCCATTGCCTTGAGGGTAATAAGACGTGGAATGCACCAGCTAAATTCCCATTGAATCACACATGTTAACCAATGCCCCAGCTTTGAAAGCTGGTGCATTATCAGTTACTAGCATTACTAGGAAGCCAAACCTGATAAAGATGTTCTCATATAAAAACTTCATGATGACTTGACGAGTTGCATTCCTGGTAGATACTGCCTCTATCAATTTGGTGAAATAGTATGTGGATACTAGGATCCATTTGTGCCGACCACTAGATGAAGGATTAATTTCACCTATGAAATCAAGACCCCATTGTTGGAAAGGACCATTCACTACAATAGGTCTAAGGGGAAAGGATCTGAGCTGTTGCTTCCCTATGAATCTTTGGCACTTGTTAGAGGCTCTCACAAAGGTACACACATCAGAAAAAAGAACAGGCCAATAGTACCCATCCCTCAGAATATTGTGGGCTCTGTTCTCCCAGTAATGATGGCCTCCACATGTGCTTGAATGAAACTGATGCATGACCTGAATTGACTCCTCTTTATCTAGTCATCTCATAAAAACACCAAACAGATCTTTCCAATACAACAGTTTATCAATTACACAAAATTTAACAGACTTCAGTTTAAGAGCCCATGCTTGATTTAGAGTGATTCCACAAGGAACTTCTAATTTTTGCAGGAAATGAATAATACATGAGTACCACTCACATGAGGACAAGTTGTCAGATACTTATTGAATGTCATTCTGATCCTAAACTACTTCTGCTACTACTTCAGTTTGCAAATTTGCTGAAGTTACACAAGTGAAATTCATCCCCAAAAGATCATAGTTTTCCTTAGCCATGAGTTTATCCAGACCTTGGCATTTCACTAACTTGGTGGGATTTACTTCTATGTTAAACTCAATAAGCTTGGAAATCCATTTAGCTCTATTTCCATCAATGTCAGGCTAAGTTAACACATCCTTTACAGCAGATAAAGGGACATAGGCAAGGACTTTTGCATGTAGAATGCAAATGCTGAAAGTTTTCAACGAATTGATGAGAGCATAAGCCTGCTTTTCAATGGGATCATACTTAAGTTCAGCATCCCTCAATGTCTTGCTGAAAAATTAAATTGGGTGATCAAGACATTCATCATATTTTTGTAATAGTACTGCTGCCACTGTGTCATAGGATGCAAAGGAGAAGATGTATAAACCCTTGGTATAGTCTGGACTAATCAGAGTGGGAGCTTCCATGATAGCCTTCTTGATGTCTTCAAAAGAGCTTCTTTCTTAGTCAGTCAATTTGATTTCTGCATCCTTTTTCAACATAGATGTTATGTGCTTTACCAACTCATAAAAGTTAGGGATGAACCTCCTAACAAAATTTATCTTTCTCAGAAATGACTGAATATCTCTTTTTGACCTAGGTATGGAAAACTTATGGATAGCTTCAACTCTAACAACATCAATATTTACAACTTCAGCTGAGACAATGTGACCTAGGAGTTTTCCCTCCTTGAGTGCAAATTGAGACTTCTTTGAGTTCAGTGATATCCCAAACTTTCTACATATACCCTCCTCAAGTGTTGCAAATGTTCTACATGGATGTGGGAGTAAACAATGAGGTCATCTAGGTATATAAGCACAAATTTGTCTTTCAATCCTACAAAATCTAGGTCGATGGCCCTCTAAAAAGTGGCCCCAGCATTCATCATCCCAAATGGAATTTTAGCATACATGAAGGTGCCCCAGGGAGTGGAAAATCAGTCTTCGCATGGTCATCAGGGTGCACAACAACTTGGTTGTATCCAGAGAAACCATCTAGGAAAGACATGACACTAGCCTCTAAGACTCTTTGCAATAGATGTTCCATCTTGGGTAGGGGATAGTTATCTTTCTTGGAGCATTTGTTCAGATTTATGAAATGCACACATAACCTAATATCCTCATTCTTCTTCCTTACCACAACTAAGTTTGCAATCCATTTGGAATACTTGAGGGGAATTATGATTTTGGATTTGAGGAACTTATGGATTTCTTTTTTAAATACAGGAAGTAGGAGAGGATTGATAGATCTCGGCTTCTGTTTGAAAGGGATGGTGTCCTTCACCAAGGGGATCTTGTGTTGGATGATATTAGTGTCATAGGTTTTCAAGTCACTGTATTCCCGGGAAAAGATATCAGCAAATTCTCTTATCAAGACACAAAATTTGGACCTCTGATCAACAATAAAATGAGTGCACATATTTATAGGTTTTGATGACTTTGGCTATCTATGTTTTTCTCTTGGAGAGCAGTGTCTTGCTCCTTTTTGGCAGGTTTGAGAAGGATATCATTATGATCAAATATCTCTTCCAAGGGTACCAAACCCCAAGGGATATAATTGCTGGGTAACTGAACAATATTCTGATCACCTACTTTATATTTCAACTTGAGCTTCTAGGATTCTTCCATATTTAGGTTTTCTTGATCTATATGCATATCAGAGAATTCATATACTACCTGGAGGAATTTACTAAGCTCATCATCATTCTCAAACACCTTCCAAAATTTTACATTATCTGGTAGGGAAGGTATGTACTTGAATTGGATATCATAGCTGAGGCTAGGAGGTAAAGAGGGAACAAACAGACTTGCAGAAACAACAAGGCAGTCAGCCAAGTGATTCATAGCTCTAGGTATATATGAGAGTTCAAAAATCATGAAGGAGTCTCTGATTTTCCATACCTCATCTCTGTATGCCTTCAGTCTGGCATTCTTTTCTTGAAAGGTGTTGTTGACCTATTATATGATAAGATTTGCATCTCCAAATATTTTCATGCACATGATCCCCATTTCCTTGGCATCCTTCACCCCTAATAGCAATGCTTCATATTCTTTTATATTGTTAGTAGTTTTAAAATAAAGCTTATAAGACAGATGAATAGTCTCTTTTGATGGAGAAATAAACACTACACCTGCACCTGCTGAGGCTTGAGTACTGGCCCCATCAAAATACATCCTCCAAACTGAGGTTGTCACTTCTTCAGACTGATGATAGATGGGCTTTGTAAGCTTTATGGATGTCTAATGGGAGTCATCTATTTGTATGATGCATGAAACAAAGTCTGTGTCTACTACATATATTAGATGGTTTACAGAGTTCTTGACATTACTGATGATAAAGGTGAATTGGTTCTCTCTGTAGAGTCTCTTTGTCTCCCCTCCAAACATTGGAATTGTAGCATATGTGAGGTCCATTTGAAGGGCACCACCTAGCCTTTTACTCCATGAGCGAGACAAAAGGAGGCCAAACTTAGGTGGGATATCAGCTACCACTATGTCCATCACTATGATTTTTGAAGGAAACAGGGAGAGGTTTATGACAAGGTCTTTGATGAGGCCCAATCACTAGACCTTCCTGGAGTCAATGAGAACAGATCATGGTAGGTTTTTCTAATGCTGAGGCCAAGCTCATCCATCACAACCTTTGGCATTAGGTTATGGGAAGCTCCTGATTCCAACAAATATTTATGAAGGATTTTATCATGGATATTTAGAGATATGTAGAAAGGTGGGCAAGACTCATCGAGTTCTTCAATCATAGGGCCTAGGATTATTGTGGGATTATCATCTTACAAGTTCACAAAGTCAGCATCTAGGGGAGTCCTTGGATGAAGGGATTTTAGTATGGATGTTTTGAAGGCCTCATTCTTCATTAGTTCTATCAAGGGAAAAGGGATATTTAACTTCTGAATTTCTGACTCAAGATTGAAAGCATAGGACAACTTGTCAGAAGTTATTACCTCTTGTGGCATGGCTTTAAGCTGAATAGGATCATGAGCTGATGGTTGCAATGGCCTTTAAGTTGTTGTTTTGGAGTGGCAGCCATCTTCTTAGGTGGGACAACAATCCTTTTAGCTAGAGTAGCATGATGCTTTTGCAGGAACAACATTCTTCTTAGGGGGAGAAACAAGTCTAGATCTCAAATTATACCCCTCCTGATCATATTCCTGATATAGATATTCTTCCATGATCTGCTCATTCATGAGGGCTTCCTCATAGTATGCTTGTGTCAGGAAGGAGTAATCAACTTCATCCTCCATGCAGATGATGTTCTCTTCTGCCTCTCCTTCTTCTTGAGTCAAGTCTGGTTCTTCTTCTAGTACATCATTCTGAAAAGGAGCTTTGATTCTTTGATCCTCATCCTGATTCTTATCCCTTTGAAGGATTTGAGCTGGGGGGTTATTTCTTCTGTAAGGGACAAAATTAGGGTTTCTAGGAGTAAAATCATTTGGCCCTTTACCCCTCATAGATGTTTTCCCTCGGTCTTTCAGCCTGGACATTTCAGCAGTCAAACTATCCAACATTTTGGCCATCTTGTCAAATTTGTTCTATGATGAAGAATCCCCAAGAGGATCTGTGGGCTACTTGGTCCTGTATATCTTTCCCTTGACCTTTTGAGATGCAATGATGTTGGATTCTACCTCTAGGGTAGCATCCTGCATGAGTGACAGGGAAGTAGATCTTCTTTCTCTGAGTAGAAGGAAAAACTCAAAGTCAAAGGAATTGGCATAAGTGATCTTGCCTGAGGTGTTAGTGGACTTGATCTCAGCAGGGATCTTGCTGAATATCTTGTTAAATATTTTGGTGAAGTTAGAAACTGACTCACCATTCTCCCTCTTCAAATTGCTAAACTCAGTGATATAATAAAGGTGGTCTCTTCTCTCCCCCCAGTGTTTCAAAAATATGCCATCTAGGGCTTCAATGCCTGCTATTGATCCAAAAAGCATCTCTTTGAACCACTTCCTAGCCTGGCCATCTAGGATTTGCACAAAAACCCTATTACACACATCTTCTTATTCTATGTTTATGTTCTCAGCATAACTGTAGAATGCTTCTAAGTGTTCTTCAGCTATGAAATCTCCTTTTGAAGTAAATTTACGCATGTATTTGATATAGTCTCTAGTAGCCATGGCCAAGAGGGGGTTAGGTAAATTTAGTGGGGCATACCTAGCTACTAGGATCCTTTCCATTTTGGTCAGTGGGACAGCCATGTTGGAAATGGGTATGGAAAGGGTGATATAAGATACTACTGGTGTAGGTGGTAGCTGAGAGAGTGCTTGTGGTAAATTTATCTTAGTGGAGTCGCCAGGGATTGGATCTTCATAAGAAACAGTGCTGAAAGATCCCTTAACCCTAAAATTTTCTGATGTATTTATAAATTCCTGAGAATTATATGTTTCAGCAGAAGAAATAATAGTAGGAATATCTATTGAAATACCTGATGTAGCCTCCTTTGCAGCATTGGAGTTCTGCCTTACTGAAGCCCTAGCTCTTCTTAGAATCTCTTCTAGATCTAAAATAGGTGTTATTGGTGGCCCTTGAACGTTTTCTCCGGTACTTGGTCTTCTTGAAGCCACCTTATTCCAATGGAGTCACCATATAGATTATTACAACCAGAATAGTGCCCAGACTTTATCTATCTTCAAAGTAGGATCTATGTCGTCTCCTAGGGAAGTTGAGCTTCAATCTCCTGTCCCCGACAACGGCGCCAATTTATTATCACTCCAAGAAACTCCTCTAGGTTGCAGCTAGAGGATGCCTGGAAACTTAAATGTTTTTATGGTTTTTCTGACTAGATCAAGTCAGGTGACCTATAGGACCTCACACTCTCAAGGCATGCATGAAACTCAATCAAAGATAAGGCTTCTAACTACCACTATTCAGAGGTTTGATAATATGGTGAAGAGATGGAGAACTTATTATGCTGGCATATTCATACATAAAATAGTTATATATAAATGGCTAATCATAACAAGGAAATTACTTGCAATTCAAATCATCAACATGCAGATAGGATGACAGCTATTAGACATCAAATAACATGAATAAACCTGAACAACACATTCAAGCATAAGCATAGAACAAACAAGAAATGGAAGCTAAACATATGATAGCAAAAGATATTATATTAGGTCATGAGAAATATGAGAAGATTGATAATAATCATGGTCAAAAGGCCCCCAAAGTCAAACTTTTGCTTCAAAATAAGTCTTAGGCTTTATAGCCTTTACAAAAATATGCAGAGCCTTCAAAGTTGGATCTGTTTTTACTAAAAATAGCTAAAAATAAATGTTTTCGCAACATTAGGTCAGAAACCCTAATTTAACTACTAGTCTATCTAAGTGTAACACTTGTTCACTTTTTGAACCTTTTGATGACTGCAGTGAGTACTGGAATAAATTTGTAACCTGTCCTCTGATAGATAAGCTAATGTTGGTTAAAATAGGTAGGGTTTGTGACCCTTTCCTCCTTGATGTATCCGCAAAACTAGAACATACCTTCTTTGATGGTGTTCTTCAGCAACTTTTAGCTTTACACTTCATCCCTGAGATAGTTATATTCGCCCAAATTGGTCTTTTGTGCCAAAATATCTTTCTGTGCCTCTTTTTTCTTTTGGTGGTTAAGGAATCAAAATCTCGGGTCTGTTAGCTGCCGAAAGCTTTGCTTTCGGTGTCTAATGAACTGCTTCAGCGTCTGCCTAAGCCACCGAAAGCCCTATTTTTGCAAAAATTGTAATCAACCTCCCAATTCATCCTTTTCAGCTGTGCTGTTGATATTTTGGCCCTTCTTCAGCTTGCCCAATGTTTGGAAAATCAGTAGCATCTTGGGTTGCCTTTGGATTCTTAAGGCTTACTGCTGCTTTAGCTAGGGTTTCTAGTGCAAAGTGAGTTTGAGAGGTAGGGTTTTATCTGGGATTATTCACCTATAGCCTCAAAATCCTGATCATCATGTACAGTCTAGTGTTGTCCTTCATGAGCCTTTGATTCCTTTTTTGCAGCAAAAAATACCTTCCGTTCATTTCTAGCAGGGAATTATTCAATTGAGTGTTTTTCTTGGTTAACACTGCATTAGTTCTTTTTATCTCTCTCTCTAAAACTTCCAGTTCATATACTTGCCTCAACAAGTGGTTGACTCTTTGTGACCTGGGATTGCTAGAGGAATCATTTTCCACTGGTTCACCCTAGTCTTCTTTTGGTGTGGGTGATGGAAGTTCTTCATTTTCTGCTACAACCTGCTCTACTAGGTCAACCCCTTCCTCCCTTTCTTCTTCTTCTTTTAAGTAGGGAAATTTCAGAATGTTTTCACTTTGTGCTAGGATTTCCTTGCCCTTTTCACTAAAGTCTAGGTTTATTTTAGCCTAGTTGGTTTTAGAAGGGGAAGAAGGATGATCTACTATTACTGGTGAGATAGCCCTTATTTTTCTCTTTCCACTCCTGGGGGAGGTGGATTTCTTCAAAGGAGACTTTCCTTTCTCTTCTGGTTGTAGGCATATTTCAAACTCATTCCAGAACAAAAATGTTCCCATGCTATGTTTCTCCTCTGTTGCATTTTCTGGACAATGAGTTGTATGATGCCATGGTGCGACAACCTTCCTGCAATTTTGGTGGGCTGGACATTTACCTAGTGTGTCGTTTTTGTTAAGCTCTTATGGAGGTAGAAAGGTAAATTTAAAGGGATTCTTCTTGTAAAATGGTTCATCAATTTGAAGTGATATATCATTTCCCTATTGTATCTACCTTCAAAGGTTATATACACCAAAATAATTTCAGTAATTGTTGCCATCTCTCTTCTAGCCAGGTGGATGGAACACTTTTATTCCATACCACATTTTTGTGTTCAGGTTTTAAATAGGATCTAAACTCCACATTTTTAGTAATGGTGGTCTTAAACCACTTCTCCCCAGTTCTTAGGAGTTATGTCATCTCTTTAATTAGGGTTTCATCCACTAGGAACTCCTCCTTTCCTATGAGTGCCTTGGAACCATCAAAAGTAAGGGAAGATGCCTATACAATTTGCTGGTGTGACCCTTGAACTTTCTCACAAAATCTGTAGAAGCCTACATCTCTGAAGAATTGGCAGATTTTTGGATGTGAGTCAAGATAATTGATGTCTCCTAGTTCCTGTCTGAGGGTAGGTCCTCCTTTCTTCATCTTTGAGCTGTGTTCCTTAGTATCCTACAAGAAAAACCAAAATTTGAACTTTGTAAAGGAAATTAGCGTGCTCGTTTTAGGGGATGGGCTCGAGCAGTCAGTATGCATGCAAAAAATGAGGAAAGTTATACTGGGGCTGTGGTGTTGATTTTGAGGGATTAACCACTTGATAGGTATTTGAATGATATGATGGAGGATTCTAGTGATATCCATGAGATGGCCGGCTTACTAATCATTTTTAATTTGAACTTGGTATTTAGTGGAGGTTTACTGCAGTTGTGGGACAGATGGAGGGTAGATTAGGGTTTTAATTCCCATCAGTCAGGTGAGATCAATAAATACCTCTTTAATAGTCAAATTTTTCCTTACTGCAGTTGCCTCATCCTTTTGGTGGTTAATCCTGCTAAATCATGACCTGTCTTGTGATGACGAGTTTGATTTAATGCACAGGTAACCAGTTTCTCTTTTCATCCTTTTCAGTGGTTAAGAGTATCCAAGGTTTAGTTCGCTCACTACTGAAAGTTGAGCTTTCAGTGGCTAATGAACTGCTAACATGCTCACCCAAGCCACCGAAAAATTTCTTTCCAAAAAACATGTGTAACGAGCTTTCGGTGGTTTAATGTCTTTTCAGATCTCATCGTTTAGCTACCAAAAGGCAAGCCTTTCTTTGGTTAATGAACTATTTGAAATTTTTCCCAAGCCACCGAAAGTTTCCCTTTCCAAAAACGTATTTCATTTACTTTTGGTGGTTAATGTCTTCCTAAAAACACTCACTAAGCTACCGAAACCAAGGATTTTTGGTGGCTAATGAGTTGTTGGAAATCTCTCCTAATCCACTGAAAGTCCTTTTCCCAAAAATTCATAAAGAACATGATGAGCATGATTTCAGTGGATAACATGGTCCTGCGTTAAACTATTAGTTGCCGAAAGCTAGGCTTTTCAGTGGCTAATGAGTTGTTTAAAATATCGCCTAAGCCACCGAAATCTAAAAATTTCAAATTTATTAAATAATGGAACATCAGATATCCCAACTTTTTTAGTCACCCCAATATCTTTCATAATATGACTTGAAATATTGATCCTATCAAAAAATAAATTGTCTGAGGGAACTTATTGAAAACAATTTTTTTTGAGATAACAGGAGTAACGAGAGAGAGAGAGAGCATTTGCAACATCATTAATGTCATACATCTATACATCATAGGAATTTTTTAAAAATCATGAGTAACTGGAACAGTTAATCTTCAATGTCTTTAGTACTGGAACAACATCTTCTACAACACCGAGTCTTTATCTTATGTAGCACTCGATCACTTGATCCTATGTGGTGACACTTCGATCTTCTTGATCCTTTATAGCATAACTTTGATCTTCTTGATCCTTTGGAGCAGCACTTCGATCTTCTTGATCTTTTACAACCGCACTTTGATTTGCTTGATCCTTTTTCGTAGCAGCACATCGATCCTTTGCAGCAACACTTCGTTCTTCTCGATCCTTTGCATCCGCACTTTGATATACTTGATCCTTTTCCATGACGCTACCTGCAATACACATAATATCTTTGAGGGATGATCAATCCCTATCTCTTCAGGACATAAGTCCAAGGATTATGCATTCCTCCATCAATCTGGTCCATGATATCAACTAGATGAATTGTCTACAACTAAATGTAGATCTTGACTGCAACTAGATGCAGGCCCTATCGTTTGTGAGGACTCATCGTAGACCATCTATACCACTGAGGTTAGGACCACTCCCAAGTGATTGTTATACTAGGGTATCTACACTCATGTGTAGGCATACTCTTCCATGTAATATTATTGTCTATAGAGAAGATCTCGAACTCATACAAAATGTCAACCATCATCATAGAACACACTTACTACTGAGGTTAGAACCACTCCCAAGTGAGTGTTATACTACGACATCTGTGAGTACTCATCATAGAGAATCCATACCACTAAGGTTTGGACCACTCCCAAGTGAGTGTTATTCTATGGCATATTCATATGAATGTAGGCATACTCTCCATACAAGAGTATTGTCTACAAACAATATCTCGACCGCATCGCAATTCTGACCCTGTCGTCCGTGAGGAATCATCATAGAGCATCCATACCAATAAGGTTAGGACCACTCCTGAAGAAGTGTTACTCTATAGTATCCACAACTGGATGTGGGTACTCTCCATGAGAGAGTAACATCTACAGATCGAATATTGATCCCATGCAAATGTCGGCCCTATCATCCGTGAGGACTCATCGTAGAGAGTCCTTACCACTGAGGCTAGGAACACTCCTGAGTGTTACCCTATTTTATGGTATCCACAAATGAATGTGGGTACTCTCCATGTGAGAGTAAGAACTGCAGGGTAATACCTATCTAGTAAGGACCACTCTCATGAACATAGTGTTATACCTGCCATCCTCAAGAGAGGATACTATTGTCCAGAAGTTAATGTCGGACCTTGTCAGCATCTTCAAGAACACTTGGCCTATTTCACATTGGAGCATCACTATCATCCCATCATTGATGTCAGTCTCATCATCACTCCCCCATCCTAGGAGGATCCATATTATCAACCTGCACCCCCTTTGTTCATGGAGGGCTCATATCTTTGACCTACTCTTCCTTTCTGAGGAGAGTTCGTATCTTCAACCCGTTCCTCCTTTCCAAAGAGTGTCCATATGATTCTTTGACTTGTTCTTCCTTTCTGAAGAGAGTCTATATCTTCGACCTGTTTCTCCTTTCTGATAAGGTTCCATATAATCATCGTTCCTCCTTGCGAGGAAAGTCTATAGTATCGTCATCATTATTCATCCTTGTGAGGAAAGTCTTTTTGAACTACACCAAGATTGTCACGGAAGCTTGTTCAACATATTAGCAACTTGAAATCGGTACTCACATATTGGATTTTTATATATCCCTTCAGTACCATATCCCGCTGGATTCTTTGTCATATTTATGCAACTATGGTTGTCACAAAGAATCCCCATGGTATCCAAATCCATGTCAAATAGTCTTGACATTAGTTTACGAAGCCATATTGATTCACAACTATTGGAGCAATCTGGAATATACTCGGCTTCAGTTGTATTGAGATAAACAATGGAATTTTTATTACTAAACCATGAGATCATGGCATATCCCATACAATAACATCCACCTAAGGTGATTTTTCTATCTATGGCACTTCTTGCCCAATCTGAATCCACATATCCATATCATCTGTAGTCATGATCTCTACCATAGCAAAGTCACAAGTCTATCATACCTTTTAGGTACCTTATCATATGCTTTGCAGATATCAAGTGAACCCATCTAGGTTTAAATAGATATTGACTCAAGGTGTTCACAGCAAAGCATATATATGTTTTTGTCTTCATCATATACATCAACGACTCAATAATATGTTTGTACCGATTCATATCCACTAACTCTGATGATTCATCAGACAACAACTTCAGGTTGGTTTCCATGGGTGTGGCATTGTATTTAAAATCCAACATATCAAATATTCTTAAGGTCTCCACAACATGATTTCCCTAGTTTAGAAAGATTCCTTCTCAGCTCTACCACACTTCCATCCCTAGGAAATAATGCATCAATCCAATATCTTTCGTCTCGAATTCTTTAGCTAGCTTCTTCTGGCTCTATGTGATTTTTTCCCATTTCATGTCAGAAATAGATCATCCACATACAACAATAGTATGACAGGTTGATCATCCATAACCATAAGGTAAAGGTTAGGATTATCTTTACATTTGGTAAATCCCAAGCTTGTCAAGAAGCTATCTATTCTTCCATACCAAGATATAGGAGATTTCTTCAGTCCATACAGAGCCTTTTTAAACTTGAATGCATAAGTAAATTTTCTTCATCTTCAAATCCTTGTGGTTGTTTCATGTAAACCTCTTTCTCAATTATACCATTAAGAAAGGTTGTATTTCATCCATCTGGTGTAGATCCCACTTCATCATGGAAATAAGTACCATGATGGTTCTGATGGAAGTGTACCTTTCTAGTGGAGAAAATGTCTCTTCATAATCAATCACCTCTTTCTGAGAAAATCCTATAGACACAAATATATCCTTACTTCCATCAGTAGCAAGTTTTATCTTGAAAATCAAATTGGAAGATACCGCACTCTTACTTTCTGGTCTAGGTACTATATTCCAAACATTATTGGTATTCTTCCATCATTGATTCTACCATGAGTTCATCCTATTAGGTCATCGGCGTATCCTAGTATTCCTCATTCAAACTTGAAGGTTGGAACCCACTTTACTCTTGGAAAATTATTATTCCATTAGGAAGTTGTCCATCCTTCCATACCATGTCGAACTCAAAGATCTTTTGCAGTCACTCCCCCTGAAACAGAGCATCGTCCTCCCTCTGCATTCTATACTGGAGTGACAAGTATCATCTTCTGCTATTGATATTCTATGTATCTATTTCAGGTTACAATACCAAGATCCCTTCATTTTGAACTTTGAAAAAATGTTCATCTTACACCCATTTGTGAGCTTGCTATCTTCTATAGGTTTCCATCTTTGACCTTGTATAAAATGTTAAGTTATTCATCACTCTAGGTAATATTCAATCTCCTTATATAACTTGTTGTGCTTATCTATGGGTGACTTCTCATCTCATACAATGCATATTCTACATAGGCGGTTCTATGCTCGATATATACTTCTACTTCACTAGAAAAGTGTGTCCCGTCAATAGAGCATGTCATGTCATAGTCTATTCTTTCTGAGACAAACCATGAACCTTTGTTTGTATACATGTTCTTGTAGATCCATATGGAAGACACTATAGACTTCCCTTTATGTCTCAGAACCATATCCTAGATGTCATTCCCCATGATTAATTGTTACTCTTTGATCATAGCTTCTTACTTTGGTTTGCAAGTCTCTCCATAGTTTTCTTCATCTTGAATTATCTCTCGTTCCCAATATGGTATTCATATCTCAAGGTGGATATACCACTCTCTTATATTTTTCTGAAGCTCTTTCTTCCGTCACGGTGTCTTTGACCCTGGGAGCTTCAAGTTCATGTTTATTAGAGAGAATCTTGAATTTTCATAACTTGTTCCTGGGAATAAGTCTCATCCTTATTTGATTGTTGGAGGTTATACATGACCTTTCCTACAATTAAAATGCACCAGTTGCATGGTTAGAAACATTTCATAGGACATATGCATAATGACATATTCTTATGCATAATCATGCAACTATTTTAGCCAATACAACGTCCATCGATATCTTACATAAAATTTCTAGATTCCTTCCATATCTACAATAAAATCATTGAGATTGTGCACTAGTCCAATATGTCAACAAAGAGGTTTCATTCGATATAAGTAGCAATGGAGTGTTGTATGGCACCATGGGCGACTTACCCATAACATGCATATTAGTAGTATACTGTCATTAATGCAAAATTTCTATCATGCATAATGCACAACATATAAATGAAAGATGGTTCAAATAATTGTATTTTTTTGTTCGGTAGATTCATTCTTGTGCTTTGTCTTCATTTCCGTCTTGATCTGCAGCTTTGTCACATACCCCAATTTTGTAAAATTATGTAATTTGTTTTATTTATTTCTGAGACATTATGTTAAACTTAATCCTAAGTAGTGATTGATGACTCAGCAGAGTCAACAATTATGGAGTGTAATTCAGAATATTTTATTAATAATAAATAAATTGTGGAGACAACAGCATGGGAGAGCTGTTAAAAGAGGTTACTGGTCAAACTGGTGGATGGAACTAGGTGTCAAGGCAAAAAGACAAGTAGCAACATCCTCAACCACTTCCTAAGTTGCAGGTAGCAACTTCCCTATATTTGGGGTCATGATTCCTCAAGAAAGTGGAATGTGAACAGGTGGCTCATTAAATGACAGTTAACCCAACTAAGACCTAGGCAATCTTTAAAAGTACTCAATGAAGAGAGCTAAGGCTGCTCAGTTTTTATTCCAGAAAGAATTCATTCAGCTGAATGTTATTCAGGAATTTCATTTGAGGAAAGAGGGAAAGACAGTAAGGAAGTGTTTGAGTGAATGTTTGCAGTAACTTGATTCTGATTACAACTATTAAGCTGAGAGAACTGACTGATAGTTCGGAGTTAATACTGAGTTGAAGATTGGTATGTGATTTGCTGCACCTAGTTCCAAGCCAGGGAGACCAGAGCAAGCTCGGGGGTCCTGAGAAGCTGCTGTTTGAGCGCTTTCCAGGAATTGGTAGGGAGGAACGGCCTCCCATTGCTGTTGTTGTCCACAGCATTAAACAGGTTTTTCATTCATTACTTTATGTCTTTCTGAGTATAAATGGATAAATGTTATAGTTATTTATATGTCTGAATAATTGTTTAGTATCTTGGAATGTTAGTAGCAAAACCTGTTAGTATCACTGTGTTTTTCCACATCTGATATCATCAGATAGTACTCTAGCACAGTATCTCAGTGAGGAGAAGTAGTAAACTTCTGAACTGAGCCCTATTTTACTTGCAGACTACACAAATGTTTTTCTATTTAACTCATTAGCTATATTCTTACAGTTTTAAATATTTTAGTCCTGTAAGTAACCTTGTTTATAATAATAAAAAAATACTAGCAGTAAAATGAAAATGAAAGTTAGTACAAGTATTCATGCAGTTAAGATATGATTGTTCTTCTATCTTGAAAGGAATTCAGTTTTACAGAGTTGAAATGAAAACATTACTGACAAAAGAACATATGCATGTATCTGTTATTTAGCTACTTGATGTTATAAGTTTAAACCTTTTTGTAACCGACTATATTCTTAGTAAGAGAATTCAATTTTCTTTCCAAGTTACTGTATATTCAATTATTTTCATCTAGGTTAAAGTACATTATCATAACTGTTATTCTTAATTTATTTTGGTAAATAGATGCTATCCTATATCCAAGTATTTTTATAGATACTATAGAAAAGTTACATTTATTTATTAGTTAAATAATGTATAGAATAGACTCGAAAGATGGTATCTTTTCCTTGCTTGATAATCTGGTCTGGAGATAACATAAGAGATAAAACAAAAGGATCTAGAACTGGATCCTACAGTATAAATTTACAATCATTGATACCTGTGGAATGTGTTAAACTTTCAAAAGATTAGACTATTGACCCTAAAATGAATACTTGTGGAGAAACATAGGTTATAGATGCTGTAATAGAAATCATTTTGAATTGATGTAAATAATAATTCTCATCCTTAGAGAGATAAACAAAATGAATTCTAAATATGAGTAGTTATTATTATAACTTCATCAAAACAAAAGAAGTCAGTCTATAAGACTGAAACTCTCTAAATGGTAACTACCAAGTAAGAATTCATAGATACATTCTTCGGAATGGACACACATAAGGTTATCATTTTTTGGAAAACTTATTAAATTATGACCTTGAAAGAAATAGACCTTTACTATTATGGTTATAGACAAAAAGGCAGTTTCTTTTATTCTAAGTTCGAAGAAACGTTTTCAGTAGTAGCGAAGGTAATACCTTGAGAAATTGGATATATCTATCTAGCACGATTTCTTTTACCAAAATAAGTATATGCAGAAAAACTGAAATTGTAACTTCAAAAGACTTGTTAGCTTCGAACCATACTTTTACCTGTAGACCTGTAAATAAAAGTAAACGGATGCGTTAGCTCGAAAGCTAAGTAAGCCCCAGGCCTTAGACGACAAACCACCTTATGTTGCAAACAGATAAACAGTTAGTAGCTAAAAAGGAAACTGTTCTACAAAACACAGAATAAATTAATAGTTACTCAGTTACTTTTAAAGAGATATAAACTATTTATCCAGTTAACAACTGCATTTAATATGATTTGATGTTATTTTTGAAAGTTTTAAATTTTTCCAAAATTTGGGGTTTTGACATGTGGTATCAGAGCATGGTTCAAACACTAGGCCTTAATGTGGCCCAATTACTTTTCATATAACAGTGAAAATAATATACTAATTTGTATTTTTGTTTTATGTAAACAGCAGAAAACTATTTTTTTTCTGAATCTAACAGGTAGGTATGGAGAACTTAGGAGCATATGGAACGGAGGAGTCTCCTAATACTGAAACCAGACAAGTGCCCAGAGAACCTGAGATAGAGGAGGTAACTGTTCACTCCTCAGAACTGATGGAGACCATAAAAGGTATGAAGACTGAATTAGAGTCAATTAAAAAGGACAACGAAAGGATTATAAAATCCCAGGAGGAGTTAAATCAGATTTTGATAGAAAGATTTCAGACAGAAGGAAGAAACAAAAGGTCTGAATCTGAAAGAGCTAGTCAACAGAAAACGTCCAAAAAGATGAAATTTGCTAAATCTGATAGCAGTTCCTCATCTGAAGGCCTTAAGGAATAGCGAAGCTATTATTCTACCAGTGATAGTAGCGAAGCAGAGGTGAATAAGAAAAAGAAAAAGTATAGACCTTACGAAGAAATTTCTGGGGAATTTAAGAAAATAAAACCCCCAACCTTCAATGGAGAGACAGAAAATCCTGGTTATCCGGGATGAGAAAATATTTTCAAATTTATAATTATTCAAACCAGCTGAAGGCGAGAATGGCCATATATAACCTTTCAGGGAAGGCAGATATATGGTGGCAAGATTTGAAGAGGGTTAAAGGGATTAAAGAAAAAGAGGTCAACTGGAGTACATTCAAAAGATAATTCAAGAAGAAGTTCCTATCTGAACAGTACTATGAAGAAAGGGCCAAGGAGTTTTATGAGTTAAAGCTTGGGTCCATGACAATGAAAGACTTAAACAGCAAGTTTTTAAGTCTGTTGAGGTATGTGTCGTACTTAGTTGATGAGAAACCGAAGGTACAGTGGTTTCTCAGCTGCTTGCCATACCATATAAAAGATAGAATCGAATATGACAACCCTAAAACTCTGGAAGAAGCCATGCGTAAAGCAAATTTCTGTTTTGAACAGAACAAAAAGAAGGAAGGAATAGCCAATTGGAAGGCTAAAAAGAATGGTAATCAGGCTGAATACAAGAAAAAGGAGTTTATACCTCAGAAAAATTTTAAGAACAGCAAGAACAGAAACCATTCTAATGGTAAGAACTTTCAAGGAAGCAAAAATGGTGCTTCAAATAACTCCAACAACTTCAAGGGCAGTAAGGAGATTTCTAACAATCACAGAAATTTTACAAAAAATTTCGAAAGGAAGGAACCTGTTAAATGTTGGGAGTGTAATGCCCCACATTATGCGTCAATTTTCCCAAACCGTAAGAAGTCAAACAACAATATTCACACAATTCAAGATGAAATGACAGTTGGAGACTTTGCAAGGACCATGCCCCGGATTAATGCAGCATTGGAAAATCGGCAAGCTGAATACCAAACTTCCATGGTGGAAGTAGAAGGTATGGTTAACAAAACTTCTGTAACTATTTTGATAGATCCAGGTGCTAGCTTAAGTTATATTTCACCACAGATAGTAGAAAAGTGTCATCTGAATGTTGAAAAGTTTGATAACTCTTGGCTGGTTCAACTAGCCACAGGGGCAAAAAGGAAGGTAAATTGTTATGTTAATGATTGTATTTTAGATATGAATGGTTTTAAAAATGCTGTTAAATTAAATGTGCTACCACTTGGTTCTTATGACATACTTATAGGTATGGACTGGTTAGAACAACATAGGGTAGTGTTAAATTGTTTTGATGAAACGTTTACATGTGTAAATAATCATGAACAACCTGTAATAGTTAAAGGAATCCCTAGGAAGACTGTGATTAGGCAGATTTCTGCCTTGCAGCTCAAAAGAGAAGTCAGGAAAGGATGCAAGGCCTATGCTGTAATTATTACAGATGAGGCAAATAATGTTGAAAAAGATAAAATAAAAATAGAAAATATTCCTGTGTTAAAAGATTTTATTGATGTTTTTCCGGAGGAAATCCCAGGATTACCTCCTCGGAGGGAACTGGATTTCACAATAGAGCTAGTACCAGGTAATGTACCTAGCTCAAAGGCTCCATACCGAATGAATATTCTGGAACTTAACGAATTAAAAACACATTTAAAGGAATTAATCGATAAAAAATATATTAGACCTAGTGTTTCCCCTTGGGGAGCACCAGTAATATTTGTTAAAAAGAAGGACGGGACTATGCGACTCTGCATATATTACCGTCAGCTTAATAAAATGACAATTAAAAATTGGTATCCGTTGCCCCGCATAGACGATCTGTTTGATCAGCTGCGCGGAGCTACGGTGTTCTCTAAGATAGACCTGATATCAAGCTATCATCAGGTGAGAATAAAGGAAGAAGACATATTTAAGACAGCTTTCAGGACGAGATATGGACATTACGAATTTGTCGTAATGCCATTCGGACTTACTAATGCCCCAGCCGTCTTTATGTGTCTAATGAACAACATAATGCATAAATACTTAGACAAGTTTGTTGTTGTATTCATTGATGATATCTTGATCTACTCTAAAAATGAGGAGGAGCATAAGGAGCATTTACGGATAGTCTTACAAGAACTGCGGGAGCAACAGCTCTATGTGAAGTTCAGTAAGTGTGATTTATTCAGGGATGAAATCCAGTACTTAGGTCACGTAGTGACTAAGGAAGGGATTTCAGTTGATCCTAAAAAGATCAGGGCAATTGAAGATTGGCCAGTACCTAAAGACGTAACAAATGTTAGGTCTTTTATGGGGATCACCGGTTATTACCGGAGATTCATAGAAGGTTTTTCTAAGATAGCCAACCCCATCACTTCTTTGCAAAAGAAAGGCAAGAAGTTCGATTGGAACGTAAAATGCGAAGAAAGCTTTAAGAAACTAAAAACTTTATTAACAACTGTGCCAATTTTAAGAATAGCGGATCCTAATAAGGATTTTGTGGTTTGCACAGATGCTTGTAGTGACGGTCTAGGTGGAGTACTAACTCAGGATGGGCATGTCATTGCCTATGAGTCTAGAAAGCTAAAGATCCATGAAAATAATTACGCTACATATGATTTAGAGCTGGCTGCTGTTATTCATGCCTTAAAAATGTGGCGACACCACTTAATAGGAAGAAAGTTTACTTTAATGACTGATAACAAGGGTTTAAAATACCTTTTAGATCAGCCTAACTTAAATGAAAGGCAAGCCAGATGGCTAGCCTTCCTAAGCGAATACGATTTTGAAATTCAACATATAAAAGGAAAAGAAAATAAAGTAGCTGATGCTTTGAGCAGAAATGCAAAATTGAATTTTACAACAGCAATCAGTACTTATAATTCTGATTTAAACGAACAGCTAACTGAAAGTATAAAATTGGATGAAACTTATCAAAAGTTACAAGCTGCAGCTAAGGAAGAACCCATAGAAAGTTTAACTAAGGGTTATAGTTTAAATACAGATGGATTTTTACTGTTTAAGGACGGACTGTATGTGCCAAATGTATCTAAAATTAAATTGCTAATTCTGGATGAAGTGCATAAAACCCCTTATTCAGGACATCCAGGCTATCAGAAAACTGTCACTATGTTGAGAAAAGATTATTTCTGGCCTAACATGAAGTCTGAAACTGCTGAGTATATAGCTAGATGTTTGGACTGTCAACAAGTAAAGACAGAACATCAACATCCAGCTGGGTTATTGCAGCCCTTACCTATTCCTAACTGGAAGTGGGAAATAATCAGTTTAGATTTCATTACGGGATTACCCAGAAATCAAAATCAGAATGATTCAATTATGGTGGTAGTGGATAAATTAAGTAAAGTAGCACATTTTATTGCTGTTAAAACAACTTTTAAGGCTGCAAATATAGCAGACATTTTCTTAAAACAGATTTTTCGGCTACATGGTGTACCGAAAGTTATTATTTCAGACAGGGATCCTAAATTCACTGGGAATTTTTGGAAATCCTTGTTTAAAGGACTAAATACAACATTAAATTTCAGCACTTCTTTCCATCCTTAGACGGATGGACAAACTGAAAGAGTTAATCAAGTGTTGGAAGATCTGTTGAGAATGTATGTTAAGGACCAACCTGGTAAGTGGGAGGATTATTTGCATTTAGCAGAATTTGCATACAATAACAGTTATCAATCTTCAGCTAAGTTTATCCCTTTCGAAATTCTGTATGGGCGAAAATGTAACACCCCAATCTCCTGGAATAATCCAGTGGATATATTAGTGTTGGGGCCCGAATTATTAAAAGAAATGGAACAGATTGTAAAACAGGTGCAGGAGAACTTGAAGGTTGCCCAGGATCGGCAAAAGAGTCAAGCAGATCTGAAAATAACTCCTAAAGAGTTCCAGGTGGGTGAGCATGTGTTCATAAAGGTAAGACCAAAGAAGAGCTCCCTAAGACTGGGGAGTTGTGCAAAACTAGCACCACATTATTGCGGTCCATTTGAAATATTATCTAGAGTTGGTCAAGTTGCTTATCAGTTAGAATTACCACCTAATTTAAAAGTGCACAATGTTTTTCATATTTCTATTCTGAAAAATTATGTACATGATGCTACTCATGTGATTGACTAGAACGTTGTACAGGTAGAACCAGAAGGGGAAGTTCTGGTGGAACCGGATTGTATCCTCGGGAGGAGGGAGATTACTCTGCGGAACCACACAATTGGACAGCTGAAGGTGCAATGGAAGCACCTTAGTCCTGAAGAAGCTACTTGGGAACTGGAAAGTAAGATGCGGGAAGCATACCCACATTTATTCCAAGAAGTTCCTGAGGAAGAAGAATAAGTAACATCGAGGACGATGTTACATTTTAAGGGGGTGTGTATGTCACATACCCCAATTTTGTAAAATTATGTAATTTGTTTTATTTATTTCTGAGACATTATGTTAAACTTAATCCTAAGTAGTGATTGATGACTCAGCAGAGTCAACAATTATGGAGTGTAATTCAGAATATTTTATTAATAATAAATAAATTGTGGAGACAACAGCATGGGAGAGCTGTTAAAAGAGGTTACTGGTCAAACTGGTGGATGGAACTAGGTGGAAAGGCAAAAAGACAAGTGGCAACATACTCAAGCACTTCCTAAGTTGCAGGTAGCAACTTCCCTATATTTGGGGTCATGATTCCTCAAGAAAGTGGAATGTGAGCAGGTGGCTCATTAAATGACAGTTAACCCAACTAAGACCTAGGCAATCTTTAAAAGTACTCAATGAAGAGAGCTAAGGCTGCTCAGTTTTTATTCCAGAAAGAATTCATTCAGCTGAATGTTATTCAGGAATTTCATTTGAGGAAAGAGGGAAAGACAGTAAGGAAGTGTTTGAGTGAATGTTTGCAGTAACTTGATTCTGATTACAGCTATTAAGCTGAGAGAACTGACTGATAGTTCGGAGTTAATACTGAGTTGAAGACTGGTATGTGATTTGCTGTACCTAGTTCCAAGCCAGGGAGACCAGAGCAAGATCGGGGGTCCTGAGAAGCCGTTGTTTGAGCGCTTTCCAGGAATTGGTAGGGAGGAACGGCCTCCCATTGCTGTTGTTGTCCACAGCATTAAACAGGTTTTTCATTCATTACTTTATGTCTTTCTGAGTATAAATGGATAAATGTTATAGTTATTTATATGTCTGAATAATTGTTTAGTATCTTGGAATGTTAGTAGCAAAACCTGTTAGTATCACTGTGTTTTTCCACATCTGATATCATCAGATAGTACTCTAGCACAGTATCTCAGTGAGGAGAAGTAGTAAACTTCTGAACTGAGCCCTATTTTACTTGCAGACTACACAAATGTTTTTCTGTTTAACTCATTAGCTATATTCTTACAGTTTTAAATATTTTAGTCCTGTAAGTAACCTTGTTTATAATAAAAAAAATACTAGCAGTAAAATGAAAATGAAAGTTAGTACAAGTATTCATGCAGTTAAGATATGATTGTTCTTCTATCTTGAAAGGAATTCAATTTTACACAGTTGAAATGAAAACATTACTGACAGAAGAACATATGCATGTATCTGTTATTTAGCTACTTGATGTTATAAGTTTAAACCTTTTTGTAACCGACTATATTCTTAGTAAGAGAATTCAATTTTCTTTCCAAGTTACTGTATATTCAATTATTTCAGCTAGGTTAAAGTACATTATCATAACTGTTATTCTTAATTTATTTTGGTAAATAGATGCTATCCTATATCCAAGTATTTTTATAGATACTATAGAAAAGTTACATTTATTTATTAGTTAAATAATGTATAGAAATACTCAAGCCTTATAAATACATACAGAACCCAAATCAATATCAGATAAATAGCATTAGAATAATATTCCTAATGATTTCCAAGAAGTAGTATTGTATTGCATTATCTATAATGTACATTATACTATATACACTTTATTAGTAAACATTCATGTGGTATGTTAAACTACAATTATAAACTTAATTATTAAACACAAAATGTAAACAAATACAGTAAATTATGTACAATTTTATGCTGTATTGTAAAGTAATTAAAATGTTAAGAAAAAGAACAAAAGTAATAATTAGTAAGGTTTAACAGGTTCGACCAGGTTATATAAACCTGTAAAGTTATTAACAAATTATTAAAAATAAAGTAAAAGGTAGTTATTATACAAAAATTCTTTTAGTAATTATATCACAGTATTATATGATAACCAGGATAATATATTAAAATAGTAATAACAAGTATAAAAGAATATTACTATTATATATTTTATTAAACCAGAATTAAAATAAATTACAGACTGTAAGGAAGGGTTAAAACCCTAGATAGTTATTTACTTCAAGTAAGCAATAATTATAAATTAACACAAGGGTTTACAGTAACTCAAGAGACAAATGTCTCCTCATGAAATTAATTTAAATAATCCAAATAACCTATAATATTTTCTTACAAGTTGGGTTATTAAATAACACAGTAAAAATACTTCATATTAATCCTTCCAATACACAGTAAGGAGGTATAGCAAATAGAAACAGTTTTTCCAAAATATTATAGAACCGAGGGTTTAAAAACCCTAAACTCTTTTAAAATAACCATAAGAACAACGGAGTTCTGTATCATTTTAATAACCCAAATTGTAACAAAATATACAAGAAGGCGTGCAGCCTGTAAAGAGGATTTTCTTTAAAGAATAGTAATTACCAGGCTTAAGCCCGTTAAGCTTCTTTTTAAGCTAAACAACAGTTACTTGTAAGGTCATGTACTCACGGCCGTAGCCGGAGGGTTCTCATCAAAAGAGTCAGGGTTTAACCCTTGTTTCAAGCTTAATAGCAAACAAATCAAACATCCTTGGAGGATAGCAAAAGAACCGCAACAACCAACCCTGTACATATCGCTTAAGGATTTCACACAGTGCGATAAGCCGAGGAAGGACCAAGGCTTACCCGGATTTTGAAGCCGTAGCATCTTTTCTGGTGAACACGATGGAGGGAACCATGTTCGGCTGCAAAAGGGAAAAACGATGCTCACAATTTAGTAATGACTTTAAGTTACTAAATAAATAATTAAACTGATACAATTAAACTGAGTAGTAAAGAAATGAAAGTATAGTTCCATACCTATCAACAATCCCTCGCTTGAGACTACACCTTCTGTCCAGCGAATCTAGACAGCATAAGAACTCATCAAAGTGTTTTGAACTATCCTCCAGCTAGTGGCGTGAACCAGCAACACCACGATAAAGGAACAATGACGTTGAAAGGTACAGGAAATGGAAAACTGTCACCAAATAAAAACCAGTTTAAGCAACGGCGATGGACAGAGCAACAACACGGTGGTAAGCACCCCGTTGAACTACATTATAGCTAGCAGTGCTCACGATGAGCGGTGAAACAGCAGGAGGAACACAGTGGTTCGGTCCAAAGAAACCAACAGAGCGGCCGAGGGCCCGAGGGCAGAGAAAATAATGAGCTAGGGTTTAGTCAAACTTATATAACGATGGAGTGTGGCATAGGATCGACCACATAGCATGATTAATAAATCATATGATGTTGGATGTCATTCCAAAGTCCTCTACGTTGTTGTTTCACAAACCAAATAATCGCTGGAAAGTTCCAAAGGAGGGCACACATTATAGTTTAACCTGCACATAATCATTAGCCACGTACTTAGTCCATTACATATATAATTTGTATGCTACGTATAGTTTGATCTCAGCATTATGTTGTTACTTTGGTCATATCATATTCGTATATAATGCATTCTATAGAGAGTTCAATCTCTAACTTTATATTTATACTTTAGCATGTTAAACATTGTTAATTTGTTTGCATGCGACTTTGGGATTATATACAACCTTGTAAAGCTAGCTTAGCATTCCCTTAGGATAACTTTGGAATTTTGAACATAGTTTAGTTGTAATAGTTTACAACTTCAGTATTATCTAAGGGTTTGTAAAAAGATAGTGGTGCTCATTTCTACTCTGTGGAGTATAGGTACTTGATGTTATGCTCTCTTATGTTAATAATAAATTGGGGTTAATGCTAGTATTTAGCTTAGATACTTGTACACTGAGGAGTTAACTCTTTTTATTTATGTCATAATATTGATGGTAACAAGTAAACACAAACACTCTCCAAACTCAAAAGTTACAGAAGGCTTTAAAGTAGAATAGACTCGAAAGATGGTATCTTTTCCTTGCTTGATAATCTGGTCTGGAGATAACATAAGAGATAAAACAAAAGGATCTAGAACTGGATCCTACAGTATAAATTTACAATCATTGATACCTGTGGAATGTGTTAAACTTTCAAAAGATTAGACTGTTGACCCTAAAATGAATACTTGTGGAGAAACATAGGTTATAGATGTTGTAATAGAAATAATTTTGAATTGACGTAAATAATAATTCTCATCCTTAGAGAGATAAAGAAAATGAATTCTAAATATGAGTAGTTATTATTATAACTTCATCAAAACAAAAGAAGTCAGTCTATAAGACTGAAACTCTCTAAATGGTAACTGCCAAGTAAGAATTCATAGATACATTCTTCGGAATGGACACACATAAGGTTATCGTTTTTTGGAAAACTTATTAAATTATGACCTTGAAAGAAATAGACCTTTACTATTATGGTTATAGACAAAAAGGCAGTTTATTTTATTCTAAGTTCGAAGAAAATTTTTCGGTAGTAGTGAAGGTAATACCTTGAGAAATTGGATATATCTATCTAGCACGATTTCTTTTACCAAAATAAGTATATGCGGAAAAACTGAAATTGTAACTTCAAAAGACTTGTTAGCTTTGAACCATACTTTTACCTGTAGACCTGTAAATAAAAGTAAATGGCTGCGTTAGCTCGAAAGCTAAGTAAGCCCCAGGCCTTAGACGACAAACCACCTTATGTTGCAAACAGATAAACAGTCAGTAGCTAAAAAGGAAACTGTTCTACAAAACACAGAATAAATTAATAGTTACTCAGTTACTTTTAAAGAGATATAAACTATTTAGCTAGTTAACAACTGCATTTAATATGATTTGATGTTATTTTTGAAAGTTTTAAATTTTTCCAAAATTTGGGGTTTTGACAAGCTTCTTCTTTGACCAATGAGATTGCTTCAATCTGATGCTTGCTTGAAATATTTTCTGGAATGCTTCTTTTGGTGGACCTAGGGTTTGATAGAGAAAACCTAATTTTTCAAATTCGGTATCTTTCAGATATGATTGGATATAACTATGCACATCCTCAAGGAGATCTTAGCAGCATACTCATTTTCCCAAAACTGTGATCAAAACTGCAAAATATCTTATGTCATAGTTTTCCTCAATTTCTTCTAAAGACTTGCATGATATTCTTTCTGTTGTATATATGAAATTAATACTCCTATGTGTCTGAAATTTTGCACTAAGGTAGCCTTGTCTGTTTTATTTCCATTCGCATGGGTTAGGGCAGAATTGGTTTCAATAGTGGGGACTTATGCGAATTCTCCCAAGGTGACTTATTTGAGGAATTTTCAGCATAACGAACAAATATAGACTTCCACGTGTCATTGTTTCACCTTCGAGGTCTCAAAGGTTTACTGAAAAAACTAAATTTTGTGCCCTCTTTCAAAAATCTTGCAAAATTCCATTTGTACCTTCTTAGCCCGATATATAGCAATTTTCCCTAGGTGACTTGTTTAAGTTTAAATCCTTGGAGAGATTGGAACCCTGAGTTGGAGGAATTGGATCTCCTATATTATAGCGAATATGAGGCTGAAAATTTTACACAGGGTACATGAGGATTTTATCTTCAGCCTGTAAACATTTTGGCTTCTGAGCCTTCTCCAAGATCCCTTCATTTTGAACTTTGAAAAAATGTTCATCTTGCACCCATTTGTGAGCTTGTTATCTTCTATAGGTTTCCATCTTTGACCTTGTAGCAAAGGTTAAGTTATTTATCACTCTAGGTAATATTCAAGCTCCTTATGTAACTCACTGTGCTTATCTATGGGTGACTTCTCATCTCATACAAAGCATATTCTACATAGGCGGTTCTATGCTCGATATATACTTCTACTTCACTAGAAAAGTGTGTCCCATCAATAGAGTATGTCATGTCATAGTCTATTCTTTCTGAGACAAACCATGAACCTTTGTTTGTATACTTGTTCTTGTAGATCCATATGGAAGACACTATAGACTTCCCTTCAGGTCTCAGAACCATATCCTAGATGTCATTCCCCATGATTAATTGATACTCTTTGATCATAGCTTCTTCCATAGGTAGAATAAACTCCATCAATGGTGTCACTCAACTATCCCACATAACTAGATTGTATTCAAGGCCTCTTAATTTGGTTTGGAAGTCTCTCCATAGTTTTCTTCATCTTGAATTATTTCTCGTTCCCAATATGGTATTCATCTCTCAAGGTGGATATACCACTCTCTTATATTTTTCTGAATCTCTTTCCTCCGTCGCGGTGTCTTTGACCCTGGGAGATTCAAGTTCATGTTTGTTAGAGAGAATCTTGAATTGTCATAACTTGTTCTTGGGAATAATTATCATCATTATTTGATTGTAGGAGGTTATACATGACCTTTCCTACAATTCAAATGCACCAGTTGCATGGTTAGAAACATTTCATAGGACATATGCATAATGAAATATTCTTATGTATAATCATGCAACTATTTTATCCAATACAACGTTCATCAATATCTCACATAAAATTTCTAGATTCCTTCCATCTCTACCATAAAATCATTGAGATTGTGCACTAGTCCAATATTTCAGCAAAGAGGTTTCATTATAGATAAGTAGCAATGGAGTGTTGTATGGCACCATGGGCTACTTACCCATAACATGCATATTAGTAGTATACTGTCATTAATGAAAAAATTCTATCATGAATAATGCACAACATATAAAGGAAATACGGCTCAAATAATTTTATTTTTTTGTTCAGTAGATTCGTTCTTGTGATTTGTCTTCATTTCCTTCTTGATCTACAGCTTCTTCTTTGACCAATAAGATTGCTTCAATCTGATGCTTGCTTGAAATATTTTCTTGAATGCTTCTTCTAGTGGACCTAGGGTTTGATAGAGAAACCCCAATTTTTCAACTTTGGTATCTTTCAGATACGATTGGATATAACTATGCACATCCTCAAGGAGATCTTAACAGCATACTCATTTTCCAGAAACTGTGATAAAAAATGCAAAATATCTTATGTCCTAGTTTTCTTCAATTTCTTCTATAGACTTGCATGATATTATTTCTGTTGTATATCTGAAATTAACACTCCTATGTGTCAGAAATTTTGCACTGAGGTAGCCTCGTCTGTTTTATTTCCATTCCCATGGGTTAGGGTAGAATTGGTTTCACCAGTGGGGACTTATGTGAATTCTCCCAAGGTGACTTATTTGAGGACTTTTCAGCATAACGAATGAGTACAGACTTCCACATGTCATTGTTTCACCTTCAAGGTCTCAAAGGTTTACCGCAGAAACTAAATTTTGTGCCCTCTTTCGAAAATCTTGCAAAATTTCATTTGTACCTTCTTATCCCGATATATATCAATTTTCCCCAAGTCACTTGTTTAAGTTTAAATCCTTGGAGAGATTGGAACCCTGAGTTGGAGGAATCAGAGATCCTATATTATAGCGAATAGGAGGCTGAAAATTTTACACAGGGTACATCAGGATTTCATCTTCAGCCTGTAAACGTTTCGGCTTCTGAGCCTTCTCCAATCTCGATATATATTGAAAGTCCCAACATGAGTAGTTTTAGTCTTCCACAGTTTTCAAGCACAAAACTATGATCTTCAATAGTCGTAGTTGTAGCAGTGTTTCAGTTGCACAAAGAATTATTTTAGGGTATCTCTAATACCATGTGTAAGTTTTTAATGTTTATATGATATCTTATAACATTTAGCATCATAATTACAACATAACCATAATAAAACACATTACTGAAAGATAGAAAAGCACATCCACACAAAATAACACAAAGACTTATCCTGGGAACCCCTCATGGGGAAGAAAAACCAGCAAAGGATTCCTCTATATAAGATGTATCAAAAATAAAAGACACGACCCCAGATAGGTGCGCCTCCTTCCAGCATATATATATATATATATATATATATATATATATATATATATCCTATACACTATTCACAAGTGAGTGTGTGTTCAAATGAGGAACACATCTCCTCTATTTATACTCTTCTTGTCACTTGAATTATAACCTAACAAGTTGTCCCACTTAACTGATCGGAATGAATTCACTTAGGAAGATTCAATATAATATTATATTATATTCATTAGGGTACTATTGACCCAACTTACAATGGAGGATTTACCTCATGATTCTATGATGGCCAATCACAATAGTAACACCTCTATGGAGCAATAATAACATCTCCCTTGGGTTACACCAGTTAAATACATTTAGAATATCCTTTGAGATTACAATATTTCAACAGATTCTACATGGGTATCCATGGTACTACATATCTAGGTCGTTTGGCCTTGGGGCCTTCAACATGGTAAGAGTAGGAGACTTGAACCTTAGGCCCTAAAGGAGGCTTCTAATCATCTAGGGCCAAGAATTTTTCCTTCACCAACCACACACAACTCCCAATTCTATCTTTCGCCTATGATTAATGATGCCAATACCATTAAGTGGTTTTCAGTAGTATGTCCATGTGTATGATATTTGGAAATAATTTTGTATGGAATAATACCATGCCATTGGTCCTAAAGAAACCAATGAGGCATCCATAGCAATGAGAAATGGATAAAAGAACTACACATCGCTTTAAAAGGGAATCCATGTTGCTATGATCCATGTCTATGGGACTTGGAGGCTTGGACATGGTTAAGGGAGTAGACCTAAACCTTCCCCCCTAAAGGAATATTCTATCCATACATGGCTAAAATGGTAGCCTCAACCAACCACACATGGTATCCTGAGGGGATCATTTTCATATGATTTATATGTGAGTCTATTGGGATTTTGTCTTGAGATTTGCAATAGGATTCCATACTAACATATTGACATCATTTACAAGAAGTGGCATTTAAATTTCTTCTCACTTGGGTGGATTTGAGAATTACATGCATGTCTTAGGGCCTTGGAAATGATATCAAAGGAAATAATATTTTACCTTTGGCCCTAAAGAAACTATTGAGAAATCTAGATCCATGAACAATACCTCAAAGCACCATGCATTACCTCACAATGATATCCATGGGACTATGTATCCAACTCCTTGGCATTTAGGGACTTGGACATGGTCAAGGGAGGACACTTCCACCTCTATCCCTAAAGTAATATTCTATCCAATTTCCAAGGGTAATAATATTTTCTCCACCATATAGACATGCCCCCTTAAAGATATCATTACCCAATGATTGAATTTGTTATTTCTATTAGGTGGTTTTGAGTAGTCTGTACATGTCTTAGGTACTAGGGAATGATTATCTAGGTAATATCACCATGATTTTGTCCCGAAAGAAGCCACTAATGCATCTAAAGCAATGAAAAATTCCTCAAATAATCATGTTTGAATTTTCAAGTGTACCCATGGTGCTATGTATTTATATCTTGGGATCTTGTGGCCTTGTACATGGTCAATGGAGGAGACATGAACCTTAGGCCCTAAAGAAATCTTGTATCAATCCATGTATGATGACATTTCATCCACCAACCACACATGGGATCTTGAGGGTATAATTGGCCTATTACGAAGGATTTTAGTTCCATTAGGTCACAGGTGGGTTTGAGAAATATGTATATTATTTGAGGAATTTGGAATGATATTCTATGGAAAAATACCTTTCCTTTTTCCCTAAATAAACCATTGAGAGATATAAATTATGAACAATGCCTCAAAGAACCATGCATTAATTTTCTTGGGTGCCCATGGCACTAGGTGTCCAAGTCTTGAGGACATGATGACATGGACATGGTCATGTGAGGAGAATGAAACTATATCCCTGAAAGAGATTTCTAGCCATATAGGGATGAGAAGGTTTCCTCCACCATAAAAACATGTCATTTGAGGGAAATATTGGCCTATTATTTAGGATTTTGGTGCCATTAGGTGGTCATCTATTACTATAGGACCTATCTTATACTTGTGAATTATTTCATAGTACACTCCTTTCCAATTTCATATGACTATTAGATGTAGATTGTCCCATTTAACCTCATGCTCTCTCAAGGTTTCCTTATAAATGGAAACCTTAACATAATCATGCACTCATTTAAGCATCTAACCAATCCCAGGTCATCTAAACTTGTCTATGCACATTTCCAAGTTAGTATAGGTTAACTAACCACAAGACTCATGGCCTTTTATAGAGAAACAACTAACATATTTTATAGGTTTCCAAATATGTACCTCAAGACCCAATTTGCTTGTTATTCATTATCTCTTACTAAGGAATCATGCTCATGTTGGAATGATCTAGACACATGAGTGCAATTTTTATCTACTAGATAAATTTAGTCCAATGGAATGACTCTTAGGTTCATTTTTTAGATGCATAAGGTACTTGCCAAAGTATAGTCACCCAATCCATTACATTTCTGCAAGATTCACCTGTAAAAATTGAGCATGTAGATATGGGTATTAATAAAAGAGAGATATAGAATTAAAGAGATATAAATAATACACTATTCATGTACTAAATAAGAAATAATAGACCATTATACATAAAACTAGAATAGATAATAAGAAGGAATGATATATTTAATTGGGCATTAATGAATGGAGGTAAATAATATTTAGAGCAAGGAAATTTGAATTACATCATAAGGATATTCAAATTTCCCATGCAATACATGAGGTTATAGTGAGGCTTAACTAGAGCCGAATACCCTCATCTATCCATGGAAACTCACCAATTTATGTTACATTAATCCAAGACTCCCTATTCACTAAGTCTAACTAAGTGATGTACACCCAACTAAATCTATGTGCATAAAAATCCACAAAATGTCTCAAATATTGTGTTAATGATTGAGAATTTTTAGTTAGGTTCAATTAGGACCTGTATTAGTGGAGTGCATCTATTGTTCAACCAATTATTTTCTAAATCACTCCTAAAATCAAGGAATGTGCACACAAATAAAGGAATGCATTCCCAAACCTTGGAATGCATTTTAGGGGTGAATCATATAGTCAATTTGGATCTGTTTTGTACCATTAGAGTCATAAAAGCATGGTACATGTACCTAGGTAGAGGGTTTTTTGCGGTAACACCTCCACATAAGCCTAACTAGGTGAAAAACTAAAATTAGTAATTGGTCCCATAAATTGGAAGCCATATTAAGTTCCCATGCACATAGTATTCTATGAAAACTAAGTAAGACGGAAAACAACACATGCGAAAAAAATACCTTAAAATAGAATGTAAAAGAAGTTAATCTTCCAAGAAAGTTTTGTGTGGAAATTGATGAGTAATAGGAGAAAAAGTTGTAGCTCTTGAGTCTAAAGAGATATAATGGGGGTCTTCTTCAATGAGAAATTGATATGAAATAAGTTATGCAATTTATTCTTCCATTATAACTTGGTTTGGGACATGTTATTCAAGTTCTTCTCAATTAAGGATGCATGGATTAGAAATTGTTCTAAGTGCATACATGCAATTGTATTTCTTCAGTGCGACATCTTTGTTGTTGCGCTCAGTCTCTTCTTGTTCTTAATCTTTTTTATACCTACAATAATTTTATTTATGTGTTCCTTTATTGAAATAAGGACACCATGAATCTTCCTCTTCATCCTTTCTATCATTGGAGTCGAAGTATTCATGAGAAATACTTGGGTTTTCTCCTTTTTTCCCTTGTATGGGGGATTTCTCTTTCTTGCACTCTTCTTACTCTCATTGTCTAAAAGTGCATTCACCTTTGAGGTATTTTTGAGGCTGATTTGTGAGAGAATATATTTCTCTTGAAGGATGGAGGAACCAAAAACATCCATAGTAGGCATTTTGTAGGAGGCTCTAAGAGCCAATTTGGCATAATGGAAAAAATAATTGAAAGATATTGTAATTAGTAACCAACTTGGAGAGAATAGAGAGGACCGTTTGTGATACATCCTTAACAATATTACACATATTGAGATGCAAGAGAATGGATTTGAAATTGGATTAAAAGTATTGAATCTAGTCAAAATCATCTATCTTAAGTTCATAATTAGTTCCACCTCCAATTAACGACCCTTGATTTCATCTTGTGTTCAGAAGAGGATGAACAATGTTTTCCAACCTTCATTTGGAGTCTTCTTGGTTTCAATGTGATAGAATAGATATGTACAAATAGAATAAGAAAGAGTATCAAATGTTCCATCCATTCTATTCAAGTATTTATACTTTTCAATTGTTGAAATTGGTTCCACCTTGGTATCTATTGTGATCCAATTGAGTCCCTTCATCCTCAAGAGAATCTCTACTCTTAATTTTCATTCATAATAGTTGAATAGGGTTAGAATATGTTGGGGATATAGGATATCCATGTCTGGAAAGAGTTATTTTATGGATTCAAAATCCCTTCTTTAACTTGCAATAGCTTGATCCATGAAAACAAACAATATAATACTGACTAGTAAACCACCCTTGTAACTCTGAGGGCCATGTGAAATCCAAGCATGTATATCTAGGAACTAACAAAAGAGATATATGAGTTGGTGCAAGCTAATTAGGGTGTCTTTTGAAGCATTAGATGCAATAGAAAACTGAAAAAACATGAATCCCTCAACTTATGTGGATACTCTGAGATACTTACGCAATGAAACTTGCTTTGAGTGAAAAAGTTTAAATGTAGGAAATTGAAGCAAGTTTCCAAATATGTAAATTTTCTCTATTGAAAATGATCGTAGTTATCTCAAGTTTGTTTTTTCCTAATAGGAACTTTTTTGGGGGGTAAATGATAAGGTATATGTGTTTGTGGGTGCAACGATTGAGTGCCTGAATGATGGATTCAAACTACAAATAGAGAACAAATAGTTTTAGTGAAACACTATTTTTCCAATATAAATTTAATAATTTATAATAATAAAATTAATTATGGGTGAATCCACGGACCTGGGTAACACTTTTTGGCAAGGGCATTTCGGCAAAAAAAAAAAAACGCACCTCGGTCGAGGGCTTAAAAAAACAGACTTAGCCCTCATTCAAACAAATGAAAAATTTCCTGTGCCTTGCAGAGGTGTAAACCCTGCCATTCCTAGCACATAACTGGGCGGAGTTGATACCGATAAATTCACCAACGAATCTTTTATCCATTGATGTATCATACACGCATTTTGGCATTCATATGAAATTTATTTTTTAATTACTTCTAAAACTTATACTTAGAAAACCACACTGCAACTTCGAAGCAGCTCAAAGAAAAATCCGCAGAGTTAAAAATACACAGCCAAAAAATTCTCAAAAATGCACACATCACATATCGACGTGTCCTCTTCAAAAGGGTATCTTTGGTTTTTCAATTTTTGAAAAAATAGAAAAAATTCCTTTACATGGACAAATATGTGTTTAAAACGATGCTGAAATCGAACGTGGTCACTTTCGAAAAATAATAAATAATTGTATAATGCGAAAAAAATTAACAAAAAAATATGCACATCACACTGCATTTTATGTAGATCATGCTCATATATTTATTTTTTTTAAATTATTAATGCAAGATTGAATTACTCTATGTGGACACGAGCCACTTATTAGCTTCTTTAAATTTTTAAGGTCACACAGTTCATTAAATGCAAAAATTCACACAATAAATGACATCGGAATATTTTTAAAAAAATATCACTATGAATCCAACATAATATTCTACAATTTGTTTTTTTACTGCAAGTCAAAATTCACATGGCATATATGCGTTTTGAGGGCTTCTATCTAGCACATGAGTAAAAAATCAGGTTTTCATTGCCAAATTTGGCCAAAAAGTGTTACCCATCTTCATGGAATCACCCTTATCTAAGTGGTAAAACATTGAAACAGTATGCCAAGTGTCGTTGCAGCTTTTGAAGGTATTAATGCAATGATCATGACCTATTTTTCTTATAGAATATAGACTTTGGTGTCTAGTATTGCAACAACAAAAAAATTAAAACTAACATCTACACCTTCCCCCACTAGGGTTTTTATTGAAGATTGGATGGCTGTAGTTATAGCAACTTTTGAATTGGTTTAGGAAGGATCCATATTATCAACCTGCAACCCCTTTGTTCACAGAGGGTTCATATCTTTGACCTACTCTTCCTTTCCAAGGAGAGTCCGTATCTTCAACCTGTTCCTCCTATCCGAAGAGAGTCCATATCTTTGACTTGTTCTTCCTTTCTGAAGAGAGTCTATATATTCGACCTGTTTCTCCTTTCCGAGAAGGTTCCATATAATAATCGTTCCTCCTTGCGAGGAAAGTCTGTAGTATCATCATCGTTATTCATCCTTGTGAGGAAAGTCTTTTTGAACTACAACAAGATTGTCACGGAAGCTTGGTCAACATATTAGCAACTTGAAATTGGTACTCACATATTGGAGTTTTATATATCCCTTCAGTAATATATCCCACTGGATTCTTTGTCATATTATTCAAATATGGTTGTCACAAAGAATCCCCGTGGTATCCAAATCCATGTCAAATAGTCCTGACATTAGTTTACGAAGCCATATTGATTCACAACTAGTGGAGCAAGCCAGAATATACTCTGCTTCAATTGTACTAAGATAAACAATGGACTATTTGTTACTAAACCATGAGATCATGGCATATCCCATATAATAACATCCACCTAAGGTGATATTTCTGTGTGTGGCACTTCTTGCCCAATCTGAATCCACATATCCATATAATCTATAGTCATGATCTCTACCATAGCAAAGTCCCAAGTCTATCGTACCTTTTAGGTACCTTATCACATGCTTTGTAGATATCAAGTGAACCCTTCTGGGTTTAACCAGATATTGACTAAAGGTGTTCACAGCAAAGCATATATATGTCCTTGTATTCTTTAGATACATCAATGACTCAATAATATGTTTGTACCGATTCATATCCACTAACTCTAATGATTCATCAGTAAACAACTTCATGTTGGTTTCCATGGGTGTGGCCCTATCTTTAAAATCCAACATATCAAATATTATTAAGGTCTCCACAACATACTTTCCCTGGTTTGGAAATATTCCTTCTGAGCTCTACCACACTTCCATCCCTAGGAAATAATGCATCAATGCAAGATTTTTCATCTCGAATTCTTTAGCTAGATTCTTCTGGCTCCATGTGATTGTTTCCCATTTAATGTCAATAATAGATCATCCACATAAAACAATATTATGACAGGTTCATCATCCATAACCTTAAGGTAAAGTTTAGGATCAGCTTTACATTTGGTAAATCCCAAGCTTGTCAAGAAGCTATTTATTCTTCCATACCAAGATATAAGAGATTTCTTCAGTCCATACAGATCCTTTTTCAACTTGAATGCATAAGTCAATTTGTCTTCATCTTCAAATCCTTGTGGTTGTTTCATGCAAACCTCTTCCTCAATCATACCATTAAGAAAGGTTGTATTTCATCCATCTAGTGTAGATCCCACTTCATCATGGAAATAAGTACCATGATGGTTCTGATGGAAGTATACCTTGCTAGTGGAGAAAATGTCTCTTCATAATCAATCACCTCTTCCTAAGAAAATCCTCTAGCCACAAATATAGCCTTACTTCCATCAGTAGCAAGTTTTATCTTGAAAATCAACTTGGAAGATACCGCACTCTTGCTTTCTGGTCTAGGTACTATATTCCAAACATGATTGGTATTCTTCCATCATTGATATTACCATGAGTTCATCCTATTAGGTCATCGACGTATCCTAGTCTTCCTCATTCAAACTTGAAGGTTGGAACCCACTTTACTCTTGGTAAATTCTTTTTCCATTAGGAAGTTGTCATTCCTTTCATACCATGTCAAACTCAAAGATATTTTGCAGTCACTCCCGCTAAAGCAGAGCATCATCCTCCCTATGGATTATATACTGGAGTGACAAGTATCATCTTCTGCTACTCATATTCTATGTATCTATTTCAGGTTACGATACCAAGATCCCTTCATTTTGAACTTTGACAAAATGTTCATCTTGCACCCATTTGTAAGCTTGTTATCTTCTATAGGTTTCCATCTTTAACCTTGTAGCAAAGTTTAAGTTATTCATCACTCTAGGTAATATTCACTCTCCTTATGTAACTCGTTGTGCTTATCTATGGGTGAGTTCTCATCTCATACAAAGCATATTCTACATAGGTGGTTCTATGCTTGATATATACTTCTACTTCACTGGAAAAGTGTGTCCTAGCAATAGAGTATGTCATGTCATAGTCTATTATTTCTTAGACAAACCATGAAACTTTGCTTGTATACTTGTTCTTGTAGATCCATATGGAAGACACTATAGACTTCCCTTCAAGTCTCAGAACCATATCCTAAATGTCATTCCCCGTGATTACTTGTTACTCTTTGATCGTAGCTTCTTCCATAGGTGGAATGAACTCCATCAATGATGTCACTCAACTGTCCCACATAACTAGATTGTATCTGAGGCATATTAATTTGGTTTGGAAGTCTCTCCATGGTTTGATTCATCTTGAATTATCTCTCGTACCCAATATGGTATTCATCTCTTGAGGTGGATATTCCACTCTCATATATTTTTCTGAAGCTCTTTCTTCCGTCGCGGTGTCTTTGACCCTGGGAGCTTCAGGTTCATGTTTATTAGAGAGAACATTGAATTGTCATAAAGTGTTCTTCGGAATAAGTCTCATCCTTATTTTATTGTAGGAGGTTGTACACGACCTTTCCTATAATTCAAATGCACCAGTTGCATGGTTAGAAACATTTCATAGGACATGCATAATGACATATTCGCATGCATAATCATGCAACTATTTTAGCCAATACAACGTTCATCGATATCCCACATAAAATTTCTAGATTCCTTCCATCTCTACCATAAAATCATTGAGATTGTGCACTAATCCAATATGTCAGCAACGAGGTTTCATTCTACATAAGTAGCAATGGAGTGTTGTATGGCACCATGGTCTAATTAGCCATAACATGCATATTAGTAGTATACTGTCATTAATGCAAAATTTCTATCATGCATAATGCACAACATATAAAGGAAAGACGGTTCAAATAATTATCTTTTTTAGTTTGGTATATTCGTTCTTGTGGATTGTCTTCATTTCCTTCTTGATATGCAACTTCTTCTTTGACCAATGATATTGCTTCACTCTGATGCTTGCTTGAAATATTTTTTGGAATGCTTATTCCGGTGGACCTAGGGTTTGATAGAGAAACCATAATTTTTCAACTTTGGTATCTTTCAGATATGATTGGATATAACTATGAACATCCTCAAGGAGAGATCAACAACATGCTCATTTTCCCAAAACTGTGATCAAAACTACAAAATATCTTATGTCCTAGTTTTCTTCAATTTCTTCTATAGACTTACATGATATTCTTTCTATTGTATATCTGAAATTAATACTCCTATGTTTCTAAAATTTTCCACTGAGGTGGCCTCATCTGTTTTATTTCCATTCCCATGGGTTAAGGAAAAATTGGTTTCACCATTTGGGACTTATGCAAATTCTCCCAAGGTGAATTATTTGAGAACTTTTCAGCATAACGAGTGATTACAGACTTCCACATGTCACTATTTCACCTTTGAGGTCTCAAAGGTTTACCGCAGAAACTAAATTTTGTGCCCTATTTTGAAAATCTTGCAAAATTTCATTTGTACCTTCTTAGCCCGATATATAGCAATTTTCCCTAGGTCACTTGTTTAAGTTTAAATCCTTCGAGAGACTAGAACCCTCAGTTGGAGGAATCAGATCTCCTATATTATAGTGAATACAAGGCTGAAAAGTTTGCACAAGGTACATGAGGATTTCATCTTCGGCCTGTAAACGTTTCGGCTTTTGAGACTTCTCCAATCTCGATATATAGTGAAAATACCAACATCACTAGTTTTAGTCTTGCACAGTTTTCAAGCATAAAACCATGATCTTCAATAGTCACAACTGTAGCAGTGTTTCAGTTGCACAACGACTTCTTTCAGGGTATCTTTGATACCATGTTATGTTTTTAATGTTTATATCATATCTTATAACATTTAGCATCATAATTACAACATAACCATAAGAAAACAGATCACTGAAAGATAGACAAGCACATCCACAGAAAATAACACAAAGACTTATCCTGGGAACCCCTCATGGGGAAGAAAACCCAGCAAAGGATTCCTCTGTATAAGATGTATCAAAAATACAAGACAAGACCCCAGATAGGTGCACCTCCTTCCAGCATATATATATATATATATATATATATATATCCTATACACTATTCAAAAGTGAGTGTGTGTTCAAATGAGGAACACATCCCCTCTATTTATACTCTTTTTGTCACTTGAATTTTAACCTAACAAGTCAGCCCCACTTAACTGACTGAGTTGAATTCACTTAGGAAGATTCAATATAATATTATATTATATCATGAGGGTACTATTGACCCAACTTACAATGGAGGATTTACCTCATAACTCTATGATGGCCAATCACAATAGTAACACCTCTACAGAGGAATAATAACATCTCCCTTGGGTTACATCAGTTAAATACATTTAGAATATCCTTTGAGGTTATAATATTTCAATAGATTGTACATGGGTATCCATGGTACTACATATCTAGGTCTTTTGGCCTTAGGGCCTTCAACATGGTAAGAGTAGGAGACTTGAACCTTAGGCCCTAAATGAGGCTTCTAACCATCTAAGGCCAAGAATTTTACCTTCACCAATGACACACAACCTCCTAAGTCTATCTTTGGCCTATGATTAATGATGCCAATACCATTAAGTGGTTTTGAGTAGTATTTCCATGCCTATGAGATTTGGAAATAATACCATGCCATTGGTACTAAATAAACCAGTGAGGCATCTATAGCCATGAGCAATGGATAAAAGAACTACACATCTCTTTAAAATGGAATCCATGTTGCTCTAATCCATGTCTTAGGGACTTGGGGGCTTGGACATGGTTAAGGGAGTAGACCTAAACCTTCCCCCCTAAAGGAATATTCTATCCATCTATAGCTGAAATGGTAGCCTCAACCAACCACACATGGTATCGTGAGGGTATTATTTTCATATGATTTAGGATGTGAGCCTATTAGGATTTGGGCTTGAGATTTGCATTAGGATTCCATACTAACATATTGAGATCATTTACAAGAAGTGGAATTTATATTTCTTCTCAATTTGGTGGATTTGAGAATTACATGCATGTCTTAGGGCCTTGGAAATGATGTCAAAGGAAATAATATTGTTCCTTTGGGCCTGAAGAAACTATTGAGAAATTTATATCCATGAACAATACCTCAAAGCACCATGCATTACCTCACAAGGATATCCATGGGACTATGTATCCAACTCCTTGGTATTTAGGGACTTGGACATGGTCAAGGGAGGACACTTCCACCTCTATCCCTAAAGTAATATTCTATCCAATTTACAAGGGTAATAATATTTTCTCCACCATCTAGACATGCCCCCTTAAAGATATCATTACCCAATGATTCCATATGTTATTTCCATTATGTGGTTTTGAGTAGTATGTACATGTGTTAGGGACTTGGGAATGCTTATATAGGTAATATCACCATGATTTTGTCCCGAAAGAAACCACTAATGCATCTAAAGCAATGAAAAATTCCTCAAATAATCATGCTTGAATTTTCATGTGTACCCATGGTGCTATGTATCTAGATCTTGGGATCTTGAGGCCTTGGACATGGTAAATGGAGGAGACATGAACCTTGGGCCCTAAAGAAATCTTGTATCCATCAATTTATGATTAGATTTCATCCACCAACCACACATGGGATCTTGAGCGTATAATTGGCCTGTTATGGAGGATTTCAGTTCCATTAGGTCACAGGCGGGTTTGAGAAATATGTATATTATTCGAGGAATTGGGAATGATATTCTATGGAAAAATACCTTTCCTTTTTCCCTAAATAAACCATTGCGACATATAGATTATGAACAATGCCTCAAATAACCATGTATTAATATTCTTGGGTTCCCATGGTGCTATGTGTCCAAGTCTTGGGGACATGATGACATGGACATGGTCATGTGAGGAAAATGAAACTATATCCCTGAAAGAGTTTTCTAGCCATCTAGTGATGAGAAGGTTTCCTCCACCATAAAAACATGTCATTTGAGGGAAACATTGGCCTATTATTGAGGATTTTGGTGCCATTAGGTGGTCATCTATTACTATAGGACCTACATTATACTTGTGAATTATTTCATAGTACACTCCTTCCAATTTCATATGACTATTAGATGTATATTGTCCCATTTAACCTCTTGCTCTCTCAAGGTTTTCTTATAAAAGGAAACCTTGACATAATCATGCACTCATTTAAGCATATAAGCAATCCTAGGTCATCTAAACTTGTCTATGCACATTTCCAAGTTAGTATAGGTTAAATAACCACAAGACTCGTGGCCTTTTATAGAGAAATGACTAACATATTTTATAGGTTTCCAAATATGTACCTCAAGACTCATTTTGCTTGTTATTCTTTATCTCCTACTAAGGAATCATGCTCATGTTGGAATGATATGGACATGTGAGTTCCATTTTTATCTACTAGATAACTTTCGTCCCATGGAATGACTCTTAGGTTCATTTTTTAGATGCATAAGGTACTTGCCAAAGTATAGTCACCCAATCCATTACATTTCCGCAAGATTCACCTATAAAACTTGAGCATGTAGATATGGGTACTAATAAAAGAGAGATATAGAATTAAATAGATATAAATAATACATGATTCATGTAATAAATGAGAAATAATGGATCATTATACATAAAACTAGAATAGATAATAAGAAGGAATGATATATTTAATTGAGCATTAATGAATGGAGGTAAATAATATTTAGAGCAAGACAATTTGAATTACGTCATAAGGATATTCAAATTTCCCATGAAATACATGAGGTTATAGTGAGGCTTAACTAGATCCAATACCCTCATCTAGCCATGGAGACTCACCAATTTATGTTACATTACGCCAAGACTCCCTATTCACTAAGTCTGAGTAAGTGATGTACATCCAACTAACTCTATGTGCATACAAATCCAAAAAATGTCTCAAATATTGTGTTAATGATTGAGAATGTTTAGTTAGGTTCAATTAGGACCTGTATTAGTGGAGTGCATCGATTGCTGAACCAATTATTGTCTAAATCACTCCTAAAATCAAGGAATGTGCACACAAATAAAGGAATGCACTCCCAAACCTTGGAATGAATTTTAGGGGTGAATCATATGGTCAATTTGGATCTGGTTTGTACCATTAGAGTCATAAAATAATGGTACATGTACCTAGGTAGAGGGTTTTTTGCGGTAACACCTCCACATAAGCCTAACTAGGTGAAAAAATAAAATTAGTAATTGGTCCCATAAATTGGAAGCCATATTAAGTACCCATGCACATAGTATTCTATGAAAACTAAGTAAGAGGGAAAACAACAGATATTGATCATAGTTGGGGGGAGGACGAGGGTTGGGGATAGAAAGAGATATTGATCATTGTGGGGGAAGGTGTAGAGGGGATGAGGGGGGTTTGGGAAGAGAAAAAATATAGAGATAGGGGTGAGGGGAAGGTAGGGGTTTAGGAAGGATTAGGGAATTTAGAGAGAAGGGCTGTTTAGGATTGGGGAAGAGAGAGAAACATAGATATTAGGAGGTGGGGTTAGGTAAGATGATCAAGAGTGGGAAAGAGAGAGGGGTTTAGGGAGAGAGAGAGAGGAGGAGGGGGTTTTATGGGTATCAAAACTAGGATCAGGGTTACAAGTTGTTAGAGAGAGAGAGAGAGGTGGGGAGGTTGTTTGGGGGTTGGTGGGGGTTAAATGGGTGGAGGATTATGGGATACTGAGAGAGATAGTGAGAGAGGGGGTTTGTGAGGTATAAGGATAAGAGGGGAGAGAAAGAGAGAGATATGAGGAGAGGGGATACATAGGTAACTGGAGTAGGTGGAGAGAGAGAAAGAG